>CADDXX010000590.1:75476-93244 GCA_902810485.1 Alauda arvensis
CCAGCATCAATCTCACTTCATTTATGTGAAATGACAGATCAGGTGGTAAAATAAAATGTACATCCCTGACAGGGATCAAGGTAAGATTCAAATTAAGTCATTAAACTACTTGAAATATGCAAATAATAAAAATGGGAATAGGTCTTAGACTGGCTCCTTTACCAGGGTATTATTTTAATCCACTAAGAGGGATCAGTTCAACTCCTCTTGTGATTTAACTGTATATTACACAATTAAAAGGTTAAAATTCATATAAATAACTAGTAAAAGGACTAAGCATTKAAATTTGGCTGTGAAGTCAGAGCTGAAATAAAACATCAGATTTTTGGAGACTAGCTGGCTTTTATTCTTCCTGTTGAAATCACACCAAAATGAATTCAGAATCAAGTTTTGAGTAAGTATTTCTAAAAACACTAAAAATGGACTTTCTTTTTTTTTTTCTTTTTTCCCAAAAAAATCCAATACTGTATCATTGGCTTTTACTTTGGAAAAAAGATATTGCACTGACAAAACTTTTCAAAAATAGTATGGAATAATTTCCTCAGCAACATTCTTTGTATGCACGATATTACAGCAACCACTGCTGTCATGCCACATACTTTCCATGAGCTGGATTTCCTTTTCAGAGTATGAAATAATAAAACCAGAACACAGGCATATCACACTCAGGATTTGCACAGTTTACAGGCATTTTGGCAGCTTTCTCACAGATAGTATTTGGTACTATAAGAACAGTAACACTTCTCTTTTTAGCTATAAATAAGTTAAAAGACTGAGGCAACAAAATGTGGGTGGCCCCAATTCAGGCCAGGCAGAATGGAAATGAATCAGCCACATTCTAGGAACTTCAGGTAAAAATAAATGGGAGGCCCAGCAGGTCAATAAAAATAAAGAGGGCTGAGAGCAAATTTGTGCAGTGGCATAAGCAGCACTGAGCTCCCACTGAGTGTTACTGTATTTCTATGTGATATAGAATTTAATKGAGTTGATTGGGGTGTATTTTACAGCACAATCAGATCTCCCCTTGGTGTTTCCTAAACAGGAATTTCAGCTGAGATTCCCTTCCCATAGCTGCTTGCTACTATTTTCCCCTCTCCTGGTCAAGGAAAGGGTCTTAATGACAAAAAATTCACCARTAAAATATTTTTACAGCCAAGTCATGTCACTCAGGCATAACCAAAAGCCACATTTTTTGTTTTGTCTGAGACTGCACACTATTCTCCCTTCTTTTCTAGTGTTTCTTCCCAGTCAATCMATTTCTATCTAATTTTGTAAGAGTTTTTAACACCTTTCAAGGCCAGGTTGGAAGCAACCTGGTCTAGTGGGAGGTGTCCCTGCYCATGGCAGGATGATCTGTAAGGTCCTTTCCAACAAAACCATTCTGGGATTCTGGGATTCTGTGACTGACACTTAATGCAGCACAACAGTTTCCATTCATAAATGAAAATACATGGTACAATTCACATCCAGCTCACCTGGCACCAGTTTTTGTAGTGTTAATTCTCTCTGGAAAGTCTAAAAGATGTTGGTTCTACACCCACTGCAGGAAGAGCCAAGCCCAGGATGCAGAGTGCTCTGAATTCTCAAGGCTGAGAATTCCCATCAAGCTGAGGRAAGCTCTGACATCCAAGATCAATGYTGGGTGTTTCCTACTTCAGTGKGGTATTTTTGCAGGTGGAGGTTCCCCTCCTTGAGGGGAACTTGGTTTCTCAAGAAACACCAACTTCCCCTCTTGAGGGGAACTTAATGCTTCTCAAGAAACAGCCAGGACATTTATTGCAATTTCCATTTCAGCAGAGGGCTGCTGTTCCAGGAAAATTTACAGTAGGTGTAAAACCACTTAGGGAAGGGGGAAGTCATCCATCACGGCAGGAAAACGGGGCAGGAAGAAAATCTGCTTCATTCTAAACATACTATACAGCACTTTCTCTAAATATTTGAACATTCCTCCCTGGCCTCCAAGCATTGGAGGAAAATGGATTCACAGAGGAGAGCTGAGCTCGCAGGGAGGGAGCTCCTTGGCACAATAATGGATGTGCACTCACTATTTCCTATTTACACCAACACTCACAGGAGGTCAAGCAAACAAAGGGGCTTGAAAATTAAACATCAGTGGCTTTAAGGTGACTGTGSTGGTAAAACCCATTTTTATTGCCAGATTACAACAGCTTTTCTTACTGGATGTRGAACAGGCAGACATGTCCAATACTCTTGGAATGAGTGAGTAAGATCTGCAGAGTAGATTATTAAAAAAATAGCCTCTATTGCTGTTTGCAAAAGGGTAAAAAAGGCCATTCTATGTGGAGCAGCTTGTCACTGCTTTGGGRCACAATTATAAAACCAGAGTTATCACAAGCAATTGTAAAGATGCAAAGGACATGATCACAATCAATGTTAGGAAATACTGTTCTATGGGAAAAAGATTTGTCATGAGGATTTAATACGAATTCTATCATGTTGGCAAGTCTGGTTGACAAAGGTAACAGAGGCTCATACACTTAATTTCCCCAGATTTCCTTTTTAGTGAAAACCTGCATCTGATTTGATTTGAACATGTGCAATATGAAAAATTAACTGGTGAAGAGGTGACAGATAGATTGGTGAGCACTGGCAGATATAAAACAGGTGGATGAGAAACTTGGCATTGGAAGGGTCATTTCTAATAAAAAATGTTCACTTCTGATAGAAGTGGATTCCCTCACACATGAATCTGCACTTGTCCTGCTGAATTTTACTAAATGTAATAATGTGAAATCTTTGCTGAGAAGGTTTTTATATAAAACAAGAATTATTATAATCACAGGTTGAGCTACAAGATGGTTTGAAGCTCCTGGCCTCACCTGAACACAAAGCTCACCCACAGGCTATGAATGAATATTTATGTCCAGCTACAAAATCGGAATTRTAATAAAAATGGAGCTGCTTTGTTCTTACTGCTCTTCACCAGAGATTTTGGAGTATGAAATTCCCACTGGAATTTCCAAGGAGCTCAGTACCACYTGTGTGAACTCACCATTATGTTCAGCAACTCTGAACTGCTGTCAGCAAAATAAACAAGAATCAGTAAAATAAAATAAAAGAGATAGAATTCAATTAAATAAAAATGCACAGCACCCACAACACATTACATAAAGCACAGAAAAGGGTTCCCAGATTTTGGCATTTAATCAATTCACATCAGTGGAGATGAATCCAACCCTCTGCTGTCTCGACCATCCATGAAGTGCCCACTCTGTCTGGTTTGGGCCTTCAGCTCTTCGTTAATTAAGAGTTAATTCAACTCTTTAATTTTTAAGGATGTGGAATATTCGTGGTCTTTCRTTTCCTGTCAGAAACCTCAGATTTTTATCAGTCCAAACCACTGTAACCTGASAGGTGCCAGCAATATAAACCATCTTCCTGAAAACTGTTTAACTGGGAGATAAAAGCTTACACTGAGGATGGGGTATTCTCTTATCTCATCTTATTATTAAAAAAAAAAGGGGAATTAAAAAAACAGGTTCCTGGTGAGYCCACAGAGATTTTACCTCCTGGTAAAGTTATCTGAGGGATAAATAGAGGTAAAATAAATTCCTTGTGCTACCTGCACACAACTGATTTTTTTTTTTAAGGAGCAAGTAATTCCACAGAGTCATGGAATTTTGAGTTGGAAGACACCTCAGTGATCCTCTGATGCAAATTCTCAACTGATTGACTGCATTTCAGGCAACAGGCTGGACCTCTCCAGATTTACCTCCTTTCCAAAAATAAAGMAATGATCCAGAAGCCATTTGTCACTTCCAGTAATTGCAAAGTGCCTCTTCCTATGGAGTGCTGGAAAAATACTAAAAGGGCAAATGGCAGCCCCACAGATGTTACACCACGGGCTCTGCTGCCATAAATCCATTGGCACCACACGAAAGTCACAACAGTTTGTAACTTTTATTTTAGGCCCTTTTTTCCGGTCCAAGCATTATGTTATAAAAGGTGTTACACAACTCCAGGCACTTGAAGGTTTTCACTCCTGATTTGGCCACCACAACCTCTCCTTTCATCCATGGGCGACTCAAATCCGTATTCCCCAGGGATGAGCCCGTTTTGTTGGACAGACATTCCTCTGCTGCCAGTGGTGTGAGTCAAACCCAGACTCACTCCCTGGAGTAAGGGATCAGAACCCCTCCAGGAAGGTTGGGTTCCTCCCTCCAGGAAGGTGTGGCTGCACTGTTCTCACCGTGTTTCCTGCCCCCAAACCCACTCCAGAGCTCTGGGGGAAGCTGGAGATGATGCAGGGKGTGAATGAAGGACAAAGCAGAGATCCCAGACGAAGGTGGAAGGAAATGTGCCAATGTATTTACTCCTGGGCTGCTCCAGTACTGTTCTTACTGTGCTTCCTGCCCCCAAAATTACTCCAAAGCACTTGGAGATGATGCAAGGTGTGGCTTGAAGGACAAGCAGAGATCCCAGACAAAGGTGGAAGGAAATGTGCCAATGTATTTACTCCTGGGCTGCTCCAGCACTGTTACTGTGCTTTCTGCCCCCAAAATTACTCCAAAGCACTTGGAGATGATGCAAGGTGTGGCTTGAAGGACAAAGCAGAGATCCCAGACGAAGGTGGAAGGAAATGTGCCAATGTGCTTTACCCCTGGGCTGCTCCAGCCCCGCGCTCCYTTCCGCTCTTTCGTCCGGAATTCTGACTCAACTCCTACTTTCTAGAAATGCCACCTCAATGTATCCTCTTCCTCTCACGGTGGGAAAAACTGAATTGATTCCTCAGGCATTGCTCACACACCCATACTAAGAATAATCCTGGAATAATCTGRGCCTTTCTGGCTGGCTTTAAATGAGATCAAGTCCATCGTGACCCAGCTGTGGGAGCTCAGCCCTCACTCCACACAACTGTCCATGTGGTGGGGGCTTTTGGGAACTCCTCAACACCTCCCAGGATCAAAACTTACTGCTCACCAAATTGCCAGGTGTTATTTTAGACAAAGCCATCYCATCCCACACACTGATTCTGTGCACAACACTGAAATACTGCAGCCCACCARGCAAACAGAATATTCCTAGAAAACCTCCTTTTACACCAAAGTGCACAGTAGGAAAGACTGAAGCCAAGCAAAACTGCTGGGTACATAAATTACATTACACAACTCTGCAGGAACTGTTTTTCCTTTCAGTTGGAAATTCAATGTCACTTTTAAAAAACAGCATTAAAAGTGGAACTTTAATTAATATTCCCTATGAAATGAGACATTCCCATCTTAACCTTCAACAGGCATTGAATTATTCTCTGTGGAGAAATCATCAGCGCAGCCCAGAAACCCCCTGGCTTGCTTGTGCTCTGCTCTGTTGCTTATTCTGACTGAGGGAACACCAAATCCTGCTCAGGACCTGCTCAGAAACTCAYGGCCAATGTTCTCTGCCAGTCTCCTCATGCAGATCAGCCCAGATGAGGCAGGATAAAAAGATGGGAGAGGACCTTGACAGTTTTAGGCACTCAACCATCTATAATTGACAGATATTGGCTCATTCCTCACATGAAAAATAAGCTTTTTAAATTCCTGTTAATAACAGAGAGCATGACTATCAATCCTTTAAGGACCATAACACTGTCAAAATATTTTGAAAGTGTTATGRTCCTTATAATATTTACACAATAATACTGTGAAAGTGTCAGATATCTAAAAGAATAAAAAACCAAACAACTAAATCCCTGAACATATTTTTAAAGGATTTAAGGGATTTCTTTAAAGATYTGTATTTTTTTTCCTCTAGGGATTTCTTATTTTTATAAAGAAGTTTTCAGGGCCTTTTATTTTGGAACCTATGAAAGAGAAAAAGCAGAATTTTCACTAACACAATGGGTTCACCTGTACTGTGATTTTATAATGCTGAGGACCAGGCCAGCAGCAAAAGGTGGCAGTTCTTGCCCTGTTACCTGAGAGTCACAGTGTGACAATGTTAGAGACACCCCTAAATACATGGAGGAAATACAAAAGAAACCAGTAAACCCTAACAGAAAAACAACAGCAAAAGTTCAGAGCAGGAAAGATAAAAATATTTAGCAGAGAGTACAAACTGCAGACAAAAATGCCTAAAGGAACATGAAAAATATTTAGGGCATTTTAACAGAGGTGAACATGTAGCAAGGAACAGGAACTCCAGTCAAAAAATCAACTTCAGCAATGGATAACAGGACAAAAAATAGCAAATGGAAGGTGAATACAACAAAAAAAATTCCTTATAATATGAACTGCTAGAAAGTGGAATGTATTATCAGGGGGGAGGTGTCACTGGACCAGACAAAACCTGGAAAAAGTATTACAGCAAATATAAATATATATAGCAGTGATTCATCTRCCATAGAAAGAAATGACCCTGAAAGTCCTTTTAAGACCTTTTCCATCCATAATTTCTAAGGATCTATGAAATATGAGTAAYGTTCCACTTGGTGTCTATGGCAATTCCCTAACCCAACCCAATCTGTCTTTGAATGCAGGGCACTCCTAGAAAAAGGCTTCCTGCCAAACTGTGAGGGATATTTTGGGAATGGGAAGCCCTGAACAGTGCCCAGCTGTGGGGAACTCAGCAGAGARACTGGGGCAGGAGGAGAAGTCCTGGCTCTGAGCTCACTGGCACTTTCCTGGTGGTGGAGGCAAAGTGCACAGGAGAGGCTCAGCTTTGGGCTGGGAAAGGCACCTGAATCCATTTCCACATCTCAAACCAGTCCCTCAAATACCCCTGAACCTTGGGAAGGCTGAGCTGGAATAGAGACTGGGCAGAGCCAGAGAATAAAGCAGAGATTTATTGAAAGGCCTTTAAGGACACACCTTGGGCAGGACAAGAGCCTGGCCAGGACTGCACCCAAGGGGGACCCAAAATGGGCACAAAATGGGCACAAAATGGACAAAGGGTCACGAGGTGTCACACTTTGATCAGTTTTGGTCTATTTGCATATTGGGGTTGAATTGTCCCATTGCAGCTGCAGGTGATGAAGTCCCACCCTTCTTGTTCTCTCCCTTCAGCCCCCCCTTGTTTGTGCTTTTGGTGCTGAGAACTTGTCCCATTGTCCTTGGGGTGCAGCAGGGACAGGATTTGTTTTGTGTCCCTGCTCTGTGCAGAGCTGAGTGAGCCTGGCTGWGAGCTCAGAGCTGCACCTGGGGCAGCAGAGCCTGGAAATCATGAAAGCTGAAATGAAGGCATCACTGCAGTGGCAGAGAGCTGGCAGGAGAGCAGCAGCACAGCCAGGCTGCAGCCAGCACTGGTGGCCAGGCACAGGGGCCCAGGCAGGGCTGGATAATCCAGGGGATTGCTCACAATGGAAGGATGAGTGCAGGATCAGTTCTCCCCCCTGCTCCTGCCACTGCACACAACCCTGCCCCTGGACACTGGGATTCACTGCTGCATCCCTCTGCTCTCTAATGGCAGCAGGAAATTTTTGTCCTGGAATCACAATGGTCCCAATTCCTTGTGCCTTTCTGATTCTGAGCCATCCCCTTGGAGCTCCTAGGAAATATCCTTAACTTCAGGTCCTGATTGCAAAGTCCTCTTGGTCCCCTTTCACCCTTTTTTTCTGATTTCAGTGCCCTGAWTCTAATTCTGTGCTGTTTTTCTTGGCACTGGGGGAGGGAACTTGGTTGACTTTGTAGTGAAAACCAGAATTCCGAGCATCACATGTTCTTCTTTGTAACTACCAGAAGAGARATGGAGCTGTACACACCAAATCTGCCCATCTAACTCAGAAAAAAGTGGTTCCACCCCACTGCAGAACTGCCAGCTTGGATTTACTCACCCAAAAATCATTTATTCAGCTGAAAACTGGAGAGTTTCCACATCACCACCACACTTTGCACTGATAGGCTTAGTGGAAAATTAGGAAAACACTTCAGGGGCTGCATGTCTCTGCAGTCAAGACAAAAGAACTGTTTCTCAACTGTTCTGGAGTGGGTTTTTCTTGCCTTTCCCCAATTTTGTTTGCTCAAGCAGTGAAACGGGGAAATCCTGACCCTTTAACCCCCTGTAACCTTCCCAAAAAAGTCATTATTCACCGTGGCTTTTTTCCAGAAAAGCAACAGAAAGTCTTTAATGCAAGGACAGCCATCAACTTCAGCACCCATTTCTTTTTTTACCATTTCTAAAGATCATTAATTCCATTCCACTCATCCTTTATTCTGTGTGCTGAGGTTAATGATAAATATTCCCCTCCAGCAGGGGATTCAGCACCAAGGAGAATCACAGGATGATTCAGAGGTCACCTGGCCCAATCCCACCTCAAGACATTAAAGGAAGCACAGAACCTTCCCCTGCTGCCATTCAAGGCTCTGCCCAGGATAAAAGAGTCAGAAAAGTCTTTATTAATTTGCTCCCTCTGTTCTCTCAACATCATTTCTCCCAAGTTCCTATGAATCTTAAGAAAACACAGACACAGCAATTTTTAGGTGGAATCCTGGGTCAGTCACTTGGACTGGGTACTTTTAAATTTAGATTTTTAATCCCTTCAAAATCTCTCAAAAAAGAAAAAATAGTAGTGAATAATCCAATTTTTACTTGGCCCTGCACATAACTGAGAGGAACAGGGACTCAACAAAAAAAGGGGAAAACTCCTTTGAAGATGAACAATAAAAAAACAGCATCAAAATGGCCTGAAAAGGGTTCCAAATTTTCCACTGAAGAATTTGGCACTGAGACATTAATGTCATTTTTAACTTGTTAAGTTAAATCAAATTGCTGTGAAGGAACATGGAGGAATTACTGACATATCTCTGTATAAATGTGTGTGCACTGCTTGCACARCATCACCACATCCCAGCCTGGCTCCAAATAAGATGGAAACTCCCTTTTCCCAAGGAATCACGTGGAAAAGACAAGGGGCCATGGGTACAAATTACTCCTGGGGACATTCCAACTGGACACAAGAGGAAAAATTTTTCAAGAGAACAATCAGCCATTGGAACCATCCCCCAGGGAAAACTGAATTCCCACACCCTGGGCACTTTTAAGGCTGCTGGGTCACCTTGTCTAGACCCTGCTTTTGCCAAGGAAGGGGGGACCAGGTGATCCTTGAGGTCCTTTCCAACCTGGTATTGTGGGATTCTGTGAACTGAGGAATTAAACTGGCTGCTGTGTGCTTGCAGCTGAGGATAAATGAAGATTTGCTGCCACCTACATCTTGCTCTTCTCATGGATTAATTAAAAACAAAAATTTTAAGAAAAACAAAACCCACCTGTAGAATCTGAATAGGTATGCAAACTCTACAGCATGTTACATTTTTTTTATGAAATAACACTTCATGACTTGGCAAAAAGTACAATMATGACATCATTGACCCCTGTAATTTATTTCACTAAAATGTGTGAGTCAAATTGCTGTGCATCTGCATTTCCCTAGGATATTCTGATGGCCAGGTATTCTTTTAAAGCTTGGCAGTAATTTTATTTCCAATTTTTTCTCATATGTTTGCACAGGATGCCTTCAGCTTGTAACAGCATGTTACAATGCTGTAACAGCACTTTTGGCATGGAAGAAAAGAGAATCAAAAAGTAAAGCAGGGAGGAAAAATGAGATTTATCTTTAGTTTTCTATGGGAAACAAAGCCAGAATTGCAGATGCTGTGAATGAACCAGCTGTGGTTAATTCTATAGAGGTTTTCAGCTGATCATCTAAATACTTAGATAAGCATTTATTTCAGGTACGAGAAAATGGAAGAGCATCCAGACAAATATCCAGAACCACACTGCAATTTTTCATTCGTTAAAATGCCCAATCACTTTGGCCAAAACCCTCAGGGTTCCCAAACACTGCAGGATTTGGCTGAAGAGAACTAAAAAGTCTTGCATGGCTTTATACAGTGGGTGTTTATTTGTCTCTATTCCCCCCACWGAACTGCAGGAGTCCCAGCAGCCCTGCTGGATCCTGGGGGTGCTCCCAGCATCTCAGAGCTCAGCATGGATCCAGATACTCAGCTGGCAGGAAAGAGCCTGAGCTCCTCTGCCAACAGGCTCTGCTGAGCAAAGGGCTCCCTCTCCTGCTCCTGCTCACACCAAAGCAGCTCTCTGAGAGCAGGGAGCTGCTTCCAACCCCTCCCTGCAGGGCTGGAGCACACACAGGATTGGCAGCACTGCCCAGAGTGTCACCCCCCTTCCAGCCCAGCTCCTCCTTTGCAGCCCTTGCTGAAAGGCTGGGAAGTGCCAGCATGTGCCAATACATCCGAGTGAAGCACAGAATGACAGAGTTGTTTGGGCTGGAAGAAATCTCTTGGATCCAAACAGTCACCCAGCACTGCCATGTTCAGCACCAAACCCTGTCCCCAGGTGCCACACCCACACAGCTTTTGAACTGGTGACTCCATCACTGCCCTGGGCAGCCCCTTCCAATGCCTGACCATCATTTCAGTGAGGAAATCTTCCCTGATATCCAAATTAAATCTCCCCTGGCACAGCTTGAGCCCATTCCCTCTCCTCCTGTCCCTGCTCCCTGGCAGCAGAGCCTGACCCCCCATGCCATGACAGGTGAAAGAATTATAAAAGAAAGGCCTCAGAAAATCAGGCCTGCTCTGCYAAATTAGCCAAAGTCAGCCTGTCACTTCTTCTAAGTCATTTACAAGTTCCCATGCAAAAACAACCTTGGTATGAAAGCTCATTAGCATAACAACTTATTCTTGGCTTGAAAAACAAATGCTCCTGCAATAACAAGGGATTTGTCCTATGAGAATCAGTAAATAAAATACATAAATAATCCCAGAATAGAAAGATTTGATGGACAAGTAAAATGCCTTTTACTAACCAACAGAGTAATTGGCATGAAAAACTATTAACCAATTAAAGACACAAGAGGTCTGTGAAAACTGTGTAAAATGAGTTATGTGAAGAAAGAATGGGCTTTTTCCCACAGGAAAATAATGGAGTTTTGGCTCCCCACAGGTGCACCTTCCTGTCAGGGAGCTGTGGAGAGACAGAAGGTCCCCCCTGGAGCCTCCTTTTCTCCAGGCTGAGCCCTTTCCCAGCTCCCTCAGCCCCTTCCCCAGCTCTGTTCCCTCCTCTGCACTCACTCCAGCCCCTCCATGTCCTTCTTGGCATGAGGGGCCCCAAAGGGACCCCAGGGTTTGAGGAGTGGCCTCAGCAGTGCTGGGCACAGGGGACAGTCCCTGCCCTGGTCCTGCTGCCCCTCCACTGCTGCCCCAGGCCAGGGGCCATCGGCTCCCTGCCCATCTGGCCACACTCTGGCTCAGCCACTGCCACCAGCACCCCCAGTCCCTTCCCAGCAGGAATCTTCCCAGCCACTCCTCCCCAGTGCTGCTGGCTGGGGTTGCTGTGACCCCCATGTAGGACCCAGCTGTTGGCAGGTGAGGTTTGTACCACACTTTTTATTGGGTTTTTTTTTGCAACTTTTCCCTGGGAACTCCATCCAGCCTGCCATGCCTCTGATCTCATCCACTATGAACTACAGATTCACTGATTATCCAAAATCAGGAATACCCTCAATATTCTCAGCTTTGCTGGGGAGCTGCCAAAGGCCCCTGAAGCTCTCTACCTCAATTAATGCTGAGTGTGAGGTAAAAAATCACCCTGAGAGTGGGAAGGACACAGTGATGGGGCAGCACTACCTTATAGGCTCATCTAAACCTGTAAGGTTTCAAGCTGTATGAAACCAGAGTTTTGAGACTTTAGACAGTGGTACTTTGGCCTGTTACACATTAATCTTTTATAAATGCCATCAGCCAATGCACTGTGGAATGCTGGCAGCTCCTCTCAGTTCATTTTTGCTTCTACATAGGAAGCAAGTGCCACTCCTGGCCCATCTGCAGCTCCAGCAGATCCCCAGGCTGATAATTCCCACAGCCCCTAACTTATAAATGTGGAAAGACCTCAGGTATAATTGCTTCCTTCTCAAGAGGATCTCTACATACGGTAYCTCAATAAGAAATTAAACTGGAAAACAAAATAGCAATAATAATTTTAAGAAACCTGACTGTGTGCATGAATGAAAAAATGCCACATCCCCCACTCTTAAATTTTACCCGGAAAAAATAAAATCTAAAAAAAAAAAATCAAGTAAGAACATAAGAGCGAGAAAAGACAAAAATACATATTTGGAGCTCTCAAAGAGAGACATTTCTATAACTTCCATATAATGAACAATATGTGCAGAACAATAATAAAATCTCTGTTTTAGCATGATATTCCCAGAAATACTCTCACCTGTGGCCTGACAAGCGACTCTCAGTTTTCCTGAGGGACCTTTCCTTCTTTTCTCTCCCAGCCCCTGAATGYCTGTGAGGGGCACTCCCTTTCAGGCTTTTCTCACTGCTCTCTGCACCAGAGCTTGGAAGAGATTTCCTTTCCTCTGTCTTGGCCCTCTCTCTCTCAGACAGCAGCTTGGACAAAAAATCCTCGGSGTCTCTGGGGCTGCTCCTTGGTTTTTCAGAGGCAGAACTGGAGTGTGGGCTTGGCACAGCCTTGGATGCAAAYTCCAGGCTGGGTTTGGTGGGAGATGCTTGGCTCTCCTGCAGGTCAGTGTCCTGCTCCTCCTGCTCCTCAGCCCTGGGCTGGGCTGTGCTGCTCATGCTTGTGGATCTCCTGCAAAGCCTCCTCTTCTGGGGATCCTGGAAATCAGGGAGAGCCACAGATTAAAATCTTAAAATTTAAATAAACACAGAGAAACCAAGGAAAGCTCTAGAGCTGATTTCTGAGCTATCCTATTCATTTATTTTTAGGGAACAGCTCAGAGAGTAAATCAGATTTTTTAAAAAAATCAGCAATAAAGAAACACTTCCATTTAAAATTTGACCAGTATTGAAGATGTTACCTACCATGAAAACATGTTTTCCATGGTTTTACCAAGAACAACAACTAATTAYCTCCTAAGAGCCYAATTTTGGGATTGTATCCAGCTCAGGAAATCAAGACAAAYAAGATATTTTACTGGTATCTACCACTGCAGGTATTTAGTCTTTACTTCTGAATCAGAGCTATTTATAAATATCCAGCTAATTCATTGAATTTCCATATGCTCTTCAGTACTACCTGAATGTCATAGTTAAATATTTTAATTTCACAATATTACAAGCTTAATTTTACATTGGAAAAGTCCCTGTCATTATATAAAAGAAGCATAAAGAGGAAAAAAATAGGCAAGAAATTTTAAACTGTGCTTTGAAAGCACTTCTTGACGGAATATGGTCTGATTTGATCAGTTCAGAGGCATATTTTGAACTGACAGCAATTTTCAGTTCCAAACTGCTACTGATTAAATGTGGGGTCTTGGAAAAACAGAGTAAAACAGATACTGGGAAGGCAACAAAGCAATTTCCACAGGAAAATGGAAAACCACATCTGTCAAGAGGTTTCAAGAATGAGAARGATTTCTGAAGGAACTCAGTGACCTGAGATCACAGGCATGCAGGGGGTGGCTGCCTGCAGTGGCTGTACCTGAAATTGTGAATGAAGCAGAACAATTTCCCTAACTTTCCACTTCTTTCCAGCCTGCAGATTTAATGGATTAGCCTTTTGAACACTATTTGCAAGAGATTTTTTACTCCAGCAGGCTGGATAGAAAATCCATGGGCAAGCCAAATATTTTGTAAAGTGTTGGGAATCACCTCTGGTGGACTTGCTACTGGTCCAGCCATCATTCCCCTGGCAATGAGACCAGCCCTGGGCCTTGACTTCTCCTTCCCTGTGGGTTTCAGCTCCTCAGAAATTGGAGCTGCTTTTAAATCCTCTCCACTGTCTTTTAACTTCTTGTCCCAAGCACTGGGTACGTTACTGCTGTGCGTTGTCCCTGTGTGGCATTTTTCACCCCTGTGCTGATGTTTTCTGTGTGGAGGGATTTTATCCAGTGGATTCTCACCATCACACCTAGAGGGAAGAAAGAGGAAAAGCTTGAAACAGCAMAGTAATGCACAAGCAAATTAATAAAACCAGATAATTAAAGCATTGTTGTCAAATGAAGTTACATTTTATCTCAAAATGGTCATCAAGTGCAGTCACTTTTCACCTCAACATCTGGATGCAGGACTTGAGGACATTACTTTAGTATCATTATTAGGTGTGACAATTGGTTATAATATGGGTAACAAAATCCCATGCTTACTTGTCTTGATGTAAAAAAGGGTTCAAACTGAAAGAGGGGAAATTTATATTCAATATTGGGAAGGAATTCTTCCCTGTGAGGGTGGGGAAGCCCTGGCACAGGGTGCCCAGAGAAGCTGTGGCTGCCCCTGGATCCCTGGAAGTGTCCAAGGCTGGATGGAGCTTGGAGTAACCTGGGACAGAGGAAGGGGATGGAATGAGATGATCTTTAAGGGCCCTTCCAAGGTCAGCTGTGCTGGGTGCTGCTGTGCCCTCCCAGAGCAGTGTCAGGGACTCCTCTGTGGGAGAGATCCATGAAAGGGAAAGGAAAAGGGATTAAAAAAAAAAAGAGGAAGAAAAAATAAAAGAGGGAACAAAAAGCCTTTGCACTGCCTCCTTTTCAAGTGTTGCTTCTGAGCTCAGCTTAAAGCATCTTGGCTTTCTTCCCCTRTAAGAAATGGCTTCATGGGGTTTTTCCACGCACTGATGCTCAGGCTTGGCTGCTTTGAGCATGCTGCATTTAGGATGAAGAACAAAACCTRATTAATGCCCTGAGGGTGGAGGCTGGGAAGCTGAATTACACTCCTGTGCCCATTTTAAAAGCTTTCTATGGAAGTACAGGGCTGTTAATCCTCTTTGAGGCACCAATGAAAACCTTGGTTAATGCTATTTTCAGGTACTCTGCAAAGTCTGAACCTACACTATTTGTAACAACACTGAATTTAAGACAGCAAAACTTGCTTTTGCCTAGGTAAGGCATGAATATACCTGAGCACAGGTGGTTTGTTTCACCTCCAAACCTGCTTCAATTTGGGTATTTCCAATGTAAAAGGCATGAAATCTCCTATTTCCATGTGCTTCAGTGACTGCAAGATGCAACTGAGGTTATCAGTCTTCACAACTGGCAGGAAACATAGATCATTTCTGAAGGATGGCTTGCACAGGAGATTTTACTAACCTGGATTTGAATCAATCTAAATTTATTAATAATTTTAATAAGTGAAGCTTTGTGTTATGAGGATTACTAATAAAACAAAGTCGAGCTCGAGATATAAATGATAAAACATTTAACACTATTTCCCTTCATTAAGAAAAAAAAAAAAAGAAGTGAATGCACAGGGCAAAGAGAAATAAATCAGACTGTACCTGGAGGCCTGAGTTCTGCTTTCATCCAGAGCACTGGCATTCCCATGGTCCTCATCCAGGAGSTCAGGTGGGTGGGATGCTGAGCTCTTACTCTGAGGAGCTGACAGAGCAGAGCTGGAACCAGTGCTCCTGGAAGTCCCACGGTGCTCCAGGAAGTAATTAGTGATAATTTCCAGCAGTGTTTTCAGTGGGTTCTCCTTTGCCTGGCCAAAAACAGAAACAAAGTCCTTGGTGACTGCTGAAAGGCTGGGTTAGTCTGGCTGCAGGGCACTATTTTTACACTGGACAGCAACTGAACATTTTAAATGTTTTCCAGAGTTCCCTGTGGGGGTATCCCAGCAGGACTGACAAACAATGCAGAGAACTGGGAGATGGCAGCTAAAGGATGCCAAGAGTTCAAAGGTGCTGCTGTGTTAAGAGAAAGAAGCATGACACAAAAAATCATGGTGATTTCTGACTCCCATTTTAGCTAAATACTACAAATTTAGCTAAATATTCCAAATTCCACAGTGGAAACTGTGCTAAAATGCACCTTTTCCACACTGGGAGAGGGTTTTCTGAAGTGGCATTTTTGACTTACATGAAGACACCAAAAGCACTGTGGTACCTCAAGTTACGAGTGAATTCTTTCCATTGCATTTCCAAGGCAAACAAACACTCCAAGTGTAATTGTCACCTGTATAAAGCTGCAAGTGGCAGTGGGCATGCAGGGACAGCTGCACCCTGTGTGCCCTCACCTTGTTGTGCCTGTACAGGGAGTGCAGGTGCAGCACGTTGCGCAGCTCGTTCCTGTTGTTGATGCTGAGAGCAGAGCGGGGCAGCTCCCGGTCCATGGTGCTGATGGTTTTCTTCAAACCCTGAGAAGGGAAAAAGTGTCACAGCCCAAAGATGCAATTTGGGGATGGCAGTTTGTGAGCAGAGCCTGTGGTGGTGCAATCCTGAATTAGAGCAGCTCACAAATGTGAAAATAATTGAGGCGTGAGACGTGAGATGGAAATTGCTGAACACAGAAAAGCAAAAACCTCAGCTGCAGGTGACTCCAGCTGCTGAACAGCCTCCTAAAAGTGATGGTCCATCCTAAAAGTGATGGTCTGTATGGAAGGTCCTGAGCTGAAGTGATCCCAGCCAGCCTCAGGATGGAAATCAGTCAGATCTCCACAGCATCAGCTGGYTTGGGGTCTTCAAACTTAGACTTTCAGTCTAAACAAAATCTATRGGCTCCTCACTTTCTGGGAGAAGAGGCTGATTTATTGTGATTKATTGTGAGCTGGATCCCAAACTGCTTTAAGTGGTACAACACAAGGTTACTATTTTGAGAGAGAAAGCCCTGATTCCTTCTGTGGAGGTTCATTGTCACAACAAAGGATTTCTTCTGCTGCTGACAGAGTGTCTGGCTCASATTTGTGAAATTAAGGGCAAGYTGTGGTAAATAAAGCATTATTATCYCTGAAGGCTCTGATGTCTGGGAAAGATCTGGGGGAAGCACAAGCACAAAGGATTATCAGTGCCCCTCGTTTTGAAAATGTGAATTTGGAGACAGGATGCAAAACATGAGACTGAGGTTTGTGTAACACTTCATGAGTCASTGGCTGTTTAATTTCTGATAGAAAACAACTCATTCCTGACACAGGGGGTCTGACATCTGCAATATTCCCGAAGGATTGAACATAAATACAATTTAACAGGCACTGCTACACGGAAATGTGAAGGTGGTTTCCAGTCTGCTCAATCCCAGACTCCCTGCATCCCTGTGTAGTCCAAAATTCRCTTTATGATATTAAATCTGTGACAGGCACAATGGCCTCTTTCCTCCCCTTATCTCAATTCCCTTCCCACCCCGCCAAAAAATGGGTTTTCTACTGAGTTATTACTGAAAACTGGGGGGGAAAAAAAAGCATGTTACCAGTTTCTCTAAAACTGCTACCATTTGCCTTAATTAAAAAAAAATAATTAAAAATTAGGCTTCGTGTGCCTCTTGCAAACAGAAGAACAACGGCAAAACAGGAAATTCATGAAGAAAAATAATTTAAAAATTAAAAACTAAAAAAATAAAAAATAAAAAATAAAAAAAGCGGCAAACAATAAGAAAAACCAAACCGAAAGTGCGTTTCTCGATTTCAATTCCAGCCTCGCAGGCGTGCGTGGGTAAGGATGGGCTTCCCCTGCGCAGGAGGAAGCAGCTCCATCCCTGCCGGGAATGACAGGGCACTGTGGGAGATGTAGTCCAGCTGCTGACCCCAGAGCCTCCCACCATTCCCACGGAATATTCCCGGCTGGATAAACCCCCCAGCCCCCCTGCACCTCCCCAGCGCTCCCCGTTTTTCCGCAGCGCTCCCCGTTTTTCCCCAGCGCCATCCCCGGCGGGGCTCAGCCGGGAGAAAAGGGACTCCGGTTTACCTTTCTACTGAGAAACTCTCTCACCAGAGATGCGGCCACTGCCTCCACGAAGGCGCTGTCCATGTTTTCCCCCAGGCAGGCGCTGCTCGGGGCGGCGGGAGCGGCTCAGTCCCGGCTGCGGCATCGCCGCTGTCCCCGGAGCGCCGGGAGCGGCGGGGAGCGCGCCCCGGGCACCA
>CADDXX010000590.1:105792-116109 GCA_902810485.1 Alauda arvensis
CATGCCCTGGCAGTGACCCATCTGCCTAAAATGCGTCATTTGATTGGGAATTAAAATTTAAAAGGCACAAAGAGGAAGAAAAATTAGAAAGACAGCTGCATGTAGGCTGTATTTATGTAAATGGACTAATTTCTAAAAACCAGGTCATGAATGAATTGATTATTTTGTATAAATTCCACATGAAATGCTTCAGATTTTTAGCTCTTGCTTTATTCCCCCCTCTCCTTTCTTCTGTCTTGTGTCTTAGAGTAAAATCCCCACAATTTGCTAAGGTGTGTCCATGGCAAATGCTGCTGTCCTTGGAGCCTGCAAAATAAATTGTAATTTACTGATTTAATATTAATTAATTGACACCAAAATGTGCATCAAAACACCGGAGTGTGTCCATTTTGTTGTACAATGGGAGAGCCAGATGAGGAAGCAGTTTTTAAATATGAACAGAAAGAAATCAGAGCTAAGGCAAGGAACTTTTTGGCTTTTATACAGACAAGGTGCACAGCTAAAATGATTTCTGAAAATGCCCAGTGAAAGATGAAGGATTTTTTAGCTCCTCGCTGCAGTCTGATATTGAAACACTAGGGAGAGCTCCTGATTCATGGTTTCATTTTTCAGAGGCTCGTGTTCTAACAGCAAATAAAAGAGAAACTTTCAACAGAATACTGTTTTTTACTCCATATCACAGCAAATGTGTGACTAAAGTTAAAATGCGATTTAATATGAGAATTAAACTATTTTCTCAGTCATGAATTAACAAAATGCTGGTTTTACAAATCTTCATTTGCTGCTTACCCAATTTTTTTTCTTAGTAACAGCTGCAGGTGTTGGGAACCCATTTAATAGGACTTTTTTTTCTTTTACTCCACTCTGAGAACAGCACAGGAGCTTTACTGCAATATAGGAATTCTGATCATGCATTTTTGGAATAGCTTCCCTGTCACAGCAGTCCCAACTATTCCAAATTTCCTTTGTGGTATTTTGGGAGCATTTTGGGTAAATGAGCCACGAGCAGTAGCAGCATTTCCGTTCCTTGATTGGATGAGCRGCTCTGGCATGAATCACATTCTTGTGTGTGTACAAATCCTCTCTGGAGCCTCAAAWATGCACCCCTGAGATCTCCAAGCTCATTTCTTATGAGTACTTCTGCTAAAAAAAGGAATGCCTGGATGTTTGCTGGGAGCCAAGCTAAAGTCTATCTGTCCCAGGCCCCTGCAGGAATCCCAGCCTTTTGTTACACAGTCATTGGAATGGTTTCCAGTCCAGCAGCTTACAAACTTGTTTGGGTTTGGTACCCAGGCTGTGTGACAAATTCAGTTTGTTGAGAGCTGCAGAGCTACAAAAGAATTGAAAAKKGTTAGTGTTTGGATTGAGGAATAAGGCTGAAGTCAGACAGAAGTGCAGGCCTTGTGAATGTGGTCATGTGTATGTAGATACATTAAGAAAAAGCATTTTGTGGTTGMTGTCATGGCCATTTTTTCAGCTCTTAGCACTGCTGCCATCAAAAACAAGGCAATTTTACTCTGTATTTGCACCCCAGCCCTGGAGAAAGGCAAGTTCCCACAGGGTCTTCTAAAATATGTTTGACTCAGAACTAGATTAACTGACCCAGACCTCACTGAAGGTTTGGAGTTCAAATCTTGGACTTAAATCCATGTTTTGGAGTACCAAGAGGATGAAATCTTGGGGTTTAGACTAGACCTRCCCAGGTCTGGTCTAGTGGAAGGTGTCCCTGCCCTTGACAATGGAATTGGAACTATATAATTTTTAACGTCCCTTCCAACCCAGACCATTCTTTGATTCTATGTTTCTATGATAATGGGTATTTAGAAAAAGGGGCAAGAAAATCTGCAGTGCACAGGCCTGCTTAAACCTTGCTTCTCCTCTCAAATTTTAATGGCACCCAGCAGACCTAATTTCCATTGGATTCTCTCTTCTTCACAACAGTTCTGGTGGTGAGGACCTCCATCCATGCCTTAGAAACAGAGATTCAGAGAATTTGAGCAAAGAATGAGTTWAATGAGACCCATGAAGGGCACGTTATTTGAGCTGGAGTAGAAYTTACAGCTCATCCCCATCTCTCCTGTACCAGCCTGGGCCACGCAGGCTTTTGCTGCACAGCTGAGCCTCAAGAAGAGGTACTGGTTTGGATATTACCATTTTGGATTTTACCAGTCACTTTCCCTAYGTTTTAAGTGGGAGAACTCCTCATGGAGCTGAAGCTTCCAGTGACAGGGGCTTCCCAGGAGCGGGCTGTGAGTGCAGGAGGCCGGAGAACAGCGCTGCTCACGTGCTTCCAAAGAGGTGTCTGTGGCCTCTCTGTTTCCTCCCATTGTTTGTGGGTGCTCTCARAGTTTAATCCTTTATTTGCTGAGGCACGTTTCCCTGCTCATGTTTATGCATGAGCAAATCTCTCTGTACTCCAGCAGGACTGTAAGGTCACAGTTGTTTTTAACGTGAGGGTCGCTTCTTTTGATTGCTCCGTTTCCTGGGGTGTTTATTCCCCTCTAACAATGCTCCTCCTGTTTTTGAACAACTGCTCTCATTGGGGTGATGTTGTTCAATGACAATGTCTAATTGTTAGAGCCTCTGCTTCCCCCTTCCAGATGTGTGGGGAGGTTTTGTCTGTGGCACAGGATTGAAAACATTCACGGGAGCGGCGTTGGATTGGGAAATGGAGCAGGGGTGGGTTGCAACAGGAACATTAAATCGAAATTAGTGCAGTGAAATTGCAGGGGAAAGGAAAAATTATTTTTAATGGAGATGCTGGAGAAGGAATAAGGCCAAATGTTTCCCCYACAGTCAACCCACAATTAAAATGTTTGGCTGATAATTCATCTTCTATGATATCAAACTTGTGTTGTCTCCAATGTCAATGTTTTGCTCTTCCCTCCTGTAACAGACTGTCCCTGAACCTTGAATCTCTTTCAAAATTCAGAGGTATTCAAAATCTGGATTTAAAATGCATTGTGCCTGGGGACTGCTCCTACTTCACATGTTCATCTCATTTGAATGAAGACCTTGAGGTCTGCCCAGCCATCAAAGGTATTGGAATTTGCTCTTCTGGAGAAACATTCAAATTTTTCACTGGGGGGAATGGAAAGGTAAAATTCCAATGGAAATTGTGTCCTGCCCTTCCAGCAGCCCTAGCAAGCATTTCCCTTCCTACTGAAGACGTGCCTTCCATATTAGAAGCCTGTTATAAATTACAAAAGTCCAGAAGGAAGCTTTGAAACATTTGTGGCTCCAAGATATTCCTGTGCTCTCTTTAGGATCATCACTCAAGCTTTATCAAAAATATCTACAGTCTTATGTTCATGTTTTTTTGAGGGAAGCTAATTATAGATACTAAAATGAGCTGAAGTGGAGGAGGGTTTTTTTCTTTTTTTTCTTTCTTTTTTTTTTCTTCTTTATTTTTTCTCGGTGGAGGCACCAAGCCAAGCTTCTCATCCAAGGTTGCACAGTTTGTTGCCTGGGGAGCAGATGGAGGGAGGTGTAGGGACTCTCTCAAGTAGAGCTGGCTGGGAAACTGTGCATCTGCTTTGTGAAAAATAGGGACACTTTGGAATATGTGTGGCTGCCAGTGTGGAGCTATAGGGCCGTGATGGATGGGGGGAGAAGGCAGCTTCCTGCAGCAGCAGCAGCTTTGCTGTCAAAGACCAGCTCTCAGTGATGTCAGATGCTGTTTTTTGCAGCAGGATGTGAGCCCAGGAGTTGCTGACCMCACAGAGGGGAGGAACAAGGAGAAAGGTGTTTGTGTGTGCAAGTTGCTCCAAAGCATTTGTAGTCATTTTTCCTTATTTTCCAGTTATTTGAAAGCRTGATACTAAAGCCTAAAATATCACAGGGGCGTGTAGGGACAGGATGAGGGGGCATGGCCTTAAGCTGCAGGAGTGCAGAGTTAGATGAGGATATTATGAAGAGATATTAGGAAGAGATTGGGAATAAATATTAGGAAGAGATATTAGGAAGAAATCACAGAATCACAGAACTTCTAGGTTGGAAGAGACCTTCAAGATCATCGAGTCCAACCCATGTTCTAACACCTCATAGCACCCAGTGCCACATCCAGTCTTTTTTTAAACACATCCAGGGATGGTGACTCCACCACCTCCCTGGGCAGACCATTCCAGTACTGAATCACTCTTTCTGTGAAAAACCTTTTCCTAATATCCAGCCTGGATCTCCCTTGGCGCAGCTTGAGACTGTGTCCTCTTGTTCTGTCTGTTGTTGCTTGGAGAAAGAGACCAACCCCCAGCTGAGCACAGCCACCCTTCAGGGAGTTGTAGAGAGTGATAAGGTCACCTCTGAGTCTCCTTTTCTCCAGGCTGAACAACCCCAGCTCCCTCAGTGGTTCCTCACAGGGTTTGTATTCCCCTCACAGGGTTTGTGTTCCCCTCACAGGGTTTGTGTTCCCAGCCCCTCACAGGGTTTGTGTCCCCAGCCCCTCACAGGGTTTGTGTCCCCAGCCCCTCACTCCTTGTTGTCTCCTCTGGACACGCTCAAGCATCTCAAGGCCCTTCCTAAACTGAGGGGCCCAGAACTGGACACAGAACTCCAGGTGCGGCCTCACCAGTGCTGACTACACAGGCATTCCTCCCTGTGAGGGTGGTGGAGCCCTGGCACAGGTTTCCCAGAGAAGCTGTCCCATCCCTGGACGTGTCCAAGACCAGATTGGAGCACCTGGGATAGTGGAAGGTGTCCCTGGCAATGGCAGGGGCTGGAACAAGATGATCTTGTCCCTTCCAACCCAAACCATTCAGTGATTCTCTGAAGACCTGCTCTACCCGTGGTTTTGATAAATTCTGGTTCAATGTTAACCCCATCCCAGATGCYGAAGGATTTCCACAGTCCCAGCAGGAGAGACCCTGTTCCTGTGGTTTCAGCTTGACACAGTGAAGGATCTCACTTGGATCAACTCTGTCTGTGCTTCACAAGGTTGTGAGAAGTACAGAATTGCAGAATTACAGAATTATTACAGAATTACAGAGCTGTGTCTCTGCTTGTTGRAATTCCAAAGCCATTTAGGTTGGAGGGGAACTCTGCAGCTCCCTGGTCCAACCTTGGTTTTCCCAGCAGGATACACTTCCCAGTCAGATCATGTGGCCTGAGGATTTTATCAGCTGAGTGCTGCAAATCCCCAAGGACAGGGATCCCACTGACATTCCAGGCACCTGTCCCCATGCTGCACCAGCCTCACATTGAAAAAAAGCTGCTGCTTATTCCTCCCCAAATTCCCCTTGGTGCAGTTTGTGCCCATTGCCTCTTGTCCTTTCAGCCTGGTTTTGTCTTCCCCATAACCTTTGTCTGGACAGCTGCAGGCAGGAATTTGATTCCTTGCAACAACTTTTCTAATTTGGTGCAACTAGAGCAGGGAAGGAGGATGACTGCAGCCAAAGGATCAGTGATTTCAAGGTGGCCATATATTCATGGATATTTCCCTGCTGGCCCAACTCACCTCATGGAACAGATTTCGTCAGCACATCCCTATCCCCCAGGTTAATTCCTCTAAGCAATGCACCCCAGAGAGTGGAAGGCAGGAATTTTCCTGCCTTTTTTATTTTAACTGCTCTAAATTAGATAATTACTTAGGTCCCTGAAAGATTTACAAGAGTAATTGCCCAATTTTACGATGCAACACCACCAAAAACAAAGATTTCTTGATTTAAATCAGGTCTTGAAAAGGAAAGTCTCTCTGGAAGTGTTTGAATAACACCTGAAAAATACAGTTCAGGTGTACTACAGCTCCCTGAAGCTCAGCTGCTCTCTGGGGAAGGACCAGTTTAGATTCTGGCCCAGCCAGCTCCAGGGAACTGGAGATGCTTGGAACATAAAACCCCTCAGCACACAGAGAAGTGTAGGACAAGTGGGAGGACACAAGTAAGGAGATCCACAATAATGATTTAAAGRCCTCAATGAACCCTTTTTTAGAAAGCTGAGTTCAATTTCCAACCAACTTCTTGGGTTTTTTCCTACTTTTCTCTCCACTTCCAGTCATTCAAAACTGCGTGTTCCAGCACTATCGACCCTGGGTTTATTTGATCCACTCTGTCCTCTTTCATTTTGACTGGCAGCACTTTTTGGCTCTCTAAACAGTAGGATACTCTACAATAAATGTGTATGTTGGAAAACAAAATAGTAAAATACAAAATTATCGRAAATTTGTCTCTCACCATTGTTACATTCTGCTCAAGCATTTTTCTGATTCCTCAGAGCCGAAAAATGTCAAAATGGCTGTTGTAAATCAAACAGCAGGGTTTGGGCTTCTCTGTCCCTTCCTGATGTGCAAGTGAGGGGTCCCAGTTACTCCCTACATGTGGGACTTTTTTCCCCTTGCAATTAAATCAGCCCCCACCTACATTTATTACTGCCTTTAGAACTGCTTTCAGCACATCAAGAGGGATCTGGAGCCAGGTGGGTTTAACAGAGTTGTAATTTTATTGTGTTCAATCACTTTAGAATCCCTTTTTCATGCTGGGAGAACTAACAATGGGCTTTTCCATGAGATCTGTACCAAACCCAGCCTGCCTTCAAATCAAGAGGGCTTTTATTCCAAGAGCTTCTGCCCCAAAGGCAAGATCCAAGAACTGTGCAGGTGCTGCATTTTCCCTGCAAAGTGAACCCAGTGGGTTGGGGACATCACAATTCATCAGGTGACTCAGGGAGCTGGATGGATTCCTTCCTGCAGCAGGAATCGTCTCACTTGGAACAAGGTGCTGAATTTCTGGGTGGCCTTGCCAGGGCAGGAGGGAGGTGGGATTTGGGGAGTGCTTKGTGCCATCTGCTCCAGGGTAGTACCTCAGAAAGGTGGGATGAGGCACCTCCTGGAGGTGCCAGTCTCCCCATTTCCTGGAARTGGAAGCCTGGAAGGATGGTTGGGATCCAAGGAGATACACTGCGCTAGCTGAGCTTACTGGAGCTTACTGCCCAGCTTGAGAGGAGTGAAAAGCAATGAAATTGAAGCTTCTTGGCTCACATTTTGGTTTTCTTAACTGTCTTTGTACAGACAAAACAATTAAATGACTAAACAGGATATTCCATTGAAAGCTGAAGGAATCCCAGAATGGTTTGGGTGGGAAGKGACCATGAAGAGCATCTCCTTCCTCCYTCTGCCATGGGTAGGGACACCTTKCACTACACCATGCCTGGATGGGTCCAGTCTATAAAACATCAGGATTTTATCCTCTTGGCAGTCCAAATCATGGATTTACCTCCAAAAGCTGAACTCCAAACGGCTTTTTCTGCTTTTTGAGCATGAAGGACCAGATGCAAACATTTATTTCCACAGCAAGTAAAACAAATCATAGAATCCTGGAATGGTTTGGGTTGCAAGGRACTTGAAAAATCATAATTCCACACCCCTGCCATGGGCAGGGGCACCTTCCACTACCCCAGGTTGCTCCAAGCCCCATCCAGCCTGGCCTTGGACACTTGCAGGGATCCAGGGGCAGCCACAGTTTTTCTGGAGAACCTAAAGGAAGAGCCTAAGCTTGTTGCAGAAGAACCACAGAATCACAGAATAAGCTGAGTTGGAAAGGATCCATCAGGATCACCGAGTCCAGCTCTTGCACAGGCACCCCAACAATCCCACCCTGAGCCCGAGGGCATTTCCCAAACCCTCCTTGAACTCTGTCAGGCTGTGACCACTTTGATACGAGGTGCTGATGCATTTTTGCTTTCAGATCCTGACACTGCAGCTCTTTTTTAGCTGTTTACTGTGGTGGCTCCTGTTTCTTTTTCAGTACCAACCATCCCACTGCAAATTGCTATGGCAATAGAAGKCAAGCAGGAAAACAGTCCTGCCCAAACATGTAAAGATTTATTTACCCACATTGTTGGACTGCATACTTTCTCAGGAATATTTTTGGGGTATCAGACTCAGAACAGAACAAACTGAAAAAATTGTGTTTGGTATGAAATATATGGATTGACAGGTCCTGGATGCCCAGTTATCCCAGGAGGAYTGGCTTGCAGAAAATAGGTATTGTACATATTTCAAAAAAACAAAAATCCTTCCTGTCACAACAGGGCCACTCAATCCCTGATGGTCTTATTTACTTTTTKGGGGGGAAAAATTCACTCCAGAGTCTGCCATACTAATGAGGGACAAGTCTGCCCAGTTCAGCACCTTGGCTCCCTGCTTTCTGTGATCTGTGACTGGCCATGCTTGTTAATTCTCAGGCCTCCTGGCAGAGGCAGAAATCAGCTCCTTTGGGAGTGAAGGCTGGGTTTGGTCCRTTCCAGGATTGCTGCAATCAGCAGGGAAAGGCCTCTGTGTTCTGTGTCCTCCTGTTTMCATCTCGAAATGATTCCAGGGAAAAAGCTGCTCTGGCCATATGTGCCAGGGTTTGAGAGAATTGTGATTCTTTTAGTGAAAAAAGTAACAATTTCTCGTTGAAAGCTGTGCCAGGGGAGGCTGGGATGGAACAAGAGGAAATATTTTCTGTACTGAGAGGGTTTTCAGCTGCACATTCACCAGGGGCTTCTCTGAGAGCCTGGGGTTGCTCCCTGGTGTGCCTGCATTTAGCACGGAAGTAGGATTAGGATTAAGTGGGAAAAAATCCAATAAAAACCCACCAAAAACACCTCTTGGCGTTTTCAAACTTCCTAAAGCCCAAATGTTTAAACAGAAGAGTTGCCTTTTAGAAATGGTGTGTCCCAGCTAAAATGAGAATCCTTCAGAGGACGCTGCTGGATTTCAGCTGTGCTTCCTCAGCACCACTCCAAGTCCTGTAAATCACCCCACATTGTCTGAGTGCCACTACTGAGCCACAGACTGACACTTCTCCTCCCTTAAATCATGCCAGAGTCACCCTGAAAAYGCTCTCAGTGCATACATTTATGTGAAAATAAATAGAGCTGAATTGAGTGTGGCAGAGCGCTTTCYTTCCAATTAAACCCTGTCATTTATCACTGAATTTTATTCACAAACTCATATTTCCACAAGTGATTTTTCATATCATCTTTTAATTAAAGCTGATTTACATCCCTGTGGAGGCTCTTGAAAGGAACTACCATTATCACAAGTCCATAATCAATCACTTTTAGAGTGTTAACAGACCAGTAACTGCAGATATTTTTCCCCCAAYGATGTATTAAGAAGCATTTGTTACATTTCCTTATTTACAAGCACCTCTCTGTTTTGGCAATCAATCTCAGAAYCAAACAGAGTCTAAACATTTGTAGTTTACATCAGTGATGGTGCCCTCTGTGTTTACTGGGAAGGGAATTTATACCATACTTAAGCACACTTTGGAGCCATGAGTGGAATTATTTTGTCAATCGATTTTCTGCTRTGAAAATATCTTCTGGGAGGAGCAGAGGAGGCTTTCCATGAAGACCTGAGGATGTGGAGAGTGGAAGAAGCAGCTGGTTTTGGGCTGGAATATAAAATGAGGAGACCTGCACTAAACCTGGTTGAATGTGCAAAAAGGGGAAAGGTGAAATTACTGAGCAACCAAAATGGTGGAGAGCTAAAAATGCAATAGTAAAAAACTATTACAGAAGGTGTGGGCTCTTTTTTGATCCCTGCTTCCTAGGTCACAAATCAGGTGTCAGCTCCCTAAGGCATGAGAACATGTCATTTTGGTATTTTTGATATTTGCAATATCACCAAGCTGCTGAAAGGTTTAGCCATGGAATCTGAACATGTTGCTAAATTCTGGTTGTGCCCCCTCTAACCTCACCACTGCCAGGGCTCTTGGTAAGATTATTGTAGGCAAGATGCAGCCAGGTGGCACCTTCTCCTTCCTTGTGCTCCAGAACTAAAATATTTCTGGCTCAGACTCATTTTTGGATGCTTTATGTATYGCACTGGCATCGACTGAATTTCTTCCCATTGCCTTTTTTCTTTTTTTTTTCATCACCACAATAAATTGACAGCAAAGTGAAGATGAAGGAATGAGTCTGATTCCAGGAGAAAAGCTGATCTGGCCTCATGTGCCAGGGGCTGTCAAGTGCTTGAGAGAATTACGATTCCTTTAGTGAAAAAGTAACAACTTCCCCTTCAAAGCTGTGCCAGGGGAGGGTTGGGTGGAACAGGAGGATGCATTTCTTTACTGAGAGGRTTGGCAAACACTGGGACAGGCTTCCTAGAGAGGTGGKTGGTGCTCCAAGACTGTCAGGGTTCAAAAAGCATTTGGACAATGACCTTAACATCAGTGTTGGTCAGCCCTGCATTGGTCAGGCAATTGGATAAGATGATAATTGTAAATCAGCCTCAATTGAAATCATTCTATTCTATTCTATTCTATTCTATTCTATTCTATTCTATTCTATTCTATTCTATTCTATTCTATTCTATTCTATTCTATTCTATTCTAT
>CADDXX010000590.1:116116-130957 GCA_902810485.1 Alauda arvensis
AATTTGGGAAAGGTAAAGTTTTCTTAATCACAGAATGGTTTGGGTTGGAAGGGACCTTAAACCCACCCAGTTCCACCCCCCCCCCTTCCATGGGCAGGGACATATTCCACTAGTCCAGGTTGTTCCAAGCCCCATCCAGGCTGGCCTTGAACACTTCCAGGGATTGAGCAGCCATAATTTCTCTGTGCCAGGGTTTTCCTATCCTGACAGGGAAGAATTTCTTCCAAAAATCTGAACCTGCCCACTTCAGTTTCAAGCCATTTTTCCATGTCCTTGTTAAAAGTCCTTCTCCATCTGTCTTGTTAATGATTTTTGTGGGTTTATGTTTTTTTTTTCCCATCTCCTATCTGTTAATCCTTAATATTCTTATTAGGATGACACGATTTGGAAGATGATGGAGGAAAGAGACCTGGAATCTTTAGCATTCCTCCAAGTTCTGTGAATGTCTGTGAAAAATTCTGTCCCCTGAGTGGGTGCAGAAAACCAACTCCATTTCCAGCCTCAGGAGATCCTGWGTGGGACAGGAACCCCACAGATGCCCTGACAGCAGAGCTGAGAGAGGCTCAAAGCTGAGCCTTGCTTGGAGCAGAAAAATATAGATGGAATATGTCAAAATCACAATGAAAATATTTATTTATTTGTTTGTTTGTTTGTTTGTTTGTTTTATAACCTTGCAAACTACTTCTGTTTCTCCTTTGGGATGAAGTCAACACAGCATGCTGAGAGTGTGTAGGAACCTTCTCTTCCCAAAGAGAAGGTTTCCCAAATCTCAAAACACCAAAAAAACCACCACCCCATAAAAATGAAGAAAGCATCTACCCAGGGACTGACACTTGCATTTTCTCAGCTGTTGTAGAAACGTGCCAAGAAGATGCTGTGCAGCCTAATTGAGGGCAATTCATTTAAAATGAGTAAATAGCCCTGCCCCTGCAGTCAGCTGGGTGTGCTCAGAGGGCTGTGGCTGGCCAGACACCAGAGCCTGTGTTTGCAGCTTTCTTTGGCTGCTTTCACCATTTAATGAATGAAATAATGCAGTCAAAGGCTGAGGCTGTGAGCTGCTGAGTGATGCCTTGCCAAGCACACTGCAATAGCGATTAAGACACAAAAGGTGGCAAAAATGTGTATAATTACAACATGTGCAACATGGCTCAATTGTTCTCTGCAAGAGCCAGAGGAAGTTTCCCCTGTGAAGGGTTATTTCCTTGCACTGGAGATCCACTCTGGTTGTCTTCTCAGCAGCATATTCTGRTCCCTTCAGGAAGGGATGTCGGAGAACAATGACTCCTCCTGGGAAAATCACATTTTTGAGAAGCATCTCTGTGCCCTGATACACCCAGAAAACAATCACTGGCCTCTGTCCTGGAGCCTGTGGGGTGAAACATCCATTTCCCAACATTTTCACAAGGTCAGTCATTAGCAAGCCTTGCTTGAGGGCTGAGGGTGAAAGTGTTGCCTTGGGAGGGCTGACCTGAAACAGAGACTGGACAGAACTAGAGAATAAAACAAATATTTATTAAAAGGCCCCCAGGATACCCCGGGACATTCCAACCAGCCCCGACTGCCCTTCCAAAACCACAGCTCTCTGCCGAAACCCCCTGTCCCCTTGGGTCTATTTGCATATTGAGGTTTAATTGTCCAATTACAACTCCAGGCTGTGAAGTCTCATCCTTCCTGTTTTCCTCTTCAGTCCATCSTTGTTGATGCTTTTGGGCCAGAAAGTTGTCCTTGGTTTTCGGCAGGAAAGGATTTGTTTTGTCTACCTACTACCTACTAGCACTGAATATGAAGCTTGAAACTACACCCAAAASAGCATGGAATCTGAAAAGCATAAAGRCTAAAACTAAAGGCATCAAAAGCACCAGGACATTGTTTTCCCTCCTGAACCGTGTCCTTCCATGATCTATTCCCTGTCACTGCCGCTCTGCCTTGTGTTGATCCTGGCAGCCTGAAAGCCAACAGCAGCTTTGTTTTGCTGCTGCTGCAAGTGCTGCAGTTGCTTTTGTCAGCAAGAGCCGTGTGAGGAGTTGGTTTGTTATCCACMTAACACAATCAAAGGATTGCTAATAGAGACTCCCAGGAGTTCAGCACTCATGGCCACGGGGCAGGAAGCACAAGGAAGGTGCTTTCTGGCTGGTGGCTCCTTCCTGAGCTGCTGTGCAGYGAATGAGAGCAGAATATGGATGTCTAATTCCTACAACTGGGTGAGATCTGATCCTGCTGGATGCAGGGAAGAGGAATGTTTGGCTTTTAAGACCCTTTCCAGAGCAGCACTCATTTACAAACAGGATGATGTGATGCTGTGTGAAGCTGCTTCTCCCAGGCAATCAGCTGGGGGCACAGGGAGAGCAAAAGGAGAGGGACTGGGACACTCAGGACTGCAATTCCATCCTTCCTCACTCCATCCCATCTGCCAGCAGGCTGCCAGCTCGGTGTGTTATGGTTCAACCCTGGTTCCATCAGGAGCAGGCTTTGCAGTTTCCCTCGGAGTGTTGGATTTTAGCAGGATTTAACTGGAACTTGGAACCACAAGTGATCAACTCAGATGAGAGAATCATTTTTAATTAGCTGTAATTGAATTTGGGGAGGATTACATCAGTGGTCTGAGAGGATGAATCACTCAGAGCAGCTAATTTTTCTGCTCTCCTGACTCYGCTATCAGAATTTGCCTTCTCTCTGCTACTTTTTTTTATAATTGAGTCTGGGACAATGGAGAATTTCCAATCTGTGCCCTGGTGAGAAGCTGCAGGAGCTGCCTGACACAAAAACAACTCTGTGCCTCAGGAACTGTGTTCTCATTCTTGCTGTGTGGTTATTTGGTGTGAAAACTGCCCAGACTGGGGGTGCCTGCCCTACACAGCTGGCAGCTGAGCACAGGGAGCACAAGGGGAGCTGGACGAGGTGGAAAGTGAGTCAACTGAAAAGGAAAAATAAAAGCAAGGATAAGCCAGCCTCAGATGCACTAACTTAAACACAAAATCTCCCTCCTTGAGATCTGCACTTCTTTATCACCCTCTCAAAGTGTGGCACAGCACAGTGGTCTGGAAATTGTAAGATTTRGGCTCCCTGGTGGGACAGTTCTCAAGGCTGCATGAGAGCATCACTGTGGACAACCCTCCCTCGCCCTTGTGATAACTTCTGAGTGAGAACAATGAGGGAAAGGCAGGTGCAAGAAAGAGAAATCCATTAAATTAAGTCTCTGGAGCAGAATGKAATGGACAGTGCACCATTTCACTCCCTGGAGCTCGGGCAGGATGCAGGAAGAGCTGCCCTGCTGAGGAGCTGCAAGCACAGCCTGTTGGCCTCTTCCTCTCTCTGTTTGCCTCTTYCTCTCTCTGTTKGCCTCTTTCTCTCTCTGTTTGCCATCCTGCCCTGCCATGGGGATTTTTTGACCTCTTCCACCCTGCTCTGCTCTCAGCCAGGCACCACTTGGGAAAGGAAATGTGGGGGCCTCCATTTCCCCAAACCCATCAGTTTTCTGCACCCTCCATTCCCTGGGAGCCTGGGCAGGCCACGGGAGGCTTCACAAGAGAGATGTTCCCCTCCAGTGGCAGCAGGAGGTTGTTTTTCACACCAACAGGAGTGTGAATGCACCCATGTGCAAGTGTGGGAGAAGAATCAGCCACCTGAGCTGGCCTCTSTGTGCTCAGGATAAACCATCTCCACACTTGTTGGGGCGCTCATTCTTTTTTCTTGTCCCACCAAGGTCGGGATGGATGATACGTGGAAATAAATTTGAGTTCAGACTTGGTGATTTATTATATTTTATCTATTTACAGACTCATGAGCTGTGAGCTCTACCTAACAAGTCAGGAAACAGAAACAAAATGGCCACTACTCACTTTTCCAAGGTCTTTTAAGTGCTATTTACAGAATAACAAGATGACACCTCTGTTATTGATGTTTCTGACCCAATGGTGACCACTAAAGGTCAGCAATGAGGACCCTTTTCACCCAATTACAGAAAACCACCCAAACCCATGAAGAAGAAGGAAGAAGGTGAAAAGAAGGACTTTAGACAACACCCCAAATCCTCCATCTTGGCTCACACACATTACTGTATACTAAAATCTTAAATCTATGTTTTTCACCCTGTGAGATCACACACCTCTACAAACTCCACACCCATAATCTCAGTGCTCTCACTCCATGCTGGAAGCCTGTCCCAAGGCCTCAGATCAAATGTGGTGCTTTCTTGAGAGTCACCACCTCTAAACCCAGAAAACCTCAAATTTCCAGCCTCCAGGGTTCCAACACACACTGCCCTTGTCACTCGTGGCTGTGGGGCCTGGAGCAGTTGTCCCTCTGGGTTATGGATCCTTTGGGATGTGCTTGCCAGCAGGGAATTCCTGGCTGGGCTGTGACACTCTGGATGTGGTGCCAGGACTGAGCTGCACCCTTGGGGAGGGTGGGTGGCCTCTGGGGTGGGTGGTTGTGCCCCACAGTGCCCTGGAAGAGGTGTTTGGGAGGCTGTGATGCCTTGGAGTGGTTTCCTAGAACAGATCAGACAAGGCTAGACAAGATAAAAGGAATAAAAGTGAGTATTTGTAAAGGCCTTCATTAGGTGCACYYTGGGCASTCAGAAGCCTCCCAGGGGCTACACCCAAGATGGATGATGTTTTTCATACAGTTACAAGTTTGGCCCATTTATATATCAAGGGTTAATCCTCCAATTACACCTTCAGGTAATGAAGTMATTTACTCCAAGTCTTCTYCCCCCAATYCGCTGCTGTTTAYMTCTCTCAGGGCCTGAGACAGYCAGGTTTGAGTTYCAGGCTCAGAGAGGAATTGTGCTGTCTGAATMAAATGGGAGAAGAGCAGCTGACAGGCTGTGGAGTTTTAGAGTTACACACTGAAGCAGCACAGGATCTGAAGAATAGAAAAGCTAAAATCCTAATGCTCCAGCTGTAGTGCCCTTCTGCTGAAAACCCATCCTGCATCCCAGCCTCCCATCAAACAGAGCAGCAGCACCTCAACCCACACCCAGGGAAAGGGCCTGGCAGTGGGAATGCTGCCTTGGGGTGGGGAAAGCCTCCCTCAGAATGTCAGGTTCCCATTCCCTTATTAGCTCTGAAGTTTTTTAGCAGCCAACAACTGCCTGGCTGCACCTCCACTGCAGGGTAATAACTCTGCTGCTTTGTCTCGATGGAGCTCGTTTCGTTTTCAAGCACTGCACTTGAAAGCAGCCACTTGGAGYAGAACCATCTCATCCTCTCAATTATTTCTTTTGTGTGAGGCATAAACCACCATCAATTTTGTCATAAACATAAAAAACCCAATTCCTGGGAAGTTAGGAATTGCAGAAATCACGTTTTTYAAATGTTTTGAAACATCAGGCTTCATCACCCTTGTTGCAATTTTCTTGGGCTGTGGTGTTTTTCTGTCAATGCTGTCTGTGCATCACAGTGTTTTTTGAAAGGGAGGAACGACTTTTTTAAAAATTCAGGGGTTTTTGGGGTCAGGTTCCTTGACAGGTCTCATTTTTTCAACTCCTTCAACTGTTTCATCCCCAAGTCTGACATTTCTGTTTGAGAAACCCRTGTTTCCTGAACATTTTATATCCTGGTTTGAGTATTATCACACTCACATARTAAATAGGAACTGCTTTACCACTTTCAAACAATTTATGGTGGGATGTGGCCAAGTGAGATGTTAATGTTTGGCCAAACAGAGTTTTCTTGTTGCCCTCATTCTGCTCTAGGGCTGSTGTGTCACTTCTGAGTAGATGTAGAAAATCTGCTCTGGGTTTGCACAAGGGACACATTGGGTATTTTGCTGAATACAGCAGCTCAAACCATCCTGGTGAGGGAGAAGATAATCAGATTTTTAGCACAGTTCTGAGGAAATAGGTTGTTACAACTTGAATTTCAATAAAATGTTGCTGTGGTGAGATGAGACAGCTCTCATGTTGCATTTAAAAAAAAAAATAAAAGGTGGGGGGGAACCCAGTGGTTTTTGCAAGGATGAATTGGTGGCCAATTTCTGATCAAATCTGGGAGATCAAATTCCAGGCTGTGTGGAGAACAATGACTACAAAGAGGAGAGAAAATTACCATCACTAATTCAATTGCAGCTCGCATTTAAGGGTAGGGTTAGCACCCAACCAGTTACAAACCCTTCCTCTGCAATTCCAGGCCTCCTAAAAAACCCAGAGGGTCACAGGGAAGGTGCAAAGGTGTTTTTTTCCTGCAGRGGAGGTTGAGGTGAGGCTGTGGCTGGGGTGTGAAGCACACACCAGTGCTGGGGTGATGATGTGGGGAGCAGTCTGTGTGTTGTGGCTGCTCTCAGACACTGCCAGGTATTGCATGGAGGCTTCAGGCTGTAAAAGAGGGAATTTTCTGTCTGACTTGAGCAAAAATAGAGTAAGAAAGCTTTACCAGATTGATGCCAAGGACAAAGAGCCTGTACTTGTGCTCTGAAGAGACCAAAGACGTCTGGACTCTGTTCTCAGCCCTAAAGATTCTTTGGTCACACTTTGCAGAAGCCTTTTAATCATTTTGCCCCTTGGGTCTCCCAGAACAATACAAGAATAACTGTCCCTGTCTTTCTCTCCTTCACTCTTCTCTTTTGGCACCATCTCCAAAGGAGCTGCAGCAACCTGAGCAGCAAAGCAAACAAAAATGGTGTCAGCATGGTGCTGACATCATTAGGAGAATTAATGGATATTTTTATCCCTCTCTGGAAGTGTTTAAATTTTGCAGCACACTTTGAGAGGGACCTTCAGCCAGCAGCAGTGGTGGTGATGGTGATTTTTTTTTTCTTTTCAATTATTTCAGTTGTTTCCAACTTTTTCACCTCAAAAGATGTTTAGCCAGGTAACTCAGGGCACCAGGGCTGGGTGTAACACTGACCAGCATGGGTGGAAAACATTGAGGCTGAATGAGGAAATGATGAGGCTTCTGCTTTCAGGGAAAATGTGCTATTTATTGCACAGAAATGTCTAAGTAGCTCTGAGAGCAGCTGTTGAAGCACTTATTGAAGGGCCAGTGTTACCTCAGTGCTCTTGGTGCTGAAAAATCAGTCCCTCTACCACTGACTGTACTGGGCAGACACAGAAATGATGCAAATTCCAGGTATCATCCTCTCAGCAAAGAAGGTTAAATAGCTGCTAAACACCTAGAAAATGGAAAAAGAATCAATGCAGTGGTTTTGTCTTGTGCAGATATAATAATAATAATAATAATTCTGCCTCATTGTCAATATACTTGTGATAATGAGCTTCCCTGAATTTCATTTCTATTCTCTCCCAAGTAGGTACCTAAATATATATTCYTWAAATTGCTTAATCTTTGGGAGTGGATGCATTCACRGCTCTGACAAYGTGTGGGGTCAGTATCAGTTCTTGTCCTTGCTTTAAAATTACTCAGAAAAATKGAATATGGGCTCCACCTCTCYACAAGGTCASGCTGAGAGAGCTGKGGTGGTTCAGCCTGGAGAGGAGAAGGCTCCAGGGAGACCTCAGAGCTCTTTTCAGTGCCTGAAGGGGCTCCAGGAGAGCTGGAGAGGGACTTGGGACAAGGGCATGGAGTGGTAGGACAAGGGGGAATGGCTTTAAACCGAAAGAGGAGAGGTTTAGATGACGTTTTAGGAAGAAATTCCTCAGTGTGAGGATGGGGAGACCCTGGCACAGGTTCCYAGAGAAGCTGGGGCTGCCCCTGCATTCCTGGAAGTGTCCAAGGCCAGGCTGGATGGGGCTTGGAGCAACCTGGGATAGTGGAAGGTGTCCCTGCCCATGGAACAAGTGAGTCTTTAACCTTCCAACTCAAACTGCCCTGCAGGGAAACAGCCAGCAATTTCAAACTGGTTCCATCAGTGTTTCTGGGGCATTTCCCTGACGCAAACCAGACAGGTGTGGGCCACCTGGGCYGCTCTTCCAAGAGCAGCTGGCAGCAGGGACAGAATCAAGAGCTCTTAAGTAGAAGTTAAGCTTTTTCATGGTTAGGACTTCCCCTAATCTCACACAGCAATCCCATTTTACCCATTTGGGCCGTGGTGAGTCTGAATCCAGACATTCACCCAACCTTTCCCTGGTTCCATGCACAGATTTAAGGTYGTGTGCCCCTTCCAGGTGGTTCCTCACAGTGGGACACATGTCAGATGCAGGACCCCAGCTGTCTGCTCTGCATTATTCTTTTACTTTTGCACATGTTTCTCATCCATTTCTGGTATTTAAAAAAAATAAAACTGTGCACTTACGTCTAAAAGGCACAAGGGAAGTTGGAGTTCATGAACTTAAACTGATACAAAAAAAGTAGGATGGAGAATTAATAATCAAGGTGATGATGGGGAAGTTGCTGGAGTGAAATTTGGGAAAACAGAGCTAATTCTTGATCTGTTGCAGCCAGGAATGAGTGTAGAGGAATCTCCCAACTCTGCATTTTTTGGTTTTTTCATACAATACAATATGCCTTGTTTTATTTTAGCTGGAGTCTGTCTTATCTAATGGACTTTTGGATTCATAAAGCTGGAGCCTTGACTCATCCGTGGACATCATTTGGAAAATCATGAAACTCTTTGGGTTGGAAGTGACCCTTAGTTTGTCTGTTCCAGAGCAGTGCTTGCTTCTATCCCAGAGCAGGCTGCCTGAAGTTTTGATGCAGTTAAATGCTGGTTGAACATCGTGGTTGAACATTGGAACACCTTGGCTCAAGAGGTTGTGGAGCTTTTATCTTTGGAAATATTCAAACCCCATCTGGGCACAGTCCTGGGCACCTGTTGTCACTGACCCTGCTTAAAAAAAGGGGTTGGCCTAGAAGGTTTTGAGAAATCCCTGCTAATCCCAACCAATCCATGATTCTGTGGGGTTTCACAGCYTCTCAGAGGCTCTGTTCCCAAGCTCCACCACTATCATGGCAAAACCAGTTTTCATTTTTCAGGTGGGAATTTGCCTTCCTTCACTCTGTAACTGCTGTTTCGTGTCCATCTCCTGTGCCCTGCTCAGCTGTCTGGCTCCTCTCCTCTATTTTCCCCTACTGGAGAGTAAAAAGAAGTCATTTAGATCCCCCTTGGCCTTCTCCAGGCTGAAAAAAACTTTTCCTCATGCATCACATCCCCCAGGTTTGTAGACCCCAAGCCACCTTCATRCCCCTCACTCAAATTTCCCAGCATCTTGCTCGAGCAGGAGGACACACACAACGTTCCAGAGGTTGTGTGCCACATGGAAAGGAATCCCAACTTTCCACAGCCTTCCCCAAGCAGGCAGCATTTCACCTGAGCATCATTTGCTGTCACTGCACCTGTCAAATCCTGCCAGCAGCCTCGGATGTGAGTTCAGAGGTGGCTGAAGGGAGGTGGAATTCATCTCCATCTTCATCTCAAAAGGAGTAATTGGTGCTGGGCTGGGCCCAGCTGCTCCTCAATCACTCTGGGGTCTCTCTGGGTGTGCAGGGTTTGCCTAACACACAYGTGCAGCCCAAGGCAAAATCCTGGTGCTGTCCTGTGACAGCTGGTAAAAAATCCCATATATCCGGGAAACCTGGATACAATGTCGGCATGAGGAGCCAAAGGGGAATTGGAGATGGAGGGAAATTGCTTCCAGTTACAGGCAAGATCATTTGTAAAACATCTGGGGGAGAAAGAAGAGTGATTTATAGAGTTATTTTATTATTATTTATTATTGTTGTTGTTATGGATTCTACTATTCCTGTTATTTATTTGGCTGTATCACAATGCTCATTTCTCCTGTGCACACCTGAACCACTCATCATTTTTTGACTGCACCTCACAGCTGCTCCCACAGCCCCCTTTGCCTGGGGTGACTCTGCTTTCTGCTTTTCCTTGTCCTKTGAGAGAGAGGGAAGAGCTGCAGAAGGGAAAAGGATAGATTTGAGAAAGCAAATCTTACATGGCAAAGTACACTCTATATTGCTTCTGGTATTTCAGGAAGGAAAATGTTTGGAAACAATTCAGGTTTTTTCCAGCTGGAAGGAATAGCTGCTGAGCTCATGGAGGAGTGAGTTGACAAGCACAGGCTTCCTCTGGCAACTGCTGCCCAGTGCCTTGAGTGAACACAGGATTTGTGGAGTGATCAAAGCAACCTGGAGAATAAATCAGCGTGCTAAAACCCAGTGGATTGTGGCACACTTTCATTAGCCAGGGYGGAGCTGGTTCCAACCCCCACAGCACTGAGGAGAAAATCGATAAGATCAAAATTCACCGAATTTGTGGAATTTTGAAATGCAAGTAATGCCTGCAATATTGCATAATYTACCATATGCAGGGGAAATGGGGACTCATGCCTCCTGGGAAAACTGAAGGCTCTTCCTCACATAGAAAATCACATTTCTAAGCCTGTTTTCTGCAGGTGTCCCCTCAGGGTGTTCTTCCTTCAGRGTATCCACTTAGGAGAAGTTGGATCAGCCCTCTGGGCCAATATTCCAGAATGCCAGTGCAAAAGGTAACACAGAAAACAAACCCCTGAATTATGGACAGTCTGGAACTGTGGATAAGCAGCTTCCTGACAGGGCTGCCTGTGTGCTTCAGGCTCTGGGGGTCACACGGGGATTTTCCAACACGTGGCCCATTTCCAACAATAATTGTGTTGGAGTTCAGGATTCCCAAGGCATCTGGGGGACTAAAGGTCATTTATTCTCCCCCCACATCTCCACTGGACACTGACACGAGTCCCTGCCACCTGTCCCAGGATCTGCCACTCCCATGCAGCAGTTTTAGACCTAGAACTTGTTGGGGAAAGATCTTGAAGATCCCTGCTGGGAGGTCGACCTGAAGTGCTCTTCAATATTCTGGACTTTTCACCTCTTTCTTCTTCAAGAGCGAAGAAATCCAGCCCCAGTCCCACCCCAGATCCCAGTGGGATTTCATTCCTGCTGACTGCTGAGAKGAAAACAGGCTGCCATGGATTTGGCTGGGGCTGGCTTTGTCTGTCATTAAGTCTAAATCTGCCCAGAGGCATCTGTGGCACTCAGATCTCAGAGCTCGTTCCTGTCACAGTCTGCTCGTTCAGAGATTGGCCCTCCAAGTAAGGCTAACTGATTAGGAACGGCTTTAAATGTTTATCCAYTAGAAAGAGGAATTTAAACTGAATGTTTTGGTGTTCTCAGACGTCTGAGAAATTGCACAAAGCCAGAAAATTCTGCAGYCCTTGATGCAGAAATGATAAAAGATTAAGAAACACTTAGAGCAGACGTGGTGAATTGCAGGGATGCATTCACATGAAATATGGAGGGCCTGATATTCCTCTGGCAAAGCTAGATATGGCTCCAGTGGGTTTTTGGGAGCTGCTTCCATCAGCTGAGATCCAAATCAGGTTTGACAGAGGCTGGGGTTCAGGTTTTGTAGCCAGGAGGTGCCTGAGGGTGATGATTAAAGCAACAAATTCAACCCTTCACTCACCCTTTGTGGCTCTTCCAAGAGCAAGGCRGGAGATGCTGCACAAATCAATGGTGCTGCAGTTTTTGTGTAAGCCAAAAGACGATGCCCTTTGCTTGAGGGCTGTCTGTGAGGTCTCCTGATAAAAAGACAGCTCATAAAAAATTAAATGGCTTTATCATTTCTTTCTCGCAGCGTGTGAASATCTACAAAACTTCACGCTGCTTTTGGTGAATATTACATGTGTACCTTAAACACTTGCTGTGTTTCTAAAATTTGTACAAAAGGCAGAAAAAGACTGAACAACTTAAGGGGCAAGAGCTCTTGAAATTAAGAAAACTCCAAAAGATTTGAAATCCTTGACTTTGTCAGACTCTCTTCTTATGTCAGACTTGTGTATTTTGTGCAGTTCTGTACTTACAGTGCCAGTTTGAGATGACATTGAAGAGATCAGATTGTTTCATTGTTGTTTGGGTTTTTGTTTTTACTCCTTTATGGAACCTGTAGTTGCTCTGACCGTAATCAAAACCCACCATGGCATTTCTAATTACACTTCAGCAAAATAATCCTGAAAACAAYATGTTCCTGGTGCTGATTAAAGCCAAGCTCAGGTAATCCCAATTAACCCTGTTACCAGAACCTGCAGAGCACCACCCTGTGGCAGCCAGGTCCCATTTTTTTCTTCACAGCAGCCTCAAGTCRGTGCCAAGAGTAACTTCAGCTCCCATCTGTCAAAGGTGACATAGCAGCCCTCTGCCCTTGGCTTTTTGGCTCTTCAGCTGAGTGTGGCATTGAGTCAAACCTAACAAATGGAAAGATTTGAGCCAGGAAACCAACACAAAATGGGGGGAAGAGGTGCTGAGCCATCCCAGCCATGTGTGACACGGTGGCACTGCTGGGGACAGCCCCCAAGCTGTCCAGGCTCTGGTTGGGACAGGGGTGGGTGTCTGTCTGCAGGAGCAGGTTTGGAGGAGTGGACGGTGGCTGTCAGCTTTGAAGAGCAGCCACCAAGTGTCTCCTGTGCCAGCCTGCTCACATCACCACCAAATGTTATTTTGGGGGTGAGAGCTGCTCTGGTGGGACCCAAGGGAGCGAAAGGAGCCACCAGCCWGTGGGAATGACCACTGGGCAGGGGAAGCTGGCAGTGTCTGGGTGGGAAATGGTGTCAGGAGGAGGGTGTCAGTGCTGGCACGGGAATGTGCCTGCAGTGAAATCAGCTCTCACCCAGCTGGGCCACAGCCAGGGGCAGGTGCCTCTGTCCATGGTGGTGCCACGTGGAACTGATTGAGCAGGAGGGTTTGGCCATCATGGACAGRAACACTGACAGGAGAAGTGCCCTGCTGATGGGAATGAGGGAGTCAGAGCCCAGGAGATGCCCTTTGGTGTTTGTTCTACGAAGGGGTTGTTAATGCTGGCACGTGTCAGCAGTCAGCCTTGTGCCAGGGTCCCCTCCCCACAGCAACTCTGACCTCCTGCCCTCGTTATCCCTCTGTTTTCTCTGCATATTGCATCTGGAATTCCTCTGGGAATATGCCTGCATCCTTCAATAGCCCTCTTTTTAATCCTTTATTCCCCAAACTTCTCTCATTTCCCCCTCATTGTAGTGTTCTTTGTAGTGTAGAACTGTTGTGACAATGAGGGATCGTTGATGTGTTGAGGAAAGAATATGCTGCAAGAAATGGGGTCACAATATGGGAACTGTCTTCCCAAGCTCAGGAATAAGGACCTGGGGTATCTTTCCTGRCCAAATGATGGCAGGTGGTGCTGGGTGTCTCATTTTGGCCATGGTTACAGTGTTCTGAACTCTAATCCATGTTCACAGTGGTTCAAAACTCACAAATTGATGTTGGGGTCACAAGTTCAGTTTGGGGGCTTGGAATGAGATGATCTTTAAGGTCACCCCAACCCAAACCATTCTGTGATTCTATGAACCAAGCTTTAAGCCAGCTGTTAATCTGGATTTCTGAACTGCAGGAAGATCTGCCCTTTTCCAAGACCTGCYCTTTCCAGGACCACCTTTGACAGGAGGTCACTGGCCTGGGCTGAAGAAGCAGAAGTTTGCCCAGAAATCAAACTGCAGACCAGGGCACAGCATGTTCTTGTCCACAGGGACTGACATAAAGGGCAAGATTACAACTTCTGAAGGCCATTTCCTTCAGTTTAATATTTCACTGCACTCCAGCTAATACAAATTATTTAAAGTGTCTGTTCCTTTTACCGAGGGCTTTTGTGCCTTCTTCCTGCTCTGTGTAATTATGCAGTCATGAAGCCTGACATTTATTTATATAACTGCTTGCTGGAGAGGTTCTGAAAGCAGGATCAAAGGCTGGGTACAATGATCTCTGGAGCAAGGGCATGGTGTCTGCAGGGCATGGCTCAGAGCTCGCCTAATCCTCACAGCTTTTGTCACTCAGGGTGACATCCAGATTTTACAGATGTCAGGAATTGAAATTCTACCATGAAATGCCTCGAGTGAGAACTCCTGGTACAGTGTTTTGGCTCAGCTGAGGATTTGTCTTCTCCTCCTGGTGGATGTGGGTGTGCCAGCTGTGTCTGGGCTGGGGAGAGATGAGAGGATGACTTYCAGTTCTGCCTCTTTATGTAGGAACAAATGCATTTCTTAATGTTTGATAGAGAGGAGTGTGGGGCCTAAATGAGCCTTTCTGGAGTCTGATCCTGGTGGTGACTCCACTAATGGTGTGTGCTGTTTGCCTCCCTTTAGAGTCACTCAAAGGTTATCTGCTGGTTTTTGCACTTTCCTCTCTAATTARCCAGAGGCTGATGCCTTGGGAAGGAACAGAGACTGGGCAGAGCCAGAGAATAAAGCAGAGATTTATTGAAAGGCCTTTAAGGGTACACCTTGGGCAGGACAAGAGCCTGGCCAGGGCTGCACCCAAGGGGGACCCAAAATGGGCACAAAATGGACCTAAAATGGGCACAAAATGGGCACAAAATGGACCCAAAATGGGCACAAAATGGACCCAAAATGGGCACAAAATGGACAAACAGTCACGAGGTCTCCCACTTTGATCAGTTTGGGTCCATTGGCACATTGGGGTTGAATTGTCCCATCCCAGCTGCAGGTGATGAAGTCCCACCCTTCTTGTTCTCTCCCTTCAGCCCCCCCTTGTTTGTGCTTTTGGGCCTGAGAACTTGTGCCATTGTCCTTGGGGTGCAGCAGGGACAGGATTTGTTTTGTGTCCCTGCTCTGTGCAGAGCTGAGTGAGCCTGGCTGTGAGCTCAGAGCTGCACCCCTGGGCAGCACAGAGTCTGAAAAACCTGAAAGCTAAAACTTAAGGCTTCAAGGCCACATTTAAAAATGCAGTTTGAATCAAGAAGTTTGGAAACAATGTGTTCCAAAGATTTTTTTTTTCCCTCTTTCCTTTTTCTTAAGCCTTGACTTTTAGCCACTCTTGCTTTTCATCTGGGTTTTGGGGCGTAGTGGCTTCTGGAGATGCTCAGTCCTTGTGGTGCTCTGAGAGCTGGAGCTCCTCTGCTCTGGGGACAGGCTGAGAG
>CADDXX010000590.1:131707-143007 GCA_902810485.1 Alauda arvensis
CCAAGAAAGGAGGTCACAAACACTTTTAATTTCCCAAGATGTGTTTCTGCTCTCATGAGAGGGAGYGTGCAAGTCCTGAGCTGTGAGCAGAGCTCCCTAAAGCTGTGAGACAAAACTGTTCACAGTGAGAGGAGCGGGCTAACTCATCCATAAATTCAAGTGGTAAGTGTCAGATACTTCTTGAAACCTCTTCTGTGGCTGTGAGTTCACACATTTGTGCTTCCCTGAGCTTGCAGTGCGAAGTGAGTGGCCCTGGGGATTAATGCAAAGCTAAGCAGGGACATTTCCAGGGGAAAAATTCCTTCCAAATGCAGTTATTTGTGCTATGCTGAGGGTATCGTATTTTGGTTGCTATGGAGATGAGCAGATTATAGAATTATATAGGTGGATAAACAAAGTTAGGTTTGTGTCAAGGTGTTTAAGGGGCTGAGGAGCTGGGAGCATCTTTTATTCAATCTCTGCAGCTCAATCTGACAGAGCCCCTGTGTCAGAGCATCTCTGAGAGTGGATTAAGCCCMAACAATTGGAAATGTTACATTTTTGGGGGATTCAATGGGATATGCTGCAGCTTTTTTTGAGAGCAAGGGCCTAATTTTAGAAGTTTAAGTATCAAATAATCCAGTTAACTACATGCCAGCTTATTGGAYTTCCAGCCCTGGGCAGAATTATGGAGAAGCTGATATGGGATTTGATTAGTGAAGGCACAATGCAATTATCTCGTGTGCCAGCATGGCTTCATTGAACGTGGGTCTGCTGGACACTTGATCAAGGGAAATTGGGAAGATTTGTGTGTAAATACTCCAAAGCATCTTTCAAATGCTTTTTAATTAATATTGAGCAATATTTTGGGCAATAACGAGCAATAGATCATGTGAATAGAGATTCTCATCCACAGAAACACTTGCAAATGATTAGGAACAAGGGCGACAGCATTCCTGTAGCTAATGAAATGACTTTTTGAGATGCTTTACTGGCATTTTACAAGATTGGCTCTGAGCCCAGCACTATCAACAGTGTCATTAATGATCCCAAAGTAAATATGCAATCACGGCCGATCAAATTTGTGGGTGTCAAAATGATGGAGCACCTATAAATAATAATGAAGACGACATTTAGAGAGGGCAATTCTGRCTGCTTGTCAGCCAGGCTGGTGCAAATGGTCCTTTTATTGCAGACAAATGCAATCTGCTGCCTCTTAAGAATGCAGGTAGTTCTTGGAGAACAGAGAGCTTTGAATGACTCTGAAGACAATCTTGGGGTGTAAATCTGAGCAGTTCAGTCTGCCCTGGTGGTCACAGGCTGAGAGTTGTTTGTGTGGYTTGGAGGGAGGTGTCTGATCAACCTTTTAGGTGTTTGGGGAGAGGAGAGGGTGGGTAAAAACCCCCTTAACTGGGAGCTCTGGTCAGACCCACATGATRTCTCCTGGTGTCAGCAGATGGATAAACTAATCAGGGAGGAGAAGCAATACATAAGATAATTAGAGGGCTGGGGGGAGCACTTTTGGTAAGTGATTTAATGAGCTCAGTCTCTTCAGTTTGTCAGWAAGATGATTGAGAGGTGACCTGATTGCAACCCAGAACTGCAAGTTCCAAAAGGAAGAGCAAAGTATYGAGGAGGTTGTTTAAACTCACACAAATCCAGTGTTGGATGGCAGAGAAAAAYTCAGGCAGCAGGGCCCCTGGCTTTTCACCCCAGAAGAAAAAGTGATCATTGCAGCTGAGGAGCTGAGGGTCTGAACTGAACTCCTGAAGTCTCAGCACTAACTCCAAAAACTCTGTGTGAGAAATGCTGCTCCCAGGAGCTGCTGGGCTGTGACCCAGGGCAGCAGGGGATTGACAGATGCTGGGAAGTGATGGGTGATGGGTGACGGGTGACAGGTGATGGGTGACAAGCCCTCTCTGCTGTTCACACTTCCTCTGCTGTTCAAGCCCTGCTTGAAGCCTTGGCCCAGGATCCTGAGACAATGTGAGTGTTTTTGGGCAATGTCACYGCTGCTGGAGCCGTGGCTTGCACAAAGAGTTTCCACAGTTCATGGAATTGCTCAGAGGAGTGCAGTAAATGGTTACATGATCACATTCAATCCTGGAACAGCTTCCAAACCCACAGAGGGGGAAAGCCATGTGTGAAGCACCTGCCCACGAGGAGCAAGCCAGACCTGGGACCCCTCTTGCCCAGATGAACTCCCAAAGAGCCTGAATGCAGCCTCTGCAGGGCTGGTTTGAGGCAGAGCACTGCAGCCCTGGCTTTTGGACATCTTTCTTCTGCACATGTCCAATCCAGGTGCTCCCTGGTGCTCATGTGCTGCTGTTTAATCCTCCCTCCAAAAGCAGAGAGGCTTTCAGAAGCTATTTCATTTTATATATCTGTGTAAAAGGCTTCTTTTTATAGCTGGAGCTGCTCAGCTTCACAGCAGTGCCAAGCTCCATCCTCCTATTTCACTGCTCACTCCCCGGAGCCTGGATGTAAAACCTGCCTGGGAGCTGCTCTTAATGCAGTGGCAGGCTGTTGCACTGTGTTAACTTGTGAATGCATTGTCTGGCAGGCTCGTTTTTATCCTGAAAGAGGAGGGGAGGGAGTGGGGAGAGGAGGGGAGGAAGCTGTTAATGGAAGCAGCAAGGTGGGGATGGCAGGAACCAGCATAAGCGATCTTCATTTGCTGCACAGCTCTGGCTTTTGGCAAAACTCCCCCAGCTGCGGCTCAGGTCAGACTTTCCAGTGACTCTGGTGACCCTTGGATAAGACTCTTTGTGCTGAGGTCGAGTCCTGCATTCCTGCAGGTTAAYCAGGCATTTGAAGCATCCATTCAAGCCCACCTCTGCTCCCCTGAAGGGCAGCTGGGAGCAACTCCTCCTACCAAACATAACCTGCTCCGGGTCATGGGGTAGAGAGGCTGTGCTCTTTTGTGCTGCAGATAGCACAGAATTGTGGAATATCCTGAGCTGAAYGGGATAAGAAGGCCAGGAGGTCAAGTCCAGCTCCTGGACACTCCCATAATCCTGCCCTGTGCATCCCTGGGAGCTTTGTCCAAAKGCTCCTGGAGCTGTGGCAGCCTTGGAGCTGTGCCCATTCCCTGGGGAGCCTCTTCAGTGCCCCACCACCCTCTGGGGGAAGAACCTTTTCCTGATATCCAGCCCAGAACTCCCCTGACACAACTTCAGGCCGTTCCCTTGGGTCCTGTCTCTGTCACCAGAGAGAAGAGATCAGTGCCTGCCCCTCCTCCTCCCCTCGGGAGGAAATTACAGACAGGGCTCAGGGTCAAGGTTTTAAACATGGGTTTGGTGAGAATTGCATGAGGACAGTGAGCAGGACATCCCTGATGGTGCCTGCTGCTCCTCTCAGGCAGCCAGGGAGCCACCCTGTCATCACCTCCATCTCCCTCATCTGCCCTCCTCCTCTTAGAGGACAAGTTGGATAGGATTGGGAAGAAGTCAGTGAGGTGATACCACAGTGTTRGGTCAAGAGGGGAGGGGAGCAGCAGAGCAGGACCAGAAGTTCAGAGAGAAGCCAGAGAGAAGGATCACAACTGGGAACACCCAAGGTTTCAGCCTGGAGCAGAAACACCCTCAGCCAGCAGCTGAACCCTCTGTCACAGGCACCTTCAGGTGTGGAGGTAAGAGGATGGTACCAGCTCAGAAAAGGCCAAATCCTTCCCTCCATCCCCCAAGGAGACACTGGGCCACGTGTTTACAGCTTAAAAAAGAGGATGGAGGAAATGGAAAAAGCTCKGAGTGATTTCAGTGGATCAGTCCCAAAGGCAGTTTTGGACACACATCATCTGCAAAGACTTCAAAGAGCAGAGTTGGGGAGGAGCACACGGCACACAACTTTGGCCCCAGGCCCCTGCAGGATGGCCCAGCAGCTTTATTGCCTCCACAGGCTCCCAGGCAAGGCTGGGCTATGGTCACAACCCAGCCCAGGGTGGATTTCTGTGTGCCCCTCCTTGGGAAGGGGCCAGATCTCCCAGCACAGCTCCAAGACAACGAGTCCCTTCGGCAAAAACTTGGCTCTTCCCACCCTGTTATTTTTATTAGCTTCCTAAAATACTGAGCACTTCAGAGGAGAAACAGATGGGCAAAGATACCCGGCGCTGCAAGCTCTCATTTTAATGTTAAATATAATGCACATTTTGGAGAATGAGAAGAAAAGACAGCTTGGAGGGTGCAAAGGACAGTCTTTGCAGGAACACAACAACATCTGTGTGCCGCTGCTGCTCTGTCATTTTATCCACTCARCTACCTGCTTTGTGTTTTTCTAATTCACTTTAAGCCAAAAAACTACAGGATTTTACATTAAAGGCTTAAGGTCAGSGAGCTGCCAGCAGACACAGCTAATTTATACCCTCTAAATGTGACCTTAACGTGGGAGCTCTGAGGCAGGATACAGTTTAGCCTTTAGGCACTTAATTTTCCCCAGAAATCTTTCTAAAGCTGGGATGGTTATAAAAGTATTACCGAGGTTCATGACCTTTCCTGAGAAAGCTGCATCCAATTTAAGCACACCTGGGCTGCTCAACAGGTTTGCAAGGAACTGGAGCTCGACAGAAAGTTCATGGTTCTTATTAGCATTGCATTTTGGAAACCTATCTCTAAAGGAAATCTGAGTAATTTTTTTTGGTGGTAAAAATCAAAGAAAATGGTAACACCAAAACAGGTGAGTGCAACTACCACTTACATAGTCCAGACTTCCTGCTTTGAACTTTGGACTACAAAGTTTTTAGTGAAGTTTGACTATTTCATACTATTGTTTATGAATCCACTGCAGTAACATGTGTTTAACAGTTCAAGGAAATGATAYTCTGGGCACTACAGAGAGCTGACAACTATTTCCAGATGGTTCAGGGCACCAGATGTGGCATTTCCTCTGTTGAGATAGAGGGCACACAGAGATGAAGTGAAGCCTCACACAAAAATCTGTGTCAAGTTTGGAGTTAATTCTGAGTCTGGTGTGTTAAATCCACTGGGTTGTTGTCAGCTGGAGTGTTTGTGGCAGGCCAACGTGTGGGTCTGTGTAAAATGTGGGGAGTCTGACATTTTCAGGAAGGATTGGGGTTAATTCTCACCTGGTGCAGACAGATCCAACATTTCTGGTTGTGCTSAGCATCAACAAACCCACAGCTGTGCTGAAGCCTCACATTCCATTTGGTCAAAAAGCCCAGGAAGAAACTCAGGGCATCTCCAGAGAAACCTGGGCTTGATCAGAGCCCCATCAAACCCTGAGCATCCTTGTTTGCTACAGCAAAGCCATCAAGGGGGTCACTGATGGAGCACTCTCAGCTGCATTCAGCATCTCATCTGTGCCTGTTCCCTGCTGTTCCACCAGCCACTGCCGCTGCATGCTGCAATTCACAGCACTTGAGGCTGTCAGTGCTGAGGTACTTCAAGGACTGATCAGCTGGGACTCTTGCCTTTAATTGCTTTTGTGTTCTGTTTTTAAACAGTTCTTCGCCAGGCTTTGCTGGCTGCTCTCCCTCGGAGGTGGAAGTTCAGCTCTCAGAGACAAAGACAACAGCCTTGTCCTCTCTCCTTGTCTCCAGGCAATGCTGGAGATTGGCAGGCAGAGAACAGCTGTGCTTCACTTCACACAGCAAAGCCAGCAGCCTCTGGGGGGTTTTGTTCTGTCCCTGGCCYTTCCAGCAGCAGATCCCTGGGATCTCAGCAGCCTCAAGGCTGCAGCAGAGCCCTTTCCCACCCCACAWTAACTCTGGGCTCAGCACAAGCCCCACAGTCCATAATAACTCTGGGAAGGATGTCAGACAATCAGAGGACCATGGGTTTTGGGTTGGAAAGAACCTTAAAGAACTCCCAGTTCCACCCACCCTGCCGTGGTTTGGCAGCTCANTCCAGCAGCAGATCCCTGGGATCTCAGCAGCCTCAAGGCTGCAGCAGAGCCCTTTCCCACCCCACAATAACTCTGGGCTCAGCACAAGCCCCACAATCCATCTGGGAAGGATGTCAGAGAATCAGAGGACCGTGGAATGTTTTGGGTCGGAAAGAACCTTGAAGATCCCCCAGTTTCACCCACCCTGCCATGGTTTGGCAGCTCAGCTGATCAGATTTCAAGGTCTGGTTTAGGGTGAGCTGAACAGGGCTGCAGGTTGCAGGGAGATCAATTCCATCACAGTCAGCACAACCCGAGCTCAAACACGAGTTGGGGCAGCCTGATTGGCACTGAGAGATCTTTAGGAGTGGAGATAAAGGGGAAATGAATCAAACACCTCTTTTCAATCTCATATCTTTTAATCCTGAAGTAAACCTCCTTAAGGGTTTTCAGAGGACTGCACAAGSACCACTTGAGGGTCAGGGATGCCTTTTATCAGTTCAACACATCCCTTTGAGCAGGCCACCACCTGCTGAATTCAAGTCTGAGCTCACTGGGTGCCTCTGGTCCAGCTCTCACACAAGTGTCCAGGTGCATGGCATCACCTTCCAGGGGATAAGGGAGGATGAGAACGAGGCAGCTCTGTGCTTATCCAAGTGAAAACTTCCACACCTGAACAGTGACAGGGAGCTGAGCTGCCTTCGATTCTTGGATTGATTTTTGCTCCTCTCAGTGCTCCCAGCCCTGAATTCCCTGARCTCTCACTGCACACACAGATTGATGCTCTGCCCTTCCTTACCTGCTGTGTGCCAAACTCAGGGAAGGCACTGGCTGTGGAAGGAGCTGAGCAGTGCCCCACAACTCCCCTGCCACTGCTGTTCATGGTCACCTGCCCCAGTGCTGGGTTTGCCCCCAGGTGTGGCTGTGATGGGGCTGGGGCAGTGTTTTGTTTGTGCTCTAAAAGCTGTTTCTCTCCCAGATTCTTTTCCTTTTGCACTTTTGAGTTGGTTTCTTGTTATTCCAGCTGCAGTAATTATGTGACAGRTATTAAGGAATCTCAGGGTAACACACCTTTGGGCCAGGAAGGAGTAAGGAAACACAACTCGAGGTGGAGCAGTGGTAACTCCACGAGAAACTCCCCTTTTTAACATCACTCCTCATTTCCACAAGACATTTATGATGCTGGTGTGTCCTGGCCAGAACAGAAAGCTCCAAAAGARATTTATCATGCTGATAATCCATGAGTACAAATGTTATTTTCTGCAGGACACAGTTGGGAGGAGAGAGGCAGCCTGTTCTGAGGGATGGCAAGTGGATTTCCCATCTGGGTAGATACAATATAATTATGTGTTGGATGCCAGAGAATGAAGGGCTTTGCACTTTAAAGGTGTTGTCTTGATGGATTAGAGCATCCAAGCACTCCCACTGTGGCTTTCTGGAATCAACACCCAAAGGGACAAATGGTGACTTGACCCTGTTTGCTGTTTTTCTTATTATTATTCCACCGATTTGACAAAGAGATAATTTAATCCAGCACCCATCATGCCTCAAATCTGTGCTCTGTAGAGGCACAAAATGATGCCATATGGGTCCTCTCTCACTTCATGACCTCTCTGAAGYTCTGTGCTTTGCACATGCATCTCCCAGTCCATTTACTGGAATCAGATTTTATAGATGWGAAACCCTGCACAAGATCAAAGAGCTTGAACAAAGTGGCTTGTGGTGATTCTGGCAAAAACTTTTCCAAATTTGTTACAAATGTGGGGAAGCTCCACCTCAAAGTGCTTGCAGTGAGGAAATCACTGAACAAATACAAAGTGATGGAGCTTGAACAGAACTGGAAGGAGGTCTAAAAACTGAAAATGCTGTTGTTAATATTAGATTTGGGATATATTTCCAAATATAAGTGAAGCTGTCTCCCCTTCTCCCTGCCTAGAACATCACCTGGTTTAGGAACACAAGTGTGTTTAGAGTGGGAAMGAAAGGAAAGAAATCAAAATCTGTTTCTCTTGCAATTATGAACTGACCATGGATGCTGATACAAATCACTAAATTCTAAACTCTTCTGGGATTTGTGTTTGTTACAGAGGCCTTGTCACGGCCACTCCTGTGCTGGCTGTGCTCCCAGGTGCTTCAGGGCTGTCTCAAACCAAAGCAGAGTTTTCAAGGCAATCTCCACATCTTGCTGTGGCCATGGATCCAAAAAAGTTTCATCCAGCTGGACAAGGGGAATGTGGTGATGGGCAGAGAGCTGCTGGAAGCCAGTTTCTGATGATGACCATCTCTTCAGRGCCATTGTGGCTGTTTCCTGTGGGTTGTTTCTCCAAGGGATTCTGGCACTGGTGTAGACGCAGGATGTGGATCTCATTAGCACAGTCAGTTTGATAACCAAGATGCCTTGGCAGGAGCAAACAGAGCTTTGAAGATTACAAGATTGGATCAAGATTGGGGACAGGAAAAGAAGATTGAATCAAACTTCTGCAAGMGAGAGATGTTGTAAAATAAATGTTTGTCTGTGTGATATTTAACCTAATCACTGCAGTAAAAAATTACTAGCCTTCCTAGAATAGTATATAAGCATTTGGAAATCACAGTAAAGAAGAATTCTGATGAAGACAAAGCAGTCTTCCCATCTGTCTATCAATCATCAGTCCACGGGCACAGGAGATCTCTGTATCCTGTCATCTTCTGTGGCCTTTCCAGAGATGTTCAATCCTCTCTCTAATAAGGTTTTTATAAGGGAAACTCCCTGGTTTGTCCTAAAAGAACCCACACTGCAGGAGGGCTGCCCTACCCACGGTGTGCAAACCTGGCTTTGGTCCCCTGCAGAAGAAAGAACTGAATTTCACCTGTCTCAGGTGCAAATGTTTGCTGCCAGCCCCATTTGTAGGCACGAGGCAAAGTGACAGCAAAGAAAATGCCTGCAGCAGTTTAAATCCCCAATTGAAATGCAGCCAGCCCGTTTGCAAGCCCACAGTTAATGGGCTGRTGTCAGGAGGTGATGATGAGTGTGCTCCCTCTGCTGAAGGTGCCTTGTTGCTCCTAATTTGTGTGTTTTAAACCTGAGACAGTATCAGTTAAATCAAACATGTTGGTTCAAGGGAATCTGGTACCCAGCAGAAATGTATCTCTTGGCTGAAGCACTCCAAAAATAAATTAACAGCTTTTCTTTGACACTGACATTTCCTGCTGGCTAATAGCAAAATCCAAACAATAACACTGGGTTCTGTCAGAGTGAAATAGCTGGCACCAGTGCAGCCTGAAAAGGAATTTWAAAATGTTCTCCTTAGGATGAAAAATCCTAATTTTCAGCGACCTCATTCACACTTTTTAATGATAACTTGAATGAAAATTAGAGTGCTGCAACCAGCCCTACGTACAAAATCTGTATTTACCTGGTGAAGATGACATTCATGTCTGAATGCCATCATGGAATCATCTGATTTTATTAGTCACTCTGTGGAGAGTGTGATAAATGCTGAAGCCCAGCCAAGTTCTGTTAGAGCTGATGGGCTTATCTGGGCTTAGTCTGATTGGTGTCTTTAATGTGCCAGAGAGACGCAGAGAACTCGAGGCTCTGACCTAATTTGGTCTATTCCACCTGGGCTGCACTTGCCTGCSTTTGAGCTCAGGGGAAGATTTAACAATTTATCAGTGTGCCAGTTAGGGAGGGCTTTGCAAAGCCTGTTTCCATCACTTTGGACCAAAACGTTGTGAGATTTGCACAACTCTCAGCCCTCGATTGAGCTCGGAGTGAAAATTCACAATCTGCTCCGGGGCCCAGCTGCTTCCCTCTGCCTTTGGCACTGAGAATTCCTCCTCCTGCTTAAAATACTTCCCGTGTTCCCACAGACTCCTGCAACTTGCTGGAAGTTTGTTGAAATCTGGGTATCCCAGAATGCCCAGGCAGTCCTTAAATAATCCTCATTTAACCCAAGGAGCCCAATTCCATCAGGGCTCTCCAGGGCTGGACTCAGCTGCCTGAACAGAGGCATCTGGTGGCACCACCCCACATTGGAGCTGTGGGTGGCTCCCAGAGAGGTGACAGGGTTTGGGAGAAGCAGCAGAGGCTCCTGAGGCTGGGCAGGATCCACCCACAGTGCCTGAGATTACAGCAGGTGTTAAACTGGGATCTGGATAGGGCTGCACATTCCCACATCTTCCTGTTGAAACCTCTCTGAAAAGGTCTTTTCCCTCCCATCTCATCCTTTCTCTTTATTTGCTCTTGCAGAGCTCGTGCAGCCAAATTTTCCTTTCTGCCTCCCCTAACAGTGGGATTTATTTTCAGAGCCTGTAACTGGAGCTGGCTGGGAACAAAGATGATGGGAGCAATTTTACACTGGAGAGTTTTTTTCCAGGTTTGTTTTTGGGTCTGTCTTTCTTAAATTATCAGCAGGATCAAACCAAACCCCAGAATGAGGGTATTTCATGGTTAAAACTTGACCAAATCTGGTTTTCACTCATAACTGTGTGACTCATCTGTAATTCTCTGGAAGTGAAGAACAAGTGAGGTGGCAGCTCTGCCACCTGTTCCACCTCACCCAGCTCGTTTGTCTTGTTTCTTTTATTTGTTGTGAGTGTTAATTAGAGGCAGAGAGACTCTTCCAGTGGATGATTAATTCTTCTCCCTCCCATTTTAGCATCAGCTGAACCTCTCCTTGGAGAAAGCTCTTTCCATTGCCTGGGAAACTCATTTAGGCCAAAGTCTAAACTTAGGGTAGATAAATATCTTTTAAGTGACTTGACCAGGGTTTTCCAGGGGGGCCAGTGGCACAGGAAGGAGTGAAACTCTTGCCTCCTGCAACCCAATGCACTTTATCAACCATTTCTGCTGGAAATCAGCCTAATTTGTACATTGGGCATGATCAAAACTCTTAGAAAGATCTTTCCCATGGCAAGTYTAGTCTGGAGAATGAATATTAGAGAGGATGTTGGGGGTTTATTTCTTTATCTATTTATTTTTTTATTTTTTAACATGCCAGGGTCATTTAWTGGAAACGAGTGGCAAAACAAAGGGGAAATTCCATTCAGGAATGGAGTGTGATTCTATGTGGGATCAACACCTGGGTAAGAGACAACTGGAACACCAGGCAATTTCAGTGCATGAATAATGTATGTGCACCCTCCAAAACACACTGCCATGGGAAAATTAGCAAATATGTCAACAAACTCATCAGGAGTGCTGCTGTAATTGAGTAAAGGATCCTGTTGTTCATCTGAAACACAAAACTAATTCAGAAAGAAACCTCACAGCCAGGCACTGAGGATGGTGTGATTTGCACATCTAAATGTGCRCTCAGACTCATTTCTGGGCTGCCTCTTTCAATTTGAACACTTTCAGTTWTCCCCTCATTCCTCAAAGGTGGCATTCACACCTTTTTAATCATGTCTGGTTAAGCAAGAGTTGATGTTAAGGTGATTTATCAAAGCTGTAAGGCAGGGAAAGGATCAGTTTTGTTACTCTGCTGCACTTCCCAGGCTGG
>CADDXX010000590.1:143510-170960 GCA_902810485.1 Alauda arvensis
TGTCAGGTGTTGGATACTGCTGGGGTAACAGAGTTGTCCCTTTCCACTTGTAGAATTCATGACTTAATTTCCAAAGTGATTTACTCAGAATGATAGAATCTCAGAATGGCTGGGTTGGAAAAGACTTTAAAGATGATTTATTTCCACCCCCTGCCATGGGCAGGGACACCTTCCACTGTCCCAGGGTGCTCCAAGCCCTGTCCAGCCTGGCCTTGGGCACTTCCAGGCATCCAGGAGCAGCCACAGTTTCTCTGGGCACCCTGTGCCAGGGCCTGCCCACCCTCACAGGGAAGAGTTTCTTCCCAATATCCCAAGTAAACTTGCCCTTTCTTCAGACCCATCACTCCACAGGAGTAAATGACATTTCCCTGGACATGGCCCTGCTGTGGGAAGCCAGCCTCCAATACCTGGTGGGTTTTAAACTGATCAGCTCATTGCTCTTCACTCCTCAGGGACCAGGTTTGGGAATGGGACCATGAGGTGAGCCACAGTGAGAGCTGCCCTGGAGGAAGAAGGGTTCATGCTTAAATTACTAATTAAACTCCTGCTACTAGTTCAGGCTTGATATCTAGAATCATAGGACAGAATCATGGAATTATGGGCTCATTAAGTTGGCAAAGACCTCCAAGGTCATCAAGTCCTTCCTGCTGGGATAAAACTCTCCCCAGTCCTGTGGAGAGAGTTGCAGCACTGTGGGAAGGCTGTGAACTGCTCCTGAAGTTGTGTGGGAGATGTTGCCTTGAACTTTTATTGATGCCTGGTGGGATTTTTGCAAACTGYCTCTGAAGCTCTGCAGAGGCTTTGCACAGTCAGGATCCAAGATTTCATCGCGTCCAGTCCAAATTTTCATCACTTCTAAGCAAAAAAGACCTAATTGCAGTTGCTGGCCATCAGGCAAAGAGTCCTGTCCATATGAGAAACAGCAAATAGTCCTAAAAATGCCTTGTTAAGGTCAACTCCTTGGCTGCTGGAAATTAGCACAGCTTGATTATTACTTACATGCTTTGAGTGTCAAACACCAGCTGAGACCCTGCTGCTGGAAGCTCCTTGTTCTCCTGGCTTTTTCTGGGCTGTTAGAAGAGTGTCAAGCTGAGCAGAGGCAGCTAATGAAGGCATCTCTCTCCAGAGGGGGTGATGCCTTTCTGCTGAAGGAAATCTGCTCCTGTGCAGGGAGGAGAGAACCATTCCTTATTGCTTCCTGATGTCGGGGTGAAATGGGTCCACCTGCCCCAGGGCTGCGGCTCCCTGAGCCACTCATGCCTTTGCAAACGCCTCAGGGTGGAGGGACAGCAATAAAATGCWGCCAGGAGCCTTCAGGGGGAAGGAAATGAGCTGCCACCACCCCTGTGTGCTCTTCATGAAGTGGGACACCTGAACAGATCTGAGGGGATGTGAGGATCCAGCCACTGCTTCCCTGGAAAATTAATTGTTGCGGTTTTTTTTGTTTTTGTTTTTTAAATGCTGGAATATACTGAATCAGAAATAACAGAAACTTTTTTCTCCTACCCACAGCCCTTGACCCTTCCCATTAATTTTATTTTTTCATGMTCCTGAATCACCCTGTGGAGAAAGATCCAGAATTTTCCCACTGCCAGTGTCTGCAGCTCCAAACCTCTTGCACGTGGCAAATCTGAGCCCTTGACTGCATCTCCCATTGAATCCGAAATACGACTCAGTCCTGATTTCCCAGCTCATCCTATTGATTACATCTTAATTAATTAGACCAGTAAATCAGATAATTGTATGCAAAAATGCCAAAAAAAAAATGCAGCCATGATGGTTTTCAAGCATTAACCCACAGGGGCAGCAAAAACCCCAAGGAACAGCTCTGCCCACCTGAAATTGCCTGTCCCATCTTGCAAGGACCTATTTTTCCCTTCCCTCTGCACCATGCACAGTTTGTCACCTGCTCTTGCAATGTATTTGGGAAGARATCAAATGTTTCATGGGCAAGGATCCACCTTGTCATCATATTTCCCACTGATTGGGAAATGCTGGAGCAATGTTCAATGGAAGGTGTCTGAATGCTGGTGACCATCACAGTTATTGGACCACTGGGACCACAGTAATAGGAGATGCCATGGGACAGCACAGCTCTGGGACCCAAATGGCTTCTGGCTGGATTCCACAAGTGGTCCCTTTTTGTCACTTGAGTGGAGTGGCTCAGAGAATTGGGAAGGGGTTGTGTGATTTTCCCTTCTTCCCTCTCACCCCCGCTCCCTCTGCTCGTAATGCAAATTCAAAATGGGCCAGAAGAGAATGACTAGARCATTAATAAATCCTTTTTTAATTGATTTATTTCATTTATTGCTACTGCTCAGCATCCAAGGATCTTACTGTATCATAGAAATATGATCCAGATTGCTTTTTTGTCCAAGGATTGATTACTTTTTATGGCATAGGACTGCTCTTCTGTGGGCCTTYGACATCTTTGATTTGTGATCAGATTTGTGATCCAATATTGCAGATAATGAACCCCAGTGACACCATGGCTTGGCAGAGGGTGCAATTTTCTTAAAAAGTCTCCAAATCCTCCCCAGTTTTTCTGAGATGACTTCAGTCATKGAAGTCACTCTTTGTTTTCATGTCCTTCTGGAAAAAGAAAGGAGCAGGGTGACCATAAAGCTGCCAACCCCAGTTTTCCAGCCCTGTGCCTCCTCCACAGAAGTTCTTAGCTCCTTTTCACAAATATTTTTATTATCTTCTGTTTTACATCTGGTTTGTAGTTTTGAGCTGCCCCACTGAAGGGAACAAAGCCCAGAGAAGTGACCTGTTATCTGTGGCTGCACAAATATTTCCTGGCCACTCTTTGGCCTTGACCCTCTCCTGTAGCATGGCCTGATAATCACCACCAGTGTTCAAACATCCCACAGGCTCAGCTTTTGGGCCTGCAGAATTGCTGTTCAATTGCCTTAGAACAGCTGTGAAATGGATTGTTGGTCTTTAGAACCACAGAGAACTCTTTGGTCACCAGATACATGAGCAGCTTCCATTGGGTTTTCCCACTCTAATGGCATCCACACCCCAGGCTCCCCTTCACCCTGGAGCTGCTGGGCTGCACACAGGAAAAACTCAGGGAATTTGACTGGAAAAGGCATCTTTAAAAGTTGTGACTCCTCAGTTAATTAATTTTCCATCATCTTGAGATCACAGAAGCCACAGAGCCCCATCCTCCCATGGCCTTTGTGGTGCATCTTTGCTTCAGAGCTTGGGGGGAATAACAGCAGTAGGTCCATGAGGAAGATGTGAACACTTCCCTCAGCTCAGCAGCTTCCCCAAAATTCTGCTTTCTAGCAGACATCTCCAGGGAAGCAAGATTATTGTTGGTGACTCAGTGTGAAGAGGCTCTCAAGAAGTCCCAGGAAATGGTCTTTGAAGAGCTGGGAGCATCCAACAGCTGCAAGAGGAAAATGAGCACATTTAGCTTTGATGTGTTTTGATGCAAGGACCAGTAATTTCATTTTTGGCATTATTATGGAAGCAAAACATGCATTAACAGGGCGTAATTTATTTTACAAAGGAGAGCAGGAATGTTTACTGCCTTCCTGGTAATGCAATTGGGCTGTCCCAKGATCATCTATCAGGCATGACAGCACCTCCCAGTTTTATGCAGATTTGTCATTTAAGCAAATTTTCTGTAGGTGCAGAAGGGGATGGGGTGTTCTTTCTTTTAGTGTACACCTATAATTTATTTAAATCAGAGCTTTCCTGCAGGGGAAGCAAAATTAAAATCTTTGTTTCTGCTGCGTGACAGGAGCAGGGTTTGCAAAGACAGACTCATTTCTTGTCTCCTTAGAGACAGGAATGACAGGGTGGGACCTTCTGTGCCCCTCTGGGATTACCACACACTGAGACTTTGATCAGCAGAGACACAACCAGGGTTTGGAGGCTTTTTCTCTGAACTGAAATACTGACAAAGGCTGGTCCAGTTTCTGGCATTSCTTTCTCTCGGGAGGGATGGTGAGGRGCAGGCAGRGGGCTCAGGGACACTTTGGAATCACAGAGGCATGGAGTCATTAGGGTTGGAAAAGACCTCWAAGATCATTGATCTTAACCCAGCACTGCCCTGTTCACCCCTAAACCCYGTCCCCAAGTGCCACATCCGTGTTTTTGAACACTTCCAGGGATAATGACTCCACYACCCTCCTGGGCAGCCTGTTCCTGTTCCTGRKCAGCCTTTCAGTGGAGAAATTTCTCYCTGTTTAAGAGCTGTCCTCACACCCTCCTCAATTACCAAGYTGAATTCCCAGAAAGACCAACAAAAGACTTCATAAAGACTTCACTAATTCTCTCTCCCACTTTTCCCTTTCCCTTCATCTCTGCACAAAGCCACGGAGTAAAATCCTTGTGCAATTAGTGGCAAAATTCCCACTGACTTCAGCGGGGCCAGGATTTCATCTTAGACCTAAAATTGCCTGTAAATTCCCTCCTAATTAAATTAGTGGGCTGCACTGTTCTCAGTGGTGCATTGAGAAAGAAAAGTTCTTTCCACTGCAGGAAATGGCAAGCTCAGTCCTACGTCCCGCACTATTTATAGGGGACCCACATCCTCCACCCAGCCTTTAATGCTGGTGAACTTCCATAACTTCTTACCAGTGGGAATCTCTTTCCACCTCAAGCTGCTGGAAAGGATTAGCCCATAACAAAATTTCTTCAGTTGAAAGGCCATCTTCAGCTGAACATGAAAGATCTGCCCTTTTGAGAACTGATCMTTTCTCTGCTTGGTTACAGTGAACCTGCGGACACAAAATCAGAATGTATTTCTTTAAATCAGAATAATTACACAGTGATGTACATATCAGTGTTTGTTTTGRTTTGTTTTTGCCAACACCAAGTGAATTAGAAGGTTTAATTTTCTTTTGTGGCACCCAGTCTGGCTAATTGGTGTTAGCTGGGAAGCTTGCCCAGAGGTAGCAGGTAAGACACTCTGTGTCTGTCAGACAAGGAACACCTACAAACAAACTCATCCCCCTCTGTTCTCTGTACCTGAGCTCACAAAGAGAACATGTTCAGAGTGGGCATCCAGAAATCTGATGAAGAACATGAGAAGCCTGAGCCTGAACCATCCAGAACAGGGGAATCCCTCAGATTTCTCCCTACCTTTTTTCTCCCCCCTCCAGCAGATGAAATATTTATTGCTCAGCAATTGCAGGAAGAGAAAGTGTTTTGCATGTCTTGCATCCCTAACATCCATTTCCCCTGGCACAGATTAAGAGGGCAGCAGAATTACCAGGCAGTYCTAATGAGCCAAGAGGTCATAATTTATACATCTGCCTTGAGAGACACAGGCCTTGCCATCTGCACTGCACTTGGCTGGGTGTGAAACTTCGTTCAGGAAATCTCATTTCACACTGCTTCAAGGTAAGCAACCTCCTTCTGCTGCCTCTGGCACCAAGTCAGCCTGGTCCCCRGCCTGCTGCTCCACACCTGGAGGCTGCAGGTACAGAAACACCTCCTTAGCCCCTGGAATTTTCCATGTTCATTTGGCAGAATCCACTCTGGATGTGGTGAGAGAGGTAGAGAATCACAGAACYACAGGATATCCTGAGCTGGAAGGCACCCACAAGGATCCTCACGGCCCTGCACAGCACACCCCAACAGTCTCATGCTGTGCCTGAGAGCATTGTCCAAACATTTGCTGAACTCTGCACACTGAGGGATACTGCCCTGAGCTCACCTGAAAATGCAGTCAGCCTTGCTGGCTTCTGAGGAAAAAGAAAAAAAAAAGGAAGGGGCAGCAAGAAAATGTTGCACTTCAGAAGGTTGAATTCTGTATTGGAKATTGGTGGATAAAAGATGTTTTCAGTGTAAGGGAGCCCAGGGTCTGTCCATACCATCCATTTACGCTCTGCTCACCAGAGGTGTCATCCCAGCACCTGGACAGAGAAGTCAGAAGTCTCACAGCAGATTTTTCACAGATTTCACAGATTATTCAGAGTTGGCAGGGACCCACAAGAGTCATCAAGTCCAGCTCTTCACAGAATGGCCCATATGGGGATGGAACTTTGGTGACATCAGCACTGAGTTCTGACCAGCTGATATCACTGCAATTTATTTGTGTGGCAGTGTGTCCCTGAGGTCCCAGTTGTGCTGGATTGATTCCCCTAAAACCTCAGAATTAGGGTTGGAGAAGACCCTAAAAACCATCCAGCCCAATCACTACCCCAACACCACCATGTGCACCACTAAACCCTGTCACCAAGTGCCACATCCACACAGCTTTTGAGCATCTCCAGGGATGGWGACTCCACACTGCCCTGGGCAGCCTCTTTCAATGCCAGACCACCCTCTCAGGGAAGAAATTTTTCCTAATATCCAACCTAAACCTCTCACAGCACARCTTGAGGCTACCTCCTCTCACCGTCTCGCTGGTTATCTGGCAGTAGAGACCAACCCCCACCTGGCCATGCTTTGTAAACAATTTCCAAGGAAAACAGCTGCTCTAATTCCCTCCTTGAGGAATATTAATACCACATCCAGCTTCTTCAGAGCTGTGGCTTTGGCTTATGGTGAGTGTTTGAAGAGCCAGGGGGAGCCACTTCACCCCATGGAACGTGTTCCCAGTGGAAYTGCCAGCAGAAACACAACCATGCCAAGAAATGAGCCCACCAGGCTCCTGCTCTGTGGGGACTCCAGGGCATTGGTGAGTGTGGGAGGTTTAAACTATTTAAACCTACTCTTAAACTAAAAAATCAAAAAAAACCAAAAACACCAAAAAACCACCAATAAACCACCAAAACCCAAACCAACATCTTCCAACACCAAAAAAAAAACTAATAAAAATTAAACAAACTAAACTCCCACAACAAAAACTCTCTCTCAATTTTACTAAATTTTATTACTTCATATTATTAATTTCTAAGTTTATAAACACTTTCTTTTTTATTAAATAAATAATTTTTTCCACTCATCTCTAAATTTTTTTTTTCCAAACCAATAAAAAAAAATTTAAAAAAATCCCAACTTACTTCCCCCCCCCAAAAAAAAAAAATTAAAAATTTCCTCCCAAATTTTACCCTAAACCAAAACATCTAATTAGTGGCGCCCAAAGTGGGGCTCGTGGCACCCAAGTGGGAGACTTGCTGGTGTCTGATCCTGCTGGGAAAAGAGCACGGAAAAAACAACAACCTCCATCCCAGAAGCTGTGTCCAGCCACACCAGAACAAAAGTCCTTACTCTGAGGTAAGGATTCACTTTCTAGCAGGTGAATTGGCAGCTCTGAAAAGCCCAGACTGCCCTGGCTCAGCCATTCCCAGGCAGTCCACGGGCAGGATTCCATCCCAGAAGATGGGATGCATCTTTCCCATTCCCACACACTGTCTGTGTGCAAGGGSAGGCTGTGCTGGGATCAGGCAAGGAGGTGACTTGTTCAGCATTTCTCCTGCAGCACTCACAGAGCACAAACCCACGGTGTGCTGTTCTGTGTTATCCCAATTAAAAGGTGGGAGGTTTTTCCCCAAAAGGAATTACAAACCTCAATCTGTGCTCTCTCTTTAGCACYGGAGGGAGATGATGCTTTATAACCAATCTGTTCCTTAAAAAATAAAAAAAGCTTTCCATCAGCTCAGTGGGTTCCCTGGCATGTTTTCTATATTCTGTATTTATTTTTCACTCCTGCCTGCAGCTTCAGTTGGAGATAATTGCTCTTTCTTTGTCATCATGCAAGGTGAGCTGGCTCCCCAGTGTGCTTGAGGACCTTCAAATACTTCCCAGCTCCTCCAGCAGCAAGACAGAACGCATTGTAAAACAGTTGCTTGCCACCCCCAGCAGAATTTGAGCACAGGAAACATAAGATGACAGATTATTCAACCCCTAGGTAGGCCAATTAAAGGGAAAAAAACCCCACAACTCAGCAGCAAAGGCTGTGCTGTTACAGCTGGAGAAGGATTGTCTGAGAAAAAGGACTTCAGTGTCATCTAATTTTTGGAAATTGGTGGTTGCAGTGGGACTGGCTCAGAACGATGTCCTTTTTTTTTTTTCAAAGGAAACTTTGGTCTCCCTAGCTTCTGGTTTGCCTTAGAGAGGTTAAAATGGTACTCTCCCTTCACTGCAAGAGTGGCCAAACTTTGGAAGAGGCTCTCCAGGGAAGTGCTGGAGTCACCATCTCTGGAAGGGTTGAAAAACGAGTGCATGTGGCATTTTGTGACTTGGATTATTGGGCACTGTGGAATTAYTGGAAGGTTGGACTTGGTCACCTTGGAGGTCTTTCYCRACCTCWWTGCTCCTGTGATTCTGTGAGKGGCTCAGCCACTGCCCTGCCTCCCAAAATCTGAGCAGTGGAATGGGCCCCTATTTCCCATCTGAGCAGTGAAGTGCAGGGGTCAGCCCTGAGGGGATTTGCTGGAGTTCTGCATATCCCAGGAAAGAGAAGGATCCCTCCARAGGCTGGGGCTGCTTTGGATGGAGGGGCACAGCTGGGACCCATCCCCTCAGCCCTGGACAAACACCACATCAGCAGTTGCAGGGGGGTTTTGCTGTGCTCAATAAAGAATCCATCACCGCATTCCAGGCAGAGCATCCAACAAATGGGAAAACATTCTGCCCTCGTAAAACCCAGTGATAACTAAAACACAAAGCAACTGAGGCTGCAGCAGCTCTACTCCAGCCCTATAAAACCAGGAGTCACACAGAGATTTGGAAAAAGCTGKTTTTTTCCCCCCAGCCTGGCAAGTGCTGCCTCCAGCAGTAAATCCCAAAGCCAGGAAGCCTGGGGGTGCTGCCTTGGGAGCTGTAAGTTTGAGTGTGATAACCCAGGAAAGGGCAAGGCTGTGAGCTAACACAGGCTCCTGCATTACACACTGCCTCAGGGGGCAGAGCAATCACATTTACATCTGCCCTGCCAGCCACCAGAGGTGTCAGAGCTCTGATCCTGATCCTCCCAGTGCCCATTGCATCACTGCCCTCTGGCTCCCAGCTGCTCCATTTAAAAGCCATTACTGGACCGCAGAGATCCTCTGGTTTTTCCTTATTAGGCAAAAACAAACAAACAAATCAACTATTCAGCTTTGCCTGCGTGGTCTCTTTGTGGTTTTGAAGAGGTAGGGGAGAGGCTGGGATTTTTTTTCACTCCCTTTTCCCAAAGTGCTKGGGATTTGAGGCAAGACCAAAAAAAAAAAAAAAAACCTATTAAAAAGTGCTAATCTTTCAGACAGTCTGTCTGACACATGAAAGAGGGACATGTCTTTATTTGTCATCCAGTAGGGCCAAAATTCTACGCTAAAATGCAATTCTAGTGTAGAATTGATCTGTTTTGCAAGCACTGGCAGGACAACAGAGAAACTTTTTAAAGCCTGTGGCTCAGTTTATAAGAATAAACGCAGAACATATAAGAAAGGTATGAAAAGGGATCTGGATTTTTCCTGCTGYTCTGCAGRGAAAGGTCACARCAGTGTTCTTGTGGTCTGATTCTGKTTYTGCCTCAGGGCTTTACAGCAGCAAGGCCTTGGAGTGTCCCACATCTTGAACTTCCATGTTAATTCTTCTCAGAAATAACACAAAGAGCCCTCCCACCATTTTCTTCGATGGACACCAGGGTTCTCAATGAAGACCTGAAATACACCAGGATATTTGAGACCTCTGGAACAGCCCAGACAAGTTGAGGCTGCCCCTGGATCCCTGGAAGTGTCCAAGGCCAGGCTGGACAGGGCTTGGAGCAACCTGGGATAGTGGAAGGTGTCCCTGTCCATGGCAGGGGGTGGAACTGGATGAGCTTTAAAGTCCCTTCCAACCCAAACCATTCTGTGATTTTATGATTCAAACAAGAATGGGAGGCCTTAAACTACCACAGTTCTTCCCATCTGGCCTAATTAAGGTCTCAATTTTCCCAGTATCACCCCAGAGGGGTATGAAAAATTACCTTGGAGAAGTCACCTGATGCCAACACATCCTCCTGATAGTCTGGCATTGCAGGTGCAGCACCCTTTTCATACTCTGGAGGAATAATTGGTAATTATTCATGATGGGACTTATTTACTCACATTACCAGCAGCAACCTGTGACTTTAAAATCCAAGTTTTGCCATCTAAGGAAAGGAAAAGGTCCCACCATGGGAGATCTGGACCACAGAGATGAATTCTCTTAGCCCTTCCCAATTCACACAACTGCACCTCTGAACTCTCAAGCTGACCAYGAATATTTGAAATAACTGATTTGTCTCCTCACATGAGTCATGAACAAGATTGAAACAAAAGGGGATGCAGCAAAGTTTGCTGAGGAAGTTTTCCCAATGCAAATTGCCCCAGMASAGAAATTAATCTKGCCCACATTTCACATCTACTGTTTGGGAAACGCTTTAAAACCATTCCCACTAAATTAGTGTGATSAATGCATTTAAACCTTGAGTAAATMAYTTTGAGGAACAGCAAACACCYTGTTTTTAATGATGSCACTGGCACTTGGGAGCCTGGAGGCTCCCATGCAAATCCACTCTTCCATCACCTGCTCCACACCTGAGTGCTTGCCTTTGCCTCCCACGAGACAGTGAGAGTGAACAGGAGCTGGTTTGAATTTCTCCTTTCCTAAGGGATAAACTGCCTTCTGTTTGCCCCCCCAGTGCTGTGCTCAGGAACAGAAACACCCAGGCAGGGCAGGCAGTGTGCAGGATCTTGCTGCTGGGTCAAATCCTTGGAATATCAGCACGTGCAGGACCCAGGTCTTCAAAGGGACTTGACTCCTACTGATTGAATTTGATTTGGGGRGCCCAGGACATTGTTGTCAATTGATGTTCCACTCCCACGCTCCTAAGTCACAAGGGAAAATTTGATTTAAGGTCTTGTAGAATGCAGCTCTTTTGAAAATGGAACCACTCAGACACACAACTTATCTCRGCTAAACAGCCTTTAAAAAATGATCACAGCCTGGCCCCACGCCTGGAACCAAAATGAAAGGCAATCTCTTGGCCTGGGAAGAGCCAGACAAGCCTTGCAAGGTTAATTTTCAGCCATTTTCATCTGCTGTGTAAAGAGAAGATAAGGGAAAGACAGGAATCAGGACTCATAACAACCTGTGCTTTCTCGAAGCTTCTAATCTCCCTGCTAAGTAAATTAATTTTTATATAGGGGGATTTATAAGAAAAGCATTAATGCTTAATTACACTTAGTGCTTTGCTGCTAAGGGCACTGCCAAAGCAGATGTTTTTGTTGATGTCTGTGGTTTTAATTGCACACATCTCAGACAGGAAGATCTGAGGGGTACAAGGGAGAAAGAACAGCCTTGCTTTTAGAAAAAAGGACAACTGGACTTCTAGGGGTACATCTGCAGTGCTTGAGGTCACCTGAGTTTGCTTGAACAGTGCTTTACGAGCACCTGGATTTTTTTGGGTGTGATCCAAGTGGTGGCAAGTCCCAGTTAATTTTATTCACTGCTGAAGCCCTTTGCCATTTTGCAGCTGGCAGAGATGCCCAGTTATTTTTCTCTGGTTAGACCTGAGTCCTGCACTGCCAAAAAGGGTGAGAGGAAGCAGTTTGGACAGTGCTTCTTTGTTGCTGGGACTGGAAACCATGGGAAGAGTGCTCCTGGAACAGCACCTACCTGGGATGAGAACTACAGGAAATAAAGAGTCATTTTGACAGAGGAACTGGGTAAAAAGGCATGAATGGATGGATGAGTCTGGGAAAGAGAGGCTGAGGGAGCTGGGGGGGCTCAGCCTGGAGAAAAGGAGGCTCAGGAGTGACCTTGTCACTCTCTACAAGTCCCAGGCAGGACCCAGGTGAGGACCAGCCTCTTCTCCCAGGTTACCAGTGACAGGACAAGAGGACACAGCCTCACACTGTGCCGGGGGGGGGGGTTGGACATTAGGAAGAATTTCCTCACAGAAAATTCCAACATTAGATGTTGGAATGAGCTCTCCAGGGACGTGGTGGAGTCACCATCACTGGGGGTGTTCAAGGAAAGACTGGTGTGGCACTCAGTGGCTTTAGGTCACAGGTTGGACTCAGTGATCTCAAAAGCCCTTTTCAGCCTATTGATTCTGTGGTTCTGTCTGCAGCAGGGCTGAGCAGGGCTTTGCAGGGCTTTGGGGCTCCTCCCCTTACCTGCAGCTTCCAGATAAAGGCTGTTTATTCTGGGTTTGTCCCAGCACAGTGTGGGCTCTGGAATAGGGAAAGGTTTTCTCAGGGGCAGCAGAGTGACACCAGAGAGCACAGCCACATCATTGGGATGTCTGGATTGGGACAGGAGTCCAGGGGAGCCTTGCTTATCCTTCTTGGGGCAAGCCAGGAGCTGACTCACTCAGGGGAGCTCTAGGAGACCTGGGAATATTCCAAAATAAAGGCAACAAAGAGTCCCTGGGCACAGAGATCCACGAGCAGCCCCARGACTCTGCTGAGGACAAGCTCAGAGGCACCACTCCCTGAGAGATGCCTGCATTCAGTCAGATGAATTCCTGCTCAAGAGCAGAGAGTTTTCACCAGCTGAGCTGGAAGCCAAGCAGATGCTCAGCCCAGCCAGGAGGCCATTACTCTGTGATTATTATTTCCATGTGCTTAATTTCCAGCTCTCTGGTGCCTGTCAGTGATGGATGCCGTGACAAAAAAGTCCTCAATCCTGCAGATAACTGAAGGCACACAGGGACATAATCCTCTCCTTTTATTCTAGYAAATCTCTATTGTTCAGGTAAACCATCTGGTCGTTATCCCACATCCACACTGRGGCCCTGGAGGAATAACTCCAAGTCAGGATAATCCACTGCTGAGCTGACAATGAGGGGCGACACGTGGGAAAAATTAATTCTTTTTTATAGTTAGGAGCATTAAAAAGCCATTCAGCGAAATGAAGTTGTTGTTATCACAAATAAATTACAGTTCAGCGGGAGAGAATTACATCGAAAACCGATTGGCTGTAAAATTAATAATGTTTTGGGCAAGRCGCCTGCTCTTGGCACTTCCCTGGAGTGTCAGCTTGGGGCAGTGCTCGCACCAGCCCCGGATATCCACACCCCACCTTCTGGGAATGATGTGCTAAGCCTTGCTCCCGGCTATCTGGCACCAATTCCCAAATATTGTGGAAGAAATGTGGGATCCGGGCAGAGCTCCACAACAGGGGACGTTCACCCGTGTGGATGGCTGGCAAAACGCCCGTGTGCCTCTTCCACCCCCAGAACAGAGAGAAGCAGACCCTGGAAAAGGGATTTCCACATCAGCTCCCTCAGTTTGGATGTGTGGTCACACTGACAGGAGGAGAGGAGGGTTTTGTTTACCCAAAGGTGAATTTTAGCTTGAGATTCTGCAGTTCCAGTGTGGAAGTGTTGTTTCTGAGGCGGCTGCCAATAGCTTGAGGAACAGTGGCCACATCTCCCTGGTGCCAAGTGCCCTCACACAACCAATTCCAGCAGCAAATAAGAGCCAGGACAATCTCCTGGAGAGCTGGAGGAAGCCATCCCAGGATCTGCCTGTTGGTTCAGGATGTGTCTCCATGCAAGGAAAACCCAGTTTTCTTATACAGACCCCGGAATCCTTGGCATTCCATGAGATGATCTAAGTGTTCTGTGTGTGCTCAGGTTTTTGTTTTGTTTTGTTTTGTTTTGTTTTTCCTTCCTGTTCTATCACAATGTGCCCATTTCTGAGCAGGATTTTTGCATGAGGATTTCTTTCCATGATGAACTCCCATTTCTCAGCACTGAGGGTGGCTCTGGGGTCAGGACAGGACGGACACAACCAACATCCTGCCCCAGCTTCTACATCAATAACTCCTGTCAAAAGCTWGGTTGCTTCCAGTCTCCCTGTCTGCCTCTCTGTCAGCTTCATCCTCCTGCCCATCCCATTGAGCAGGACTGATTTCCACCAAAAACTCCCCAGAGTGGTCTTGCTGATGTCAGAAAATCCAGTTCCTGGTCCAGACTGCACGGACACAGCAGTTAAATACCACGGCTGTGGTGTCATCAAAATAGTGCAGAGAAGGGAATGTGTCCTAACGAGGCTCTTTGGAATCCATGGAACTGTGTCAGTTGATTCTCTTGCAGCAAATATCAAGCCATAAAAATGTCACTGAAGGTTTTATATATATATATATATATATATATATATATATATATTCAAGGAAGAAACAGTAAGAACCATCTGAGTTCTCAAATGCTCTGCTCCACAATAAAAGTCTCATCTGTAGTCATCATTCATTTTTAAAGTTGTTCAAATCTAAAATTGACTTGAAGTTATTTCTTGTTTCTTCMGTTTCAGAACCAACTGCAAGAGATTTATCTACTTGCAAATTGTCTTTGCAAACTGTCAGGACCGAAAGGCAATTAAGCTGGAGCTCAGTGAGATATGATGAAATAAAAATTAATTAGAAAAGGCAAGTTCAAAAAAAAAAAAGTTTTCTGGCAAAAATACATCTGTCTTCAAATTCAGATGTGCTGCAGGGATAGAGCTGAGATGTTTGACTCCACTTGTGATATTCCCATCAAACCCATGACGCCACATGAGACAGAGCCAAGTTTGCAATTCTTATTTCAGTATTCCAGAGTATCCTGGAATTCCAGGGTATGCTGAAGGTTCAGGTTATAGCTCAGACTGGCAGCAACATCTGGAGCTGATGTGCATCTCCTCAGCTTTGAAAAGGCCACAGCCTCCTGTGGCTCCAGCTGTGAATAAGAAACCCAAAGCTGAGCMGGTTTTCCCAAAGCTTTTTAAATAAATCCCCATCCCCTCGAGCTGCCATGCCGTGTGGTGACTGTGCACATGCTGCCTGCAACTACACACACATTCTTAAGCTGTTGGTGCCATTGCATGAATCCCAATCCAGACTATTTTGGGTGCTGACAACACAGGGAAATGTGTTTTTTCCCCTCAGCCTGATGGTTTTGCTTTCCAGCCTTTTCATCTCTTGCCTTGAAGAGGTGAACAATGTGAGATTATGAGAGCACTCACACGGGTGTGAGAGGGAAGCAGGGAAGGCAGCACGATGCCTTTGATGGGTTCCATTGCTCAGGACACTGGTGTTTTCTCAGAGGGAAGCAGGGAAGGCAGCACGATGCCTTTGATGGGTTCTATTGCTCAGGACACTGGTGTTTTCTCAGAGGGAAGCAGGGAAGGCAGCACGATGCCTTTGATGGGTTCYATTGCTCAGGACACTGGTGTTTTCTCAGAGGGAAGCAGGGARGGCAGCACGATGCCTTTGATGGGTTCYATTGCTCAGGACACTGGTGTTTTCTCAGTGTCACTGCAGGCTCACCATAACTGCAGATCCAGGCAGCTCTGGAGGAGCCTGGAGCAAGGATCTGCCTTTGGATGTGCGTGCAATGGAAAATGACCTCAGCAAAATGAGTTGTCACAGAGCAGTGGGGGGCTGGTGTCAGAGTGGAGCCAGCTGCTGTCCCAGCTCACCCGTGCTCACCTCCCTCCTGGAGTTTTCCTCCTCCCTGCTCCGGTGCCAAGGCAGAGGGAGGAATCTTCCCAGCCCATCCTCAGGGCTGCAGTGGGACCTGCAGTGACACACGCCACTGATGCAGATGGAAAAGTGGCTGCAGAGGCTGACATCACACGCTGTTCTTGTACTGCTCCCAACCAACGCAGCTCATTCATGTGAAACCCCCAGTGCTGATCTTCCCAAGAGGCTGCTGCCCCCGTGGGACTGGAGGGATTCATGCAAGGACAAATCCCTTGGGAACACTCAACAGCAGAGTGGTGAAAATGGCACTGGCTGCTCTCTCTGTTCCAGGGCTGCAACAGCTCATTTTCCATGTGTTACCTGGTCCCTTGAGTCTTGACATTTAGAGCCAGAGGCAAGACAGGCTGTTGGCAGGGACAGGGACTGGAATTCCATGGAGTGCTGGGCTTTCAGCAGAGTGCTTGGATTGCTCATTTGTAAAGGCTGGTGCTGRTGCCAGGCAGCTCTGGATCTATTTGTGTCCTTCCCTGAAGTGAGCAGCTGCTGTGGCATCCCTCACCCAACCCCTGCACGGACCCCAGGCAGACCTGGCACCCCAGCCAACCCTGTCTGCTCTGCTCACACTTTCTGGAGCTCTTGGCTCCTTTCCTTCTTGATTTATTGACTGTGGCTCTCAGATGTAAACCCCATGACCACTGCCTCGTGCTTCCCTCCAGACTCACACTTTGCCTTTCAGTTTATGGGCCTGTGTCCTCTGTGTGCTCCCATCCACACTCAGGGCATTTTGGGTTTGGTTTTTTTTTTCTTTCCTACTTTATCCTTGATATAAAAATCATTAGTGATTAAAGCACCTCAATTCCAGCCCATAAAGAGAGCAGACTGCTGGCTCTGAAGTTCTGTTGGTTCAAGTCTCCTTGAATGAAAAATTTTGTTCAGGGGGCTTTGGTCTGTGGATCTGCCCATGTGTACATTGTATATAAAGTGTATATTGTTAATCACACAATTATGGTGCTGCTATGAGGTGAGCATAGGGAGGCTCCAGAGCTGCAGGATTATCACAGACACAGTTGCTGGGACCCACACTGGAGTCCYCTAAAAACAACAGAATTGAATAAAAATATGAAATTGCTTTATTGAAACTGTTTATTCCCATATCCAGAAGTATGTTTGTGAGGGAAAGGATCAATCTGTGGCAGCAGCTGCACTCAGYTGCTGTCCCAGTTCCCTGATCCATRCACAGCACATTTTGGGTTCATTTATCCCTGATCTCCTCTGCCTCTGCAGACTGGAAATCCTGAAGTGGGCAAGGAGTGAGGAATATTTGCTGTGACCAGCACCAAAGCACGTGGCAAGAGGAAACACTGACAAAAACCTGCCTGGTGTGACAGCCTGGATGGACACAACCACAATGAATGGATCCTGTCTGGGATCCCCATCAAGCAGGTCCATGCTGGGTCTGTGTGCTGGGAATTCAGATGAAATCTCTCAGTCCCTGTGTATCCTGCTGCTGCTTGCACCTAAACTGCATCCACACAGGATGGGAGGATCCCAGGATCATTGCTGGAGGTGCTTTAGGTGAGCTGGGCCATTTTCCTTGGCATTCCATTTGTCCATGGAATCRCTRAGGCTGGAAAAGRCYTCTCAGGTCACYGAGSCCASATGTTAACCCAGCACTGCAAGTYCACCACCAATCCCTGTCCCCAAGTGCCACACATCTTTTGAACTCTTCTAGAGATGGCAATTCCACCAGCTTCCCAGGAAATGTTCCAATGCCTGACTGCTCATTCAGTGAAGKTTTTTTTCCTTCCTTAGATCCAATCTAAATCTCCTCTGGTGCAGCTTGAGGCCATTCCCTCCTGTTGTGGCCTCGTATTTTTGTTGACTCCATGAAAACCCTTCTGACAGGCAAAGTATGTCACACTCTTTGTGCTTAGGACGCTGCCCCCAGGCTGGAAAGGCATTGTGGAAGCACTCCCTTCAGAGCAGGAATGCTGCAGAGCCTTTTCCATCTGTGCAGTGTTTGCTGAGGAGGCTGAGCTCATCTGTTACCCTGAAGGAAAAGCAGGAGCCTCCCTGGAGCTGCACCATCGCCGTCTCGCTGCCACGGAGCAGGTGAGAGGCAAACACGCTGTGGGCAGCCTGTGGTCTGACAGGGACCATCTGTGGGRCTGCTGACACAGAATTGAGGCACTCCCTGCACCGTTCCCAAGTTTTCTTGCAAGAAGGAACATGCAGGAGGTGCTGAGGAGCTCTAATGCAGCACAGTCAGGGAGGCTCTGCCAGCAGGTGTTTGCTGCTCCTGTGCTGAGGGTTTGTTATAAACGTTACCTTCATGGCTTCTTGGAATGCCCTGTGCTCTCCATGGACCTGTTATTTCTGATGAACTGTCAGCATTTGGCACAGCAAAGCCAATGAAGGATTGATGAAAACCCAGTGCAGGAGCAGGTTTGCAGAACTCTGCTAAGCATCAAACACCAGGAATGGGAGATATGGAATAAATTCACTCCCAGGGTGGGCTGCTTTCAAGCACAAACCAAGCTTGAAACACTGAGCTGTCTGCAGGTTCTGTGTGTGTTTAAAATCCAGCTTTTAAAACCTTTTTACACAGAGGCCATTTCCCCTGTGATATCCCTGCTGGGATAAGGGATACATCAGAATCTCAAAGCTCGGTGGCAGAAGGAGCAGTGGAGGTGTTCCTGACACCCTTACAATATTTCTTTATAAACACATTATACAAACAGAYTCCCATCCTGATTAGAATCACAGAATCTCCTGAGTGGGAATGGACCCACAAGGATCATCCAGTGCAGCTGCTGGCCCTRCACAGGCACCCCAACAAHCCCAYCCTGGGCATCCCTGGGAGTGTTGTCCAAATGCTCCTGGAGCTCTGGCAGCCTTGGGGCTGTGCCCATTCCCTGGGGAGCCTGGGCAGTGCCCAGCACCCTCTGGGGAAGAACCTTTCCTGATCTCCAGCCTGAGCCTGCCCTGAGTGTGGTGAGAGGAGCAGCAGGGTGAGACCAGGATGGTAATGAAACATAAACTTTAAGAAATTTAGAGATTTTAGAGGAGCTAAGATTTTAGGTAGAAGGCAAGCTTTATTAGAATAAATRAATAGGCCTTGATGAAGTTAAGAGTTAGCAGTTAACTAATAATTGATTGCTCCTCAACACAATGTTTGGTTAGCTGGGTTTATAATGAAGAATATAGAAACTGATAAATAGCTTTAGGAACATAAGACAATTGTGGGCCTCCTCCTCTGAAACTCATTGAAAACGGGGAGCTGGAGTCCTACCAAGGGTTCATTTGTTATAATTGCATTGAAAAGGTAGAAAGGTCAGAAGGAGGAAGACTTCATTTACTTCCTCATTTTAAGACCCCTCCCCACGAAAAAGACCACCGACCCATTTCAAGGAACAAACCACGCATGCTTAATAGCTTTTGAACTAATTAACATACGAAGCGGGGAATGGGATGTGCCAAAGCTATGAATATGCATTTGTATTTTGAGTATTCAATACCTGTATAGATAAAAGGCTTTTAGAATCACCTGTAAAGCGTGGTGTGTTTTTGGGAACTATCCTGCATACTGCCCTGTGTCGTAATAAACACACACTGTCTAACTTTAAACTGTTAGAGAGTTTTTGTCCGTCATAAGTTGGATATCGATACTAGATCAATATCCATATTTTAATAAATCAGTGTCAGGGTGTGAGGGATGTGTTCTGTGTTCTGTGCCAGGCAGGACCTGAAGCTGTGTCAGCCCCACCTCTGCCAGGTGGCTGGATTTGGCATTTCCCAGCAATCAGCACAGCAGCTCCTGCCTTCCTGAAAACCCACGTATGCTCTGGTCTCTGCAGAGTGGCTCCTTGTTTGCTTATGATGTTTTCATTCATTTTACTCCCCTCTTTCTTGCTTGCTTCCTGCAGTCCCYGTGGGATCTGCCTGGCAGTGTCACTCTGTGCACAGCTGGTGGTGACACACAGCTCCCTTCCTCTTCCTCCAGACAAATCCCACTGGGCTGTGGGGCAGGAAAACTCAATTCCCAGTTTTCTCCCCACAGCATTCCCACCTTACCAGAGTTAGAGGCAACTAAGTTCTCCCTGACAGCCACTATTTGTGATATAAAGGCCCTCACTTGCACATGCTACTTTTTACCAAATTGCATAAACTCAGCCCCAAAGTGACTTGCAAGTTATGATGACAGCTTAATCACRAGAACAAACTGCAGCTTTAAAACCCTGTAATTTAAATTGTCTGTAAGTAGGATTTTAATCTAACAGTCTGCAATTTGAGGCTCAACAGTGCAGTAATTGCAGYTGTACACAGAATACAACCAAAGCACCCGGGGGAAAAAAAAATAAAAAGAAAGAAAAGCCATTACAACAATGCCAGAAAAAGTAATTACCACATCAGTTCAGGCACTCTGAGGTGTTGGGCACTTCTGCAGCAACAAGAGCTTYTCCCAGCTGCCTGTGCTTGACAGAGGTAACAAAGGTAAGAACAAAATCCAARCCAATGTAGGAATAAGAAGCACAATAAGAAGCACCAATTCTCTTGATCCCAGAGACTTTGTGGACTTCCCTTCCCTGGAAGAGTCCAAAGCCAGGTTGGATGGGGCTTGGAGCAACCTGGGGTAGTGGAAGSTGTCCCTGCCCATGGCAGGGGGTGGAAATGGATGATCTTTAGGGCCCCTTCCAACCCAAACCTTTATAGGATTGGCTTTGTTCACACTTGGTTCATTTTAATTACACCAGAGATTTMATATTTCCAGAAACAACCCCTTGGTTGGGTTATAAGCTTGAAACTGGCTTTCTACAGTACTCATGTCCAAAAAATGTTTGAGACTTCTGCTCRAAAATATTAAATCTCCTGATTTCCTTGATTGCTGATAAAGATGCACTGGGTCCTACAGRCTGATCTGCTCAATCCATGCTGTGTGCCCTCCAAGACCAGCACCAAGGGTCAAAGTGAACCTTTAAACTCCCCAGGAGATGTTATTTGTGCAGGGTAGGACAGGAGGAAAGTCTCCAGTCTGAAAAGGAGAGTTTGGATGGCAGGCCCAGGTTATCCCATCAGGTGAGAAATCTTTTGCCCATGTGTGAAGGAAAATACAATAAAAGAGACCTTTGTCTTATGGGGAAGAAGAGTGGGTGTTCCCAGTGCCAGGGTGCAGCAGGAAAGAGCATGAACAGATCAAGGACATGCAGCAGAGCAGCACAAAAATGAGGACAGGGCATGGGTTTGATACCCGAGGATGGCACAGATCTAACAGAGAAAAGCCTGACAGGGAAGAGCTGATACAAACACAGGAGTGRGGAGAGGCAAACTGAGCAGCTGCATCTGAAACCTGAGCTGCTGAAATGGAGGAGTGGCAGTGGCCACTCTGTGCAGTGACCCCAGCCCTGCACACCGAGGCAGCACCAAACACACCGTGAGCATCCCTGGCGTGTTTGCCCAGCTGTGAAAGGCCTCCTGTTTTACTCAGTGCCATTTATCCTTGAAAACTTCCTTTTGAGTCCAATTTAAATGTACACAGGCCATTTTCCTTCCCTTTTTCTTTTTCTTTTTCTTTTTCTTTTTCTTTTTCTTTTTCTTTTTCTTTTTCTTTTTCTTTTTCTTTTTCTTTTTCTTTTTCTTTTTCTTTTTCTTTTTCTTTTTCTTTTGTCCAGTGGATTTGCCTTCCCTTTTGCTGCAGAGTTTTCCACACTGGCACATGGGTCAGGTAAAGGCCCAACTCCCAAGCCAAAATGGTTTTGAGGCTGTTCAGCTCCAGACAGACTTGTTCAAATATGCTGCAATTTCAGACTTTGTCATCACCTAAACAGATTTTGGGTGAACAGAGTGAAAGTGCTATTTCAGCTCAGTCCTTAAGCAAACCTGTTCACTTCCATAGAACAGCTTTTGAACACAAAGAAATTTAACAGAGAACTCCTTTCAAGTATTGCAAGGATCAGCACCAGAGTGAGGGTGACAAACCCAAATCAATGGGGAAAAAAAAGCAGGAAGTTCTCAGCTTAGCAGTTCCTTTTCAGGGTCTGTGGCTTTCCAGCTGGCAGGTGTGTGGGATCCTGCAGGCTGGGGGCTGTGGGGGAGGCCTGGGACATCTGGTGGGCTGTGGTGGGCTGTGGTGGGCTGGTGTAGGAGAGAACAGCCTGCAAATCTGGAGGAACTCGGGATTCTCAGATCCCACTTCTCCATTTTCCTTCGCAGGACATCTGCCCATCAAAGAGGCTGTCAGAGGGGCAAAGCTGCCTCGGGAAGCAGAACAAAGCTTCAAAGATCCTGCTGATTYCAGGAGGCAGAAGCAGCTCCTGCACACCCTGGGGCTGCTCCTGTTTCCTGAGAAGGCAGAGGGCAGAGGTTTGGCAGTGATGTGAAATGCACATCCTTGAGCAGAGTGGTGCAGAGTGGAGGGCAAAGTGATGATGGAGGGCAAAAGCACACGGAATTTGCCAAGCTGAAGGTCAGACCCGACATTTGGTTGAAAATAATCCCTTTTCAGGTCACTTCTGGTGCAGGGTTTAGCAGCATGGGTCCGTTTCAATTCCACCCTCCCAGTCTGTGGAATTGATGCTTSCAGCTCCCACTTAGCACTTTTCAGCACGAATTAAACATCTGACAGCTTGTCTTGTGTCTGCTCTTCCCCCTGCATTGCCAGGGTGAGGTTAAAGAAGGCATTAAGGGCAGCTTAGAGGGCCAAGGACTGTTGTGCAGTGGGAGGAAATAATTTGCTGCTAATGCACACGACAGAGTGAGACATTAAGTGTAAAGGTCATTTTTGGGGGGTGGGTTGGAAAGGAATAAGTGCATTTCTAAATCACTGCCTCCTATGGCTTAAAATGACTGAATATCTCAGGAGACAAAAGGCATCTGGAATAGTTTGTGAAAAGTCTGCGGGAGAGCCTSATGGGCTGGGCAGGATAATGAAGATCTTCTCCAGCCATCCTGGCTTGTACTGCAGACCAAAAATGACATCACAACATTGGGGAAATGTTTGGCCAGAGGCCTCTGAGGTAAGCAAGGGAAAAAAGGGCTTTCTTTTATAGGAATTTTCCTGGGGGAAAATGGACAAGGATTCCAGTTCAAAGATGAAGATATCGGTTCTGATGAGATGCAAAGAGTCCACGTGGTGTGACTGGAAAATGGCTTCGTGTCAAGCAGTGTGAAAGCAGCTCTCAGGAACAAAAAGCACTGAAGATTTTAAAGAATTCCTTAAGAGAGGAGCTGGCAAAAGTCCTAAGATTATGAAGAGCATTTAAATCACTAATTAGAAGTCAGTTCTGCAATGCAAATACAATCTGGATCACCAGCTTCAGCTGGAAGGGGAGCTTTCAGAGCACAAACTGTGCAGCACCCCTGAAACAGAGCACAGTGACCCAGTCTAGTCCTGAGGGATGAGACCAGAGTTTTTAAAAGGGAGCTCCAAGCGAGTGGAAGTCCCAAGCAGGAGGTTTTTGAGTTGTCAGAGGGAGCTGAAGGGARGAGCCAGGACACACTCAATTTGTGGGTTATTTTTTTATCATCTTTAAGAAGAGTTCTTAARGAAAGAGACAGGCTGAACCACAGCAGCCAGATGTAATAAAGCAGCATGCAAAATCTGGAGAACTGTGCAGAAGTGAGGCCAAGCTGTGGSCAACCCATCAGAGTAACTATTTTATCTGCTATTTTGAGCCCTTTCAGTTTCTTTTTCTCTTTACCCAACACCTGCAATTCCTTTGTTTTTCCTTTATGCCCTTGCATTGCCTCTCTGTTAACTCTCACCACTCAGTTCTGGAACACTTCCAGCTGGGCCACGTTTTTCTTGACTTCTTGCTAATCCTGTGGGTTTTTTCCTTGACATTTTGCTGAGGATCGTGGTTTGTTAAACAGGACTTCAAAACCAGGGTGCTCACTGGGTAGGATGGGCTGTGAATAAAAGTTTGTCACTGACACCTGAGAATTGAACCCAGGCCCTCATCCACCCACACCTGCCTGCACAGTATTTTCTGTTAATTAGGGTCAGGTATGAGGGGAACATCAAAAAATTGCCTTATTAGATGAGAAATACATAGATTTTCACTCAGATATCATTTCCTTTGCTTCATATCAACAGGTTTTCTTGCATCTGCGAAGTGGAATTTCTCAGCATTCTGCCCCCTCTGTTTCTCTTGCCAAGGCTCCTCGTTTCTGTGCTCTGGGGGTTGCTGTGTTTGAAGCCTGCTCAGAGCAGGACACCCACACCCTTCCCTGCCACCTCGTGTTCTCACTGATGGAGTCCACTGGCAGCACGAGGGCCTGCTGCTAATGAACAGGGAGTGTGGAATCGTTTAATTCCACCCCAGGTGAAAAATCTGAACTGTGTAGGCAGGCAGGGCTGGCTCTGAATTAATCAGACATGGAGATTTATTCAGGCAGAGCAGCCTGGAGCTGCTGCTTTTCCCAGCAAGCCCCAGCCCAGCCACGGTGCTCACCACTCCCACAATTAAACATCACCTCTCTGCTGAGCTCACCAGGCTCTGAATCATCCCCTGGAACCTGCCTAGGGCTGGCTGCAAAGTTTGCTGCTGAAACGATGTGACTTTGGGACACGAGTGATAAAAACTTGGGCAAAAGATGCTGCTGGGCTGAGCTCCCCCTGCTTCTGGTGTGGGATAAAACTGGGATCTCACAGTGCCTGGGTGCTCTCCTATCTCAGTTTTTAGTAAATTATTCCTCTTCTTCAAGCCCCATGCTTGTCCTGGAGCTCGTGTTGGCAGCTCCTCTGGGGCTCTGCCCTGTTTGCTCAGGATGTTCTTGGTGCAGGACAAGAGCTGCTGTTCACTCACCCCCCTGGGCATGAACAGGAAAGAAATAAGATAAAGAATAAAGAACTGGGTGACATCCTCCAGTCACCCATGTGATTTTCCTAAAGTCCCTTACACTGCCCTTCAGGGTCTGGTAGCAAAATGATCTTTTTATTTTTAGTTCTGAGTGTTTCTGGCTGTTTTCCTTCTTTCAAAGAAACTGAAATTGTAGTGCTTCAGATTAGTAAATATAAAGGATATCCCATGCACGAAGCAGATCGTGATTATCTGCTGGTAAAGGTTCCAGGACATTATGAAAAGACACATTAGTGTACTTTTATTTCGTTTTATTTAATTACTTAAATGCACATTAGCAGCTCTTCATGGTAAGGCTTCCCTTAATACTGTTTTGAAATCACACACACACAAAAATKACATTATTCTTAAAGGTCTTGTYCAGCACAATGACAAGTATGCCTGTAAAAAAACCAAGACATTATTAGCTCTAAAAAGAGATCTTTTATTTCAAAAACCCTCAAAAATGGGAATGTTTGCTAATAAACAAGTATCCTGGCCCTCTCCCATAAAATACTTGACCAGTTAAAGGGAAAAAAAAATCCAGCAAATTTAAAGAAACTTTAAAATCCTCTTCAGAACTGTTCAACCAAACTGGGTCAAGCTATTTTCAGGCTGAAGCAGGGGCAGGTTTCACCAGGAATATGAAACATTGATGTGGCCAGATGAGCAAGCATCATTGATTTGGAGAGCTGGGGGCCAGGAGCTGRGCATAAAACYCTGCCCRTGGCTCTCCTGTTTTCCTTGGAGGRAGCAGCTGCTTCAGGAAGTTTTACCTATTGAAAGGAGGATAGATTGTGTCAGGTACCAGCATTTAACATCTTCCTATTTTAGAGGTCTTTGTGATCATTTCAGAGGGCTGATTAAAGGCTGGATGGAAAATCCATGATGTTGTGGGATTAGGGATTGGAGCAGGAGGTGAGGAGTGGCCAGTGCTGGAGGATCTCAGATGGGATTCAGAATGGAGAGTTGAGACATGGGAGGTGGGAAAAGGAGCATCACTTTAAACATTTCTTTCCATTTTAATATTKAACTGTCTCCCACTTGTGAAAACTCTCTTAAATCTGAAAGACTGGGTGCCTCAGGCAACCATGAGCTCCAGTGGTGACTCAAATATTTGTTTTAATTCATCCATTTAACTTTAGGAACTCAAATATTGAACATTTGGCCCCGAGTTTAGCCTAACACCTCATGCTATGCATGGGACATATATGAAMTAGATCTCTGAAGAAAACAAATGTCTATTTACTAGCAAATGTGTGCATCTGAAATWAAATTGTGATTGACTGGGATTATGCTTTTGTCAGGCTTTATAGTTAAATATTATTATAACAAAACAATGTTATCTATTACAACATTAATAATGTCCTGCCTTAATTGATGTCCTCACCAAAAATTGCTAAAAATGCATCACATTTGCAGCTCTTGGTTGTTTCTCCAGGGAAATTTGAAAGCTGTTGGTTTAGAAATTGCTGCTTTGCATCTCCCCTGTCAGACACTGTGATGTGACCAGGAACAGCTGAGATGTGTAACCAAGATTTAGCCCAATGTGCCTTTTCCCTGGATATCATCCCTGGTGTTTCCCATTTGGTTTTCCCACATCATCCAGCCTCTACAGACCCAACCACGTTCCCTCTGCAGGAAGGTTTCACATCTTAGCACAGACAGAGGAAATTAGAAAATAAGGAAATCCCTTCCCATTGTGGTTTGTCTTTCTTCTGGCCACAGAGAGGCTTGGGATGGGAGGGACCTGGAAGATCATCCAGTCCCAATCCTCTTGTCCTTGCCCAAGAGCTGGATCCTGCTGCTGAAGGATCAGCCCCATTATTCCAGCCTCAAACCTCAGCCTTGCAGATCCTCAGAGAGAGGTCCTGGCTGGGAATTGAGAGCCTGAGTGGATTTTTTAGGGTGGTTTYTGTGTGTCCAAGACCCTGTGGAAGATGGAATGTTCCCTCTCTCTCTGCTTTGCAGATTGAAAATTACTGTTTTCATMAGTGTCTAGACAGAGAGCAGTTGGGTTAAGGAATTATTTAGATGCAGCATACATTGAAGTTAAATTATTTCTCTGAGGTTACAGATTATGGGGATTTGCTTTGACCTGACTCTGAAGACAACAGCATAACTCAGAATCTCTCCATGCTCTTTATTTCATTCTCCTGCTTTTTAACCAGCTGCCAGTAAATACCACATCTCAGCTCCACTAAAARTGACCTTTCATTCTCATGCACCTGCCATCTGTAGGAACACAACATTTATATTGAGAGCAGGAACTGTGGCAAACAAGATGCCACTTGCAGTGTGCAGGATTTGGCACTTCAGGTCCCCAAAAGGATTAGGAAGAAACTGGCTACCAAAGATGCTGGCAAAAACTTGCTTTATGGTGGTTTTTTTTTTTTGGAAATCCTCCCTTAAAGAACTTCTGTGATATTGTGTGTGTGTGTTTGTGTGTCTGGGAGCTTTCCATTTTTATCAGGAATTTTAAAAAAAGGCAACTTCTAAGGATGAAAAATGACTGATGATTCTGGGTTCCTAAAATGAAACCTCCTCAGAGGTGAGCGCCTTGYGTATTTCCTGAGCATGTTTCCTGATAAAGATCTTTCTGTTCTTTGACACYCCCATCCATTTTTCACTCCTGAATTTTATTCTTGGTGAGGACTGCCAGCGTTCAGGGATTGCATTTTTGCATTCCATGAATCTCAGAGCGTACGAAAATGACAACAGCACACATGGGTTTGTGTGAGAGCACATGCACACATTATTCATGGCACTGGCTGCATAAGAGAGAGAGAGCTTTGCTTTTCACTCCCAGCCATTCTTAGCTGAGGCAAAAAAAAAAAAAATCTCACAGCCATAAATTCACTACGGAAAACATGCTAAAACTTAGGCGAGAAATGAAGAGCCTTTAATTCTCAAAGTGTAAATGTATTCAGGCTGAGCTGTGTGAGCAAAAATATGGCTTTTAAATTCTTCACCCTGCCCTTTTTTATTGCAGGGGCTTCTGACTACAGGAGTTTCAATTGCTTCAAGAGGACAATGCTGAGGCTTTCAGCTCTCACTGAACCATTCTGGCTGAGGCTTGGCTGACCTGCAGCACCCCAYGGAGCCACCCCTGTGCCAGTCCAATGTTCTGGGAGCAGGCTGCACAGAGAGGCTGTGGATTCCACAATTCCACATCCCTGGAAGTCTTCAAGGACAAGACYTGGGGCTCTGAGCAACCTGGTCCAGTGGAAGGTGTCCCTGCCCATGGCAGGGGTTGGAATTAAAGGATCTTTGAGGTCCTTTCCTGCAGGGG
>CADDXX010000590.1:171124-185493 GCA_902810485.1 Alauda arvensis
GRAAARKKRAWTYYYCCCCVCYCMGGAACAGCRCCTGGGTTTTTATAATCTAAATTACGTTAACATTGTTTTCYTCTAAAATCYAATAACTAAAATCCAAGTCACMCAGTGAAATCACACCTTTAYCCAATCCTAAAAAACCATCACCCTTTGCAAAGAGGAAGAGAAAGAGAAAAACAGGAAAATGTGACTTTATCACATTGATCTGCCTCCATATTTGCCTAATAATAAGAATACAGAGAAATCTAAAACTAATATCTATACACCCAGTGATATAATAAAAATCACACTAATTAAATTCTCTTGTCATCTAAATTTTCAGACAGTTTTGGAAGCCTTCTCCACGGTGTCAGATCAAAGCCAATGCTGTCTTTCAAGCAGGCCGTGTGAGCTCATCCCCCCTGTCCTGGCTGCTGCCCATCCAGGAGACCCAGAGGAACACTCTGCTCTCCCACACTTTCCAACCAAAACCATCCTGTGACTCTGTGACTCTGTGTCTCTGTCTCTGTCCCCACCACCCCATTTCTCTGCTGGTGTCACTCCACAGGCCCTGCCGTGGCTCCAGGGTGCTGTGTGACATGCCTGGTGATGTGGCAGGGACTCAGGGGGAAGAGCTCTTTGGAAGAGATTTCATTTCAATGCTCAYCCTCGTTGCTCTTTGGCTTCATTTCCTTACCCCTGTGCACTCCCAGGGATTGTACCCATTCCCTGCTGGGTGCATCACCCTACACACCTGCTTTAGAATGGACAAGAAAGCCATTATCCTAATTTCCATTAAGAAATCGCATTGTTTAGAGAGCAGACACCCATTTCCATCCCTGTGTCGCTGTTTGAATGAGTTTTTCAGGGCTCCAAAGCAGGTTGCTCCTTTCCCTGCCTCTCTCCCAGGATCGTGGTGCCACCACAGGTAGGCACGGGTTCAATTTGGGCAGCATTTCTATTGGAGCAGGGAGTTTCAACACAGCTCCACCACTTCCGAGGCCAAACCCTGCAGTTCCATTTGTCTGGGCTGCTCCCTGATGACACAGACAGGCTTCACTGCTCTCTCAGAACAGAAACCTTCAGAAGTTTAATTTAGAATCAGCTCCATCTGACATGGAAAAATMAGGGAGGCAGGGTGCTTGAGAGGCAAAGGCACAGACCTCTGCCATGTGCTCTGGAAGAGCCCTGTCTGCTCTTGGCTGGCCAGARCCCACACGAGGCAGTGTGAGACAGGTGCCTGAAGGTCTTCCTTGGAGCAAAGCAGGAAACAAGTGGCACTGCACAAAACAGAAAATAGAGAGGGATGCTCCTTTTTTTTCCATGAATAATGATCAGTGCAAATGTCACTGGGAACAAAGTGATTTWGCAGAGCACATTTCCCAGTTAGGAAAAGTCATTGCAGGCAGCACTATTAACTCCCCTGTAGCTGAGGACTGATTTCAGGGGTTGGAGCTGTCAGTTTTCACTTGCTGGCATCAGGAGAACAGTGATGGTAGAGGATGCCATTCATGACAGGTATTGTCACTGGTGAGGCCACACCTCAAGTACTGTGTCCAGTTCTGGGCCCCTCAGTTTAGGAAGGACGTTGAGAGGCTTGAGCGTGTCCAAAGGAGAGCAACGAGGGGTGAGGGGCTGGGAACACAAACCCTGTGAGGGGCTTGGAACACAAGCCATATGAAGAAGACTGAGGGAGCTGGGGTTGTTCAGCCTGGAGAAAAGGAGACTCAGAGGTGACCTTATCACTCTCTACAACTTCCTGAAGGGTGGCTGTGCTCAGCTGGGGTTGGTCTCTTTCTCCAGGCAACAACAGACAGAACAAGAGGACACAGCCTCAAGCTGTGCCAAGGGAGATTCAGGCTGGATTTAMGGAGGAAGTTYTTCACAGAAAGAGTGGTTAAATACTGGAACCATCTGCCCAGGGAGGTGGTGGAGTCACCAACCCTGGATGTGTTTAAAYAAAGACTGGATGTGGCACTKRGTGCCATGATCTGGTTGAGRTGTTRGAACATGGRTTGGACTYGATGATCTTGAAGGTCTCTTCCAACCAAAAAATTCTGTGATTCTGTGATTCTGTGATTCTGTGATTCTGTGATTCTGTGATTCTGTGATTCTGTCTTCAGGGCAAGTCCATGCAGTCAGTCCTGTCTGAAAGGATCTGTGTCAGCAACCCAGCCCCCCCAGGGCCTTCTCCAGCCCCCCCAGGGCCTTCTCCAGCCCCTGAGCTTGACACAGATGCTCCCCTTTCCACGAAAAGATTTGATTTCAGTGCAGGGAGGAACTGACTCAAACCTCCTGGAGACTGAAGTCACCTGTGCATTGCTCAGCCCTGAGCAATCCCTTTGGCTTTCCGGACTCAGCAGCAATTACTGAGTGAGCTGGTTCAGGACAAATCACTGATATTAATTAGAATAACCTCCATGGGCAACTGTCTAATTTAGGCACTGCTTCCATTTCCTTTTGTGCTTTTATGAAAATGCTGGGACATCTTTTTTTTTTTCCTCCTGCCTGCACTGGTGTTCATTAAAGCATTCCAGAAAGGAATTGAAATATATTTTCCCTCTCCATAATTGCTCTCATCCATAACAAGTCACTGCCTGGATTCCAGCACATCACCCTGAGCCACAGAAATGCATGAGCAGGAGGAGGAGCAGATGGAATTAGGATATTTAAACCCAATTCTGYGGGGAGCTCTCAAGTGACAGCAACCTTTGCTGCTGCCATTCATTATGGAGGCTTTTTGTTGAATGTGTAAAGAGAGCCGTAATTATTGATTGCTCAGCAGGCTGCAGCTGACAGCTTAGTAAGAAGTATTAATAACTGGGATAAAGAAGTGACTAACAAATCATTTATTATTTTTTTTCAGAGACTGGGTTTATTCTGGAGATAAACTGCAACTTTATAGCCCTTGAGAAAAATCAGATGTAGGAGCAAGAAAGGTCTGCTCTCACCTTCTGCCTGAGGAAACGCAGAGGTGGAGCAGATTGGTTGTAAGTTAACATCCCTCAGAGGATGCTGAGCATTAACACTGAGCWGTTTTGGTGTTATTTCACTCTTCCCAAGCCACTGCATCCAGTGAATTTACAACTCATTTATGTTTTCATAAACAGGTTCTAAGTGCTTTGGTAACGCTCTGTACCAACTATAATTATTGTGAGTGTTAGGAAAGAGAGAAGTGGCTTCAGGTCTTGCAAATTTTTTTCAGTAAACTAGGCAGGGAATTTATTGGAAAATAAAGTTTAGAGAGGCTAAAACTATGTCTGGCTCTTAGTCAAATTTGGTAAATAACTTTGGACTGAAAAAAATCATTAAGAAGAGCATGAAGAGCAAAGTGTTGCTCTCAGATTTGCTAAACAAAATGTTCTGCTATTTCATTTYGAGAGCAGTGCTTTAGATTGAAAAATGACCCAAAAATAATTGGTCTAATCCCCTTACATTCATGGAACATTTAATTTCAATTCAAATGAAATGATTCCAAATGAGCTCAAATTAATTTYGACTTCCTCTTCACTTCTTCATTTCAGATGGTTGGGGGAAAAAAAAAACTAAACTGAAAATCCTGCATCTCTGTGCTTATCCCTGGAGCTGAAACATCCACACTGCCAGCCTTGCATTAGAGAATTCCAGATGTAACAGCCAGGTGTTCCTGGGATGGGATGGGCAGCACTACAAGAGGCTGAAATAGCAAGAGTAGGAACAAATTTGAGTTTACAGTGGGATGTTGTGGGCTAACACCCTGTCATTCCAGGATTAGGGTCTGATCTGCCCCTTTAGGCTCTTTAGGGCCAACAAGAGAGAGGGAGGCACCTCCTGAAGGCTCTTCCATGGCTTAGCCCTGTCCTGGAATGAGTGGCTGGGTGAGGAGATGTAAAATTTGTGGATGATCAATGGTAGCTGGAGGTGGGAGATGATCCTTTGTGGTTTCTCCAGGCTCCAGTCAACTCCCTGGATCTTCAACTCAGGAAATGTAGGTCCTTACAGAACTGTTGTTGGTGCTGCTCAGCTCTCACCTGTCCTCACTGGATACCTGATTTATTCTCACTGAGCCAAATGATGACTAAAATTAAGATAACTCAAGCTTTTACTTTGAAAAATTAATGATTTCTTCTATTAAAAAACAGCCTTCTGAAAGCAGTTTATTGAGTATTTAATTGGCTGGCATTTTTGTTTCCCTCMCCAGGGAGAAGTGAAATTTAACACRTAAACACTTAAAATGTTTCCTTTTGCACTGAACGATGCATGACGAAGGTTCAAACACGTTTTYACTGCAGTTTTTCACTCTGGTACATTGTTTAAATAATGCCACAACATTATTAGTTTGCTGTTTATGGATTCTTTGTGCTCAATCTGTGATTTTTTTTCTGTTTCCTGCTATGCTTGGTGATTACTGTAATAGTTGGATGTCAGTAATCGACTCGGATTTTCACAAAAACACATGAATTTGGACACATGCAGCCCAATTCYGTGCCATTTACATCACAGAAAATAATTCATCACTGCCTCTGTAACCACTGGGTCTTGCTGGGAAGGCTCCCTGAGCACGATACATCTCCAAGATTCTCAGTGGTGGAATTAATACCACAAAATAGAGCTTTAAAATTAAACATTAAAGCGTGCTGAAGTGACTCTCAGATCTCTTTGATAGTCAGTGGGAACTCAGGTCCATAAATGCCTGCCTGACTTTTAAAAAATAACACTTACTCACAAGATTTTTTGGAAAATAAGTATTCTGAAGCAATTTGCTGTGTAAAATAGATCATTYCAGGGAGGAAAAAAATAAAGTAATCGGTGTTATCACACGAGCTGGAAGGTCAGGGGTGGCTCTTGTGCAATCTCCAGTCCCTCTCCACCTCTCAACCTTGACGTGAAAAATGTCAGAGAGTTCGAAACTTTCTCCTTTAGGTGCTTGAAAATTGGAACAAAGCTTGGAAATGGATGGTCAGAATGAGAAATGTGGGTTCCCTTGCAGTGGTGAGGTAAATCCAAGACCAGGGGCTGCTGTGAGCGTGGCCATGGGAAGCCCCAAGGACCAATTTCCACCTGACTGGAACTGGAGGGGCCCAGGCTAAGCAGAGCCAAGGACTGTTCTTTCTCCTTGAAGACAAATAATTGATTGTTTTTATCTTTAAACTGAACTCTGCCCTGCCCCTCATCTCCAAAACCTGGTGGCTTCATCCAGTTAATTCTTGTTTCATCTAAAAGTGTGGGAAAGGCAAAACCACCTGGGCCTGAAAAAGGAACAGCTACAAWAAGAAAGGAAACAATGAGAGATTAATTTAACACTGCTGACATTTGGGAGGTATTTGACTATTCTRTGCTCAAAAAAATGAGAGGCTTTGTTGTACCAAAGAGAACAAAAGCCCTTTGTCAATCACCATGTGTCTCATGTCCCATTTTAGTGGCTTCATACACTTATTTTTTTTCCATAGGTTTTTACAGGAAGCCACTTTTAGCCTTCTGCAAGGAGGGGTGGTTAATTCCTGTTGTATTTTCTGTCTCCCTTAATTTGATGAAATAAGAATAGCTCCAATCAATCACCAGGAAGGAAGTCAAATCATCAGAAGGGGTGTCACACATTGCAGCTCCAGATGAGCTGGTGGGGGAAACAGTGAAGGTGGAATATTAGAAGTGGGAGTTGCCTGGAAAAAGCAACTTTTTGTTGAGTTCCCACTGCTGGGTGCCCTCCTTGCCTCTGGTTTGGCTCAGAGGGAGGCAAATGCCCGTTGCCACATGGACATAAAGCAGGGAACTCGAGGCAGAGGCTGAGTCGCCTGCTCAGCTGAATTTTGGACCTCAATGGGCCATTTCATGTTCCTGTGACCTCAGTGAGGCTGCTCAGCATCCAAGTGCATCCTCAGGATTCAGTGAGACACCACTGCAGCCCCTGCAGAGGAGCCCCAGAATCACTGTGGGGTCCCAAGAGCTTCTTGGATTTCAGGCACAGGTGAGGAACTCCTGCTTTTGGAAGGGATGGGCAAGCTCTGCCTTGGGTGCTCCAGGGTCACAGGTAAGGGAATTTGGGGGAAGTAATTTGGGCTGTGAGCTGGGATCCCAGCTACAGAAGCTTCCTTCAAGCACCCTCAGCAGCTGCCATGTGAGCAGGGCTCAGGGCATGCCCTGGGATGTCAGATAACACCCACATCTCATTACCCCAACCTCCAATTTGCTGTATCAAAATAAAAAAAAAATGCAATCATACTGCAGGATATCCCATGTGCCTCCCTAAATCTTCCTTCATCCCTGGCCTGTGTGTCCYCTGCTGGTTTCCTGCACCTGTGTGTTCCCCAAATGGAAAATGGGTCCTTTCTGTTGCCTTCCAAACGTGTCATTTTGGTTATATTGTGTGCAGTTCCTCCCTCACCCCCAACAAGAGACAAGACATTTTTGTGCTGGCCACTATTCAAGTTTTTCATTTGAATAGTTCATGCCTGGCTATGGAGATCTCCTGACATTTCCAGGGATTTATCAAAGGGATGGAGCTTTTTGTGTGAAAACACCCCGTGCCCATTTCTGGGGCTGGAGCAAAGAGCCCTCCTGCCTTGAGAAACASCCAGGGAACCATGGRAAACTTCTGTCTTGGAACTACAAGRGCARTTACTCAGAATCATGGGCTCACAGAATCATTTATGTTGGAAAAGTTGTCTGAGATCACKGAGTGCARCACTCCCTCAGCACTCMCATGTCCATCATTAAGCCCWGTCCCCAAGTGCCACAACTTTWAAACACCCCCAGGGATGGTGGCTCCACCACTGCCCTGGGCAGCCCCTTCCAATGCCTGACCACCCTTTCAGTGAAGAAATTTTCCCTGATATCCAACCTAAACCTCCCCTTGCACAACCTGAGGCCACTTCATCTTGTTCCATCCCTGTTCCCTGGAGCAGAGCCCGACCCCGCCTGGCTGTCCCCTCCTGGCAGGGAGTTGTGCAGAGCCACAAGGTCCCCCCTGAGCCTCCTTTTCTCCAGGCTCAGCCCCTTCCCAGCTCCCTCAGCCCCTCCTGGTGCTCCAGACCCTTCCCCAGCTCTGTTCCCTTCTCTGGACAGGCTCCAGCAGATTTGGGATGTCACCGGTGAATTCAACCCCTCTCCTCTGGTAGCCCCAAAACTGGAGGAGGATCCATTGGCTCTGCCTGGAAGGGACAGTGCTGATGCTGCAAATCAGCTCTGATTCTTTTGTGAGGTTTTTTTTTTTTCCCTGCTGTGAAGGCAGCAATGGTGGATGGAAGTTTGTGGGTCAGGGGCAGAGAAAGGACCCATCCATGGGGGAGATGCTGCTTAGGAAGCTCCCCAGAAACTTCCCCACTCTCCCATTACACCCTGTATACTCTGTTTGTTCTATGCTGAACCCAAATATCCAAATTCTTCAGCTCCATCTTCCTAAGAAACACTGGGGCTRTTCCTCTGAGAAATAACAAATGTGGGATCCAGTCTGGGAAAACAAGGAGATCATCCTGGCTGACCTTTCAAGTTTGTCCAAGGTCATTCTGGAGTTTTCAAATTGGTATAATTAATTTTTTTTAATTTTTTTTCCCCTCCATAATTACTGGGAAATGATTTGTACCGTGGCCTCAGAGACAGGGAGCACTGGGAGAGCTTTGCAACTTATTATTCAGTGTGAGAGGCTTTCAAAGGAATTTTGAATGTATAATGAACTGTGAACATGGAGAGGGATTTCTCCCCCTCTCACCCTTTTTCTGAATTCCCAGCACGGTGGGGATGAAATGTGAAATATCAGGTCAAGACAAATGTGGCTGCTAAACTGTGCAGGGARTAACTGTGATCCCTGATCCCTTGTAATAAGGCCTCATTTCCCARCTGCATCTGTTTAGCAAAAATTACCCCAGCAGCAAGGTGTTCTTACAGGCAAGCTTTGGAATTYGGTGTTTGCTTAAATATCTGTTTTCTTCTTTGTATTGCCTTCTTAGGTTAATGTGCCCTGAGACTGAAAGACAGGACAGGCATCTAAAAAAAATTAATAATAATAAAACAAATATAGGAGCAAGAGAAAGTCTAAATACGAGGGAATTTCAGGGAAATGGTCTAAGTGGTAACTTATGCACCAAGGTGTGAGGCATTTGCTGGCCTCACACCACATCAGAGGTGGATTTGTTTCAAAAATTAAAATTAATCTTTTTTAGCCCCCTARTGTTAAGCTTTCATCCATAGTGAAAAGAGGATTATTGGCTGTTGGAGGAGAAGGAAGGGAAGATTTACAACAAAGCTCTTAAAGCCCAGCAGCTCTCTGCAGAAGGGAATTCACAGATCTCTGGAAAAATGCTTTCTCTGGGATCTGAGCAGCTCACCTGGGTGTAGGATCAGGCCTCATGTGCACCTGGGTGAGGGTGGAAAAGTTTGGTCATTTCAGTGCCAGCCCTAAAAAGCAAACTGGAGTTGGTCAGAGCTCAGCTCAACCCTCACTTTCTTAAGTTCAAACTTAAAACTCCACCAATCACACAATCTAAGAATTGCTTAAATTGGAAAAGCCCTCTAAGATCCTCAATTCCAAGCATTAACCCAGCACTGCCAAATCCACCACTGAGCCATGTCCCCACGTGCCAATCCTACACCATTTTTTAGCATTTCCAGGGTTGTTGATTCCATTCCTTCCCTGTTCCAACGCCTGAGCACCCTTTCAGCAAAAAAGATTTTTCCTAATATCCAATCTGGACCTCCCCTGGCACAACTTGAGGCCATTTCCTCTTGTCTCCTATTCTGCTCCTTTTTAAAAAAAACACTGGAATGCAGCTAATTAGACAAACTTCAATATTGAGGATAAAATCTCCTTTAAAAAACACATCTCCAGTTAGAGGTTAAGGTGATTTATTAAGTACAAGCAGCTTGGTGATTAGCCAATGTTCTGTGATCTGGAAGTAAATTTAAATTAAAAAGACGTAAGGCTGCAAGTAAACACGGAAATTAAGGAATGAGGAATGTACAGCTGATTTTAGTGCTCGCAAAGTGAGGCTGAAAAAAAGGAATCTCCCATAATAATACGTATCTGTATGCACAGACATCCACTTAATGCACAGYTATGCCATATATTTTAGACTTGAAGTGGTGGATGTAACTCAGAATAGTAAAGGAGATGCTCATTTGASTGTGTAACAGAGAGAAAGGCAAAACAGAGGAGTGTAAAACACAGGCTTTGTGTTTTAATGGAGGAAAGCAACTCACCTTGGGCTGGCATCCATCTGCAGCTCAATGAAGCTGTAAGAACGTGCACACTTTGCCARCACCTGAAATGATGTGTTGCTTTATTTGTAGATTGTGATTTATCCGTGGTTTTGTTGCATCTATAGCAGAAAAAGCCCTGCTGTTTCCTAGATTGCTCCTTTCCCTGCTTCAGGACTTCTCCCATGCTTCATCCTCAGGTTTCGTGTGTCACCAGCTGAAGGAGACAAACCTCATAAATTATGGAGCTTTGAGACAGGATTTAATTAAACTCAGTGGTCTGACAAATACCARAGGGTGCAGTGTGGTGGTGGGGGAGGCTGATGTCCTCCCCTGTGAGCGCTGTCAGCTCTCACTGCCAAGCCAAGSTCTTCCAAACCTGGCTGAGACACTTCCCCAGAATACACAAATTTAATGATACTGGGAATTTAACGAGTACAAAGGCCACACAGACTCCCTTGGCAATCCTAAACTCAGAGCATCTGTGGTCCCATGGAAAAGGAGCAGCACTCATATTTCCCTCTGAGGAAGCAGCAGGACAAACATCCCATCCAAACCCCGCTCTGTTGCAAGGAAATCCAAAATTACTTTTTTTCCTCCTAACCTGTGTTATGTCATCCCCAAAAGAGAGAAATGACCCAAGGAAAATGGTTTGAGCTATTCAAGCTGAGGGGAGTATCTGCACCCTTAGGCCACCAGCTTTCAGTGGTGCAGAAAATGTATTTTGTGCCCTGTGAAAGATTCTAATCAGGGTCATGGTCCCACCCATGGGAGGCAGTGAGAGATGTCTCCCATCCCACAGGGCTGGCAATCGTGGGCCAGCAGGCCTGATAAGGGGAAGCTGATAARGAAAAGCTGAGAGATCTGCCAAGCCCACACAGAAAGGCTCACAGGCTGAGCCCAGATGGGTTTCAGTGCTGGTCTGGTACCTCTTAGAAAGGAATAAATTCCAACCACGTTTGCATCAGTCTGGCACGGGGTCGACAGCAGAGGGGAAAAAGGAGAGAATTCCAGAGAGGAGGCAAATCAAAGGCAATGGGGATCTGTACACTGCAAAATGAAAACACACAGAATCCTGGCCGTTTGCACCCTCTGGAATCAGAGACATTTGGGATTTGGTTGCATTTGWTGGGCAACAAGTAGGAATCAGGTGAAAAAAAGGTTCAGAAGCTTAAACAGATTCACCATAAGTCCTACCAGGCAGTTTATTTTTATTTATCACCCCTCTTTATATACAGGATTTACACTGTGCTGCCCCAAGTTCATCTCTTTGGTAACTGGTAGGACTGGGGAGCTGTGGGCAACCAGCACAAAGAAGGGTTTTACATCAAACCCTCTCAAATCACTCCAAACCACCTGAGATGCCTTATTTCAATTATCAGTTTAAAAATAGAATTGGTTTTTGTTCCCTGATCCACTGATTCCTGCTTGGGTTAAGTTAGAATCTCATTGAGGCCCAGGGGCAGCAAGCATTTAATGAGGATTTAGCTAAATGGGKGATAATTTGGCTGTGTCTCTTTTCTTCTTGAAAGGCCACAAGTTACCCTACACTGGTTGAACTTTTAAAAATATGTCACCAGGTAAAGCATTAAAAAACCCCCAAAGCTGTAACAGATAAAAGTACTTAAAACTTGGTAAGATGTTGCTCTACCCAAAGCTTATACTCAGTCCCAAATCGTGCTGGAGATTTTTTTTTTCAAGGTTTTTCTTTTCCAAAGGAAATATTTTTATTTCATTAGAGGAGCTACTGCATTTCAGGAGGAAAGAGTCAAGGATTTCCTTGGACATTTGACCTCAGCTGTGACTTAGCCCCARTGYCWYGGCCATCCCCAGCCACTTTTCTGCWCATGGCCCCCACTTTATTTGCTTTTTTCCACAGCCTGACTCCACCAGAGAGGACTGTGGGCAGCAACAGCACYGTCTGGATTTCTGTGTGAGATGTGGGATGTGAGATTAATCACATTTTCCCCAGCTTCTTCCCACTGGCAGCAGCATGTGCAAGAACAAGTGGGCATCCAGGGCCAAGGAGGGAGGGGGGGTGCCAGTTTGGGGCTGCTGAAATCTAAAAAGGTTTCCTGAAAAGGTTTCCTAAAAAGGAATCACTACGATGACAAGCAGGAGATGTCTGTTTCTCCAGGGAGAGACTGGGGGGGAGGATTTCTGATGCATGAGAAAGGCAAGTCAATAAATAAGCATTTGCTGAAGAATAAAATAATTTATAGCCTCATCAGGAAAGCAGCTTTCTCTACACATGGATGGCAGCATGAAGGAATTGAACATCTGTGGGGTGCTTGTCTGCAGACCAAGGAGAATATATAGAATTTAATAATGTTTCTGAGAGCAGGAGTATTGGGTAGTTGGGTTTTTTAGCGGGGTGGTTTTGGTTTTTGAAGCAGCTTTCAGGCAATTTGCCCAGAGAAGTCTGCAATATCTCAAGGATCTGAGCCCTCGTGTGTAAATGAGCAGGGCTCAGTGTGTGTTTCTCTGGCAGTCAATAAAATGGGAGGGAGAGACACAGAGAAATTTCACTGCTGGGAAAAACAGCACAGATGTGAAGAGCCAGGAGTGTCATTTGGAGTGACTGAGGGCAGATAAGGAGACAATCGATTTTAAGGAGTCTTTGTAGGTGGTGTGGTGAAAGGCTTTTACCCTGCACGCAGAGGAGCACAGAGAAACATTGTGGGGGTGACAGACCCCCATACCTGCACAAAACAGCAATCCCTGCTGGTCCCAGGGCTCCCAGGAGAGCCTCAACCCCACATCTTTGTCAGGTGACAGAGAGGATGGAGACAAGAGGCTCCTTGCAGGATGTCAGGGGGAGGAATCAGAGGGGAAAGGGAGTATTTTGGCAGGTGTGGGGAGGATCAGGTGTGGAAAAACAGTGAGATAAAGGGGCAGGTCAGGGAGAGAAGAGACTTGGAAGCCAGGTGTGGGATGGACAAAAGTCTGGGCTGGATCTGGGAGAGATGCAAGGGTGCTGAGTTGGCTGCTGGAGGGACAAACCAGAGAGACCATGAGGTCTGGGGGTCTGCTGAGAGACCTTTTTGCTTCCTTCTGTGTCTGTACTCGAGGCAACTGGAGAGGAGAGGACCCAAGATCAGCTCCTGGGTGGGCAGGGTCCAAGGCCACCTCCTGGAGGGATCTATGTTTTATTTATTGCTGTAGGAATCCTCTTGCTCTTGGAATCCCGTTTCACACACCACAGCAATTGCTCTTTTCCTGCCTTGCTTTCCCACTGTCACATTGTCCAGTTGTCACCACCCAGTGCTGTCCTTTTGGACTAAAATCAACTTTCAGTTCCCTAGAACCATCCCAACAACGCTGCCCTGCCTCCAGCTGCTGGTGCCCACCCTGCAGGGAGAGTCCACTGAGAGATCACTGAGGAGTGATCCAGGTATCACTGGGTTACTTCCTGATCCTCCAAAAACTCTTTGCCACAGCTTGTTTGATCCAGGGGAAGTTCTAAACAATAACTTGACAGAATTCCCCACCACCTGAGAGAAAAATGACTTTTTCTGAGCCCTGAAAATGCATCTGCAATCTTTAAGGGTCATTTTGAGATTTGGAATCAGACACAGTCCAGGAAGGAATCACACAGGCAGGTATTTATCTGGTTGTCCCTGCCTAATTTCATTCCTAAAAACTAATGTTCTTTGTTGGGAATGGGTCTTTYAAACGAAGAATTTATTATCACTGTGGTTTGCTTTCTTTTCCACTATTTTTTAATGGAGTAAAACCATTTATACTTTCACAGCACATCACTGAGCTTTGCTGTCATATTTTTCATGTTCTTATCATAAAATAAGCTGAACTGACTGGTGGGTAGGTCCAAATTCCATACAATGAGGCAGGATCCATTTCTTTATTCCACCAGTGTGGGCAGACTGTTTTATGTATCATTTCAGGTTATTATTTCTGATTAAACAAAGGTTTTAAGCTCTTCTTTAAGTGCCTTAATATGTTGGATTTAGGATTGTTATAGGTTTTTCATATGAGAATTGCCTGGAGATTGGGACAGCAACCTGAGAGTCAAAAATACCAAATGGGACTTCTGAGGTTATGGGCAACTTCTGGTAGATGAATTTTGTCTTCTGATTCCTGCTGTGGAAGCAGGGAAGGAAATGGAAATGTTTTCCAAGGAGAGCCATGGCTGGTTAGACAGCAATCTGTGTTTACAGTCTGCACATCACTGGAGTGTTTGGAGACCTTTGGAGAACAAAATGGAAGAGAAGCCCRAGGAGAAGCTCAAAGGAAGCTCAGGAGTGGGAACTGTCCCAGTTCCAGACCAAGGTTTGTCCACACCTGAGTGCCCAAAGTTTCTGTCAAACACGGTGTTGATAAATTCCTGCTTGGGAATCAGGAGCATCAGGCACCTGCTGGGAGGGAAGGGAGCCAGCTGGAAATGAAACAGGGAAATCACCATCCTTGGAGATACTCAAAACTCAGCTGGGAAGTATTTTGGGCAGCCTCCCCTAACTKTGAACCCAACCCCCTTTCAGTGGGAGGTTGCACTGGAGGCATCAGAGGTTCATTTCCAATCTGAATTATTATAAATCATTAGGAGTCCCTGGTCAATTTATATTCCATATTTTATTACATTTTATGAGATTTCTGATCTTTCCATGGAGGTTTATAATGAAATTTGGGAAATGCTATAACTTTATTAATCCATTAAAGTGGAATACACACAATATTGATCTGTGTATGTGATGGCTAGCTCCATCCCAATGCATTTGGAAATGGGGGACACGTTTCYCTTAATTTATTTTACCTTCTCCTCCTCCTTTTCTTGTCTTCCTTCATRAAGTACTATTTTCTGAAGCTGTTTAATTCACTGATTTAATGCACAAGGAAGTGTCAGTCACTGAGGAATATCCCATCACTTCACACAGTTTTTCCCAGGTTTCYCAATGGAAATGTGGATGGGTGCTTTAAAATTATCCCTACAACTAGAACTTGGCCAAAAAAGTCCTATATTTATATATGGGAATGGAAATAAACACAAACAAAAGCTAGCAAAGCATTTCATTCAAAAAAATGCTACAACAGGAAGTTTCCACAGGGGTAAAGCACCATTTATTCTCTGTTTTCATCTGGGGAAAAAAAATCGAGATTTTTTTTTGGTAAATCAATCTAGCATCTTGGGATGTTTCAGGTTTTTTGTAATGGTGCATTTTCATTAAACACTCATTAATTTAAAAAATATCTTTTCTACTGATGGT
>CADDXX010000590.1:185543-227257 GCA_902810485.1 Alauda arvensis
CAACGAATGGGGCAGATTAAGTTGTTCCTATGCCACAAACTTCTGTGATCTTCACACCAGGAGAAAACGTTCCTGCCCTCAGGGAGAYGTAACCTGTGGCTGCTGCTCGAGATCCCCCAGCTACAAGCACAGCCTGTGCTGTTAAAATTCTGTCAGAATGGGTGAGGAAGCACACACCTCTGCAGAGATGATTTTATTTTCTATTCCCTTTATAACTATCTGCCTTTGCCTGAAGATAAACATGAAAACACTGAAAATGAGAAGATGGGTCCATGGGAAGTGGTGGTGCTGGAGGAAAACATCAGAAATTCAAGGGACTCAGACAGTCCCAAGTACAGGAGCAGAATAAAATCTCTTACTCCCTGCCTGTCTTGGGTCAGAGCTGCCAGCACATCTGGCCCTCTACAAAATCAGTGCTCTTGAGAAAGGTGCCTCCTTAGAGCCCTTTAGCCCTCCTGGAGGAGGAATAGCAATGAGGGGAGGAATGCCAGACTCCAGGAAGAAAGTCTTCACTGTAATGCCACTCTTTATCCTCGGGTTTTGTTTGTAATGCTGCTGAAGGATCTGCTGTGGATTTAAAGGTTTGAGGGGATTTTGTTTAAAGGCTCCAGAGAGGCATTTAAGGGTTTGGGCCAGGTGGTGTTCAAGCAAACTTGTAACTGGTGAGCTCTGGGGTGGACTCTACCTCGTGACTGTGGTGGGGATGCATGTTGTGTGTGCTGGTGATGCTTTTTTGAGAGTTGAAAACACTCCAGGTTTCCTGTCTCTTTATTTTACCTGCTAGAAGAAAACATCCATGAAGCCTCTGAAGCCCAGTCAAGATGCAGATGCAAAAAAGCAACAACAGATTTGCATTTTTCCTTCTTTCCTACTATTCCTTTAATTGATATTAGYGTGTTTTTCAGTCACAAGCTGGAGATTTTAAAGGGCTATTCTTCCTTCACTGAACTTCAGTGCTAAGTTTATTTTGCAGATGGTCTCATTAGGCAGTAAAACCAAGAGTAAAAACAATCTGCCTTCCTAATTTTTCCAGTCAGTGCTTCAAATGGGTGCTCAAGTGAGCTCTTCCCATCCCCATTAAACTGCACATGAGACTGGAGGTGTTCAGCACTCAGAATCCCCCTGTCCTCATATGGGCAGTGGCAGAAAAGACTTTTGTTCAGAGATCTGTCTGTTCTTAGAGAGGAAGTTTTCCACCCAGCAACATTTGTGTGACCAGGGAGCTCCCAGCTGATTGTTCTGTCTTCACCAGCATCTGTTCACTGCGCAGCTCCAGAGAATATTTGGTTCCKCTTGGTTATTCCTGGAGCATCTGCTGGGGGCAGGTGCTTCCTCTCTAGCCCTGCATCACATCAGGGTGTTGTGCTATCAGTTTGCCTTGATGTCTTAGTTTGGAAAGGCAGGTGCCTGCCTGGGAAAAGCCAGAGCCTCCCTTGCAATGGAGGATGCAAACCCTCTACCTTCCAAATTAGTATAAATTTGAAATTAAGGGGGTTTCAGGCAAAAATATGTATTAATAGGAATAACAGTTCTATACTACTAATAATAAGTCAGTTTTAATCATTTTAACTTAATAACAAATGCATTGAAAATAAAATGTAGTAGTACAAAGCACAAAAAATCCAAAAAGCAAACACTGACAGAGTCAGAACACAACCTGACACCTGTTGATCAGGGTGTTGGCAGCAGTCCAGTCAGGTCCTCCTGCAGTGACAGATGTGGTTCTGTTGGGGCAGAGATGATCCTGTAGAAGGGTGGAGTTTCCTTCCAAGGGTCCAGTGGTGATGAGATGGGTCCAGCCTTCCTCTAGAATCCAGTGGAAAACCAACTGTCCTGGTGTTCTGAGTCTCAGATTATATCCAGGTGGGAATGCTGGGCTCCTCCCCCTGGGTGGAGCCTCTCCCAGTGGGATGATGGAATTTTATCAGCCCTGCACTGAACCTCAATGGCCCATTGACAGCAGAGATCCCCTGGAGGGAGGGTGGGTCATGGAAGAGGATTCCCGTCCCAAACTGGGAATTTTCTAAAATTTTAGGGGTTTTCCCGCCAATTTTCAAAAAATTTTTTTTTTAATTTTAGGGATTTTCCCGACAATTTCTAAAATTTTTCTAAAAATTTTAGGGGTTTTCCCGCCAAATTTTAGGGGGTTTCCTGCCAATTTTTAACACTGCCCCACCTGGTTTAACAGCTGGGCCATTCACACCTCCCCCTCCCTCCCAGAGTTAAAAGAGATAAAGAAAAACTCTAGAAAACTCCATTATGGAGTGTCCACATGGCTTTTAAAATTTTGGTGGAAATTTCAGTCAGGATAATTACTGAGTAACCTGTTCTATCAGCAGAGGGCATCTTGTGAATCTAATGGCATCTCACCTCCTTGTTCCTGGCAGGTGTCCCTGTCTTAAAAAGAAATTAAGTGATAAGAAGCAGAGAGAGCCATAAATCCTGCAAAGTAGAACAGCAGGGACTCCAATGAGGTGGATGTGATCAGCACATGAAATCCCATTAGGATTTGGACCCATTAGGCTTTAATAAAGTAAATCTGGAGAGGGGGATGGACAAGTGTAGGGAGATTTCATCAGGAGACTCAAAAATATTGTGAAAGTGAGCCCAGGACTTGCAGACAGAGGTAATTTTTTGTTGATGGGATGTAAAGTACACATGGTGCAACTCCAAGGGAATTTAAGTTGTAGTTGGGATACTCCTTCAAGAACAGAAGAGGATCTGGATATTGAGTTATGTCAGCTCTCACAATCTGAGGTGACATTTGGTAAAGGTTACTTMAAATTGCAAGAATAAGGAGAGAACAGCACTGACATAGCTTTTTTTAAAGGTCTGGTATTTAAATTAATTAATAGTTTCCTTCTCAAAACCTTAAATTGGGAACTTGACCTGGTCTCTTGCTGAAGGGTTATTCCAAGTCCAACTCATCCTGACCATGCAGTTTCTTCGACCAACAGGGCTTTGTCCAACTGACTGACAATTTCATTATTTTTAATTGTTCATAAATATAATTTTTAATATTTTGTACGTATAATTTGTTGATAACACACATTAGGCTTATTGCCTCAAGATTCCCCCTCCTCAGCAGTATCACATCCTCCAGATATCCCTGGTGGAGGAGTGTGGAAGGAACTTGAGATGCTGTGGCTGGCAGAAAAGAAAAAAAAAATATATATATATATATATAAAGATGAGAGCTTTGACATTGAAAGTGAGATCTGAGATCAAACTCTTCCCACCACTGGCAGTGGGGACAGCAAAGTGACAACAGCCACAAGTTGCAGCTTGGGCAGCTCAGGCTGGACACTGAGTGTGACATTTCCATCAGCAGGGGAGGGAGCAGAGGAATTGGTTGCTCAGGGAAGCTGTCTGATTTCCGTCCTTGGCCCAGCAGCCAAGACTCACCACACCTGATCCAATCCAATGTTTGTGGTTTTATTAAAACCACAGAGAATTAAAGCAGCACAAGTTCATGACATTTTTTAAAGCCATCTTCACACTCAACAATCATTGCAAAGTTCACTGAATCTTTCCTCCCCTTGTTTTATTGCTTAACTTTTAGTTTGCACTCTACACATGGCATGATACCCTTAGGAAAAACGTGTTCAGCACCTCAAGATTCATACAAGAAATTCCTGGGAAACCTATTTTCCTGTCAGCCTGGAGGTCAGAACAGAATCATTGCTGGATTCCTCACAGCCTCCTGTCCAACAAACACCTCCTGTGATGGAGCCCAGCTCTCACAGCACCTTTACAGCCCAYGGAGCTGTTGCTGTGACTGCTTTTTATCTCCAGTACACATTAACATATCTCCTTAGTCAGGATTTATCAGGGGGGGATGTTGTTATTTTCTGGAGAAAGGCCAAGCGTGCTTTTCAGCTGGTGTGTGATTTGGGGCAAGGARTAACAGCTGCAAAAGTGCTCTTTTATCTTGCTGGCTGACACTGCACTTATGCTCCCCACAGCTCACAGGGAGCCTTGTTGAACAGAATGCAGAACACAAGACCTTTCCTCGTATTCCCTTCTTACAACTGCCCTGAGGACTTCAAAAATGCCATCAAGTTGTCGAGGCTTAATAGGTTATCAGAGTCATCTGAGATGTCTGTGCTTTTGTTCTTATCCCAGGGCAAATAGCAGGGGAGACAAATTATTCCAGACTCCCTCCATGGACAGCCACACACCAAAATAAATGAGCCCCTCCAGCCTGGGGGCTGTGAGCACTCACTGTAACCACACAGCAAAATGGGCAAGGYTGGGGATATCCACAGCTGAGAACATTACCTGGTGCTTCATCTGTCATTYCAGAGAAATGGGAGTTTTTGGGGCACCAATTCACCTGTCAGGTTTGAAAAGTCTATTTAGGGCAAGATGGATAATGCCCAGCAAGCAGCTCTTCATTCACATCGCCTATGCAGAGAAACCAGGCAAAAAGCTCAAATGGCACTGTGGTCATCTGGCCTCGTGAATGTCACCCACTGTCACTTCTTAAATCATCTCAACTGAGTGTCTGACATTTAAACTTGCAAAGGAAGAGGAGAAAGGGGTGCCACACACTGCCTGTGCTAAGGGTTAATGCACCACCAAGGACTGGGTAGACAATCTCGATGGTTTTTCATCAAGTTACTGTTCCAGGTTTGGGTTATCGATACAGCCATGTGGTCTAATCAGGAGATTTCAGGGTACTAAGTGGATTCTAGGTGACATTCTGACTGAAAAAAGTGCCTAAGGGACACACATCACAAATGAAGAAAAGGTTCAATATTAGAACTTGGAAATGTCTGTCTGTTATATGGGATATTGGTGAAGTTTTTCAGGAATTCGTGTTTGTCTTGGTGCTGTTGAAGATTTCCTGCCACTTTTTGGGTCTAGATAAAATGATATGTGACAATGGGGACAGATGAAGGCAGGACAGCAGTGCCCAGACTTTTCCTTTTGATGCTTGTCACAGAAAATCATCTTCCTTTGCATGCCCAGGCCTGTGGTCTAACTTGGACCACATCCCACATCTGAGATGAGGACAGGCAGAGGATATTTGGCTCATTTCCTTCAGTTTTTCCCCAAAGTGGATGCCAGGAATGCAGTCCAAACCCTTACCAGAGTGACACAGAGTGCAGGCTGATTCCCTGATGGCAACAGCCAATATCTGGTCCAGCAGTGCTGGTTTCTTTTGTAACAAAAAACAATTTTGCATCATGGACAGAAAATATATGTGGGGCTTTCTCCTCCACTATTCCTCTCAAGGCAAGAACATGATCAATTCATTGTCCCATTAAAYTGTTTCTTTGGTGATAAATGTTAATTAAATTTCAGGACCTGAAGTATATTGCCCTCTGAGGAACCCTCTATTGTCCATCCTATTGCCTGGTGTCCACAAATCTTAGAAAATTATGAGATTTAAGTCAGTTCTTCAAAACTTGTCTCYATGCCTGACCTAGTACCCCCTAGGGAATTTGAAATCTTCCAAAGGATCTTGCTGGTCCTTGTGGCAATGAGTARAGAAGTCTCCCAATGCCTTCTGGCCAGCAACTTTTGAAATTCAGTCCAGTCCTAGCTAATTTTTGGCAGGTGAAGCTGATTTAAATATCCAGTTTGCCAGAGTGGCAGTGGTGTACAGAGAGGAAAAGAAGCTGTGATTAAGGCTGGTTTGGACCATGGAGTGCCTGGTGAGCAGGAGATCCAGCTTGAACTGAAGTTTGTGGCAAGTTTTCCTTKTGGCATAAATTGTAATTTGATTGATCTGAAGTTGAACAGTCTGAATGACTGAGCTGGAATATTTTTTATAGTGTTTTCCATGCTCTATAGTCTCTCCCTGTGCCAAATGCCATGTAATTAACTATTTCTTGTTTCTCTGTCAGCTGCAAGGAGGTGGTGAGGTAACAGAGYAGCTGTGAAAAAGGAGGGTCCAAGGCTAATGGCACAGCCCAATGTCAAAGAGAAAGACAAAATCATCTGCTGGGCTTGTGGGAACAAAACAATTTGGGTTAGTGCTCAAGTGTGTTTGCAGAGAGCATATTTGAAATKTGTAAACAGAATTTACTCCCTGAGGAAAAGACATGCTAAAAGCTCTGCTCCCTGTGCAAGGAACCAAAATGCAGAGCAGCTCCCCAAGACATCCTGGACTCTGATGCCTGTGTTCAAACCTATGGAAAAAATGCTTGTACAGAAAGTGCAGACTTGGAATCTCTGACAGATGTGATCTGACAAGTATATTCATTCTCTGGGCTGTTTGCACAAAGGAAACATGGCAGGAATATCAGGATAAACCAGGGTTTATTTAAAACCAGGAGTAAATATTTGCTGAGCATCTCTTGCATTTTCGTAGATAAAAGGATCGAAAATAAAAACCATGTGTACTYGATCTGCTCTGTTGTTTAAGGACTCTCCTTATTAATAAGTCTACTTATTTTTAGTATTGCTAAAGATCTGATTTCCATGTTCTGTGTGCACCCTGAAATAAAATGTTCTAACCTTTGGCTCATGCCTCATTCCTGCAGGGGAATGAAGGTTTTTCTCAGCATAACAATCTCAACTTCTTCTCCATTCCTCAATTTAGGCTTGTCAACTGTTGACACTGAGGCRGCAAAATGCTACTGCTGTGGGTGGGTGTGGAATCTGAGCCAGCTGTCTCCCACATCCACTTTTGAAAGCGATGAACAGGGAGGAGAGCCACCCTTTGAGCACTGCAGCTCAGTGGCACAAGGTCCCCCAGAGCTCAGGACAAGGTGATGTCCTCTCACAGGCCATGGCTGCACACACAGCAGTCACAGAATCACAGAATCACAGAATCACATAATTTTTTGGTTGGAAGAGAACTTCAAGATCATCGAGTCCAACCCATGTTCCAACATCTCAACTAGATCATGGCACCCAGTGCCACATCCAGTCTTTGTTTAAACAGGGTTGGTGACTGCCACATCCAGGGTTGGTGACTCCACCACCTCCCTGGGCAGATGRTTCCAGTATTTAACCACTCTTTCTGTGAAAAACTTCCTCCTTAAATCCAGCCTGGATCTCCCTTGGCACAGCTTGAGGCTGTGTCCTCTTGTTCTGTCTGTTGTTGCCCAGAGAAAGAGCCCAACCCCAGCTGAGCACAGCCACCCTTCAGGGAGTTGTAGAGAGTGATAAGGGCACCTCTGAGCCTCCTTTTCTCCAGGCTAAACAACCCCAGCTCCCTCAGTCTTTCTTCATATGGTTTGTGTTCCCAGCCCCTCACCAGCCTCGTTGCTCTCCTAGGAGAGAGGATTGTGTGGGGGTGTGTGTGTCTGAACAGGCTGGCAATAATAGAGAAAYGACAGCTCTCCAAGGACAGGAACTGTAAGTTCTCCCCCATTAGGTTCTTTCCTATGGGCTCTGGTGCATTTTTGTTTGGGTGAGTAAAAGCCTTTGGGTTCACTGGTAGTGATCCCCACACACCTGGGATGGTGCCATCCCAGAAACCATCAGCCTCAGGAATTGTGGGATCATTTGGGTGGAAAAGGCCTCTGAGATCACCAAGTCCAACCTTTAACCATGCTCACCACTAAAACACATCCTCACGTGCCACATGCACATCTTCTGAGCACTTTCAGTGCTGGTGGCTCCATCACTTCCCTGGGCAGCCTCTTCCAGTTCTTGACAACCCTTTTTGTGAGGAGGTTTTTCATTGTATCCAATCTAAACCTCTCATGGCACAACTCGGGGCTGTTTTCTCTGATCCTTTCACTGATTATCTGGGAGAAGAGACCTCCTGTCAGGGAGTTTTAGAGAACCACAAGGTCTCTCCTGAGCCTCCTTTTCTCCAGGATGAGCCCTCCCAGTTCCCTCAGCTGCTCCTCATCAGACTTGTGCTCCTTTGCCCACTTTAAAAGCTGTTTTATTTCACTGTCTTCTTTCTGAATTCCACGGTGTCCCAGAAGTTTTGTTAACCTGTCAGAAGTTCAACGAGGAGAGAGTGATGAATTGTCACTTATTACCTCTCAACTGCAGGAAAGAAGCCATTTCTGGGACATTTACATATCTATTTGCAGGACTCTTGTTTGTGCTGCAGCTTTCATAATATTTATATATGAGACCAAATCATATCAGAACCCTTCTTATTTGGTAAATAACACCAGAAAATAAATTAGATTGAGAAATGGCCRATGGAAGTGATTGCTCTGAGACAGACTAATGTGCTCCTAAGAAGGTTTGATAAAAAATTCCTGGCAATTTCATTTTAACTATCAGTGTTTTATGGAAATGAGCCCAGCATTTCAACAGGGCTGTAATATCTGGTCAAGTAAGGGTCTGACTGAGGGAGCAATAACTCCCTGTTCATCCCAGGAGCTTTGGGGCTGCAATTCAAATCACTCTCCTGTCAGATTTAGGTCAGGGAYTTGCACTCACACTCCTGTGTCACCAAGGTGTGCTGATGCTAATTTATCCTTTAATCAGTCAACATCATCTAAGAACACTTCAGTMAAATAATTCTTTTTTCTTCCATCATCCACTCACTGTCCTATAGACTCCCTCTGCTTCAGCTTTCTGCTTATTTTCAGCCACACAGTTTTCATGTTAGCTGAATAACAATAATAAAACAATTATCAGACATAAAAGAACAGCTGTACCACTGCCCAGGAGAGAGGATTGTGTGGGGGTGTGTGTGTCTGAACAGGCTGGCAATAATAGAGAAATGACAGCTCTTCTCCCAGTCAGTCACAGCTCCTGGAGATAAAAAGGCTCAATCCCCAGGAAACAACATCCTGGTTTCACAAACACATTGAGCACAGGGAAAAAGCTCTCAGGGAGGAGGCAAACGAGGCTGCCATGGGCACTCACACATGGACTGGCTGCTGYTGTTGGTATTAGCACTGCAGGACCCTGCCAGCACCCTGGAGGGAAATTTGTCAGGAGATCTGCTGCAATAATCCTGCACCAGGCTCAGGTTTGATTAGCAGCCACTCTGGCCTGTCCAACGAGGCCAAGAACTGCCAGCTCTTTAAACTGTGTGACATTCCTGCCTTTCTGAGAGCAGGGAAAGCACAGCAGGGCGGGAGCTGGGAGCTGCACCTCCCCTGGGACTGCTGGGAGAGCACTGACCCTCCACCACAGCGTGTGGGGCAGCACAAGGAGTGGCTACAGCAGAGCAAAATCTCCTGTCTGGTGTCAGCCTGGGGCCACTGCTGGTCCAAATTCTTCTCCCAGTGCTGGTCAGCAACCATGGGGACCTCTGGATGCTACAGCAAGTGTGGAGGCCAGCACAGACACAGCACTCTGCTGATGGAAGCCAGTGCTGCAGGGGATTATCTGCAGCTACAGAACAGGGGATTAKCTACAGGTGCCTGAGCAGGGCTGTTGTTTTCCCCCACTGATGCCCAGAGCAGTGGCAAAGAATAAAAAAAGTGTTGGACAGCTCATTTTTAATGAATATTGCAATACAACCCTGCAAAAAAAGAGCCACCCTGGTGCTCCTGCCCAGTCCCAGAGGGGTTGGAACTGCCTGATGTTTGAGGTCCCTTCCAACACAAAGCATTCTGTGATTCTGGGATTAGTAAGGGCCAAGTAAAGCCAGCACCCCTCACAATGAGTGGCAGAAAACATCACACACCAGAACACCTCCCTCTCCAGCAGGCTCTGGTGGCTCGGAGCAGAAAACAATTGCTTGTCCCTCTATTAATTCTGGTTCTTAGGAGCATAAAAGCTCCTTCCTCAGAAAAGACTATTTACTGCTAATTGCTCCTTTYGGCTCCTAAACATGGCTTTTTGCAATCCAAGGACAACTCCTGTGAAGAGTCATCCTCTTCCAAGGGGGACACAGAATCCTTCAAGGCCTCTCAGAACAGGCTGGTTCCTCCATGTCATTTATTACACCCTGGCACAAACTGCTGGGCTGCAGTCGAAGGCTGGGCATGACTTTCTGAAGTGTTTTGATAGGAATTTCAGGGAGGTGGAAAGGGGAGAGGAGAAATGAGAAAGAGCTGTTGGACCAGGGCAATTCACAAAGAGAAACTGGAGAATAAATCACTCATCCAAGGGTATGTGTTCACTGCTGATGAATGTGTTACAATTCCCTTCATGCTCTCTTTSCCCGTACTGCCCCGATCAAGTTATGCTTGACCTTCTTTGTCTTTTTCAACACGACATTGGCTGTTTCTATTTTTATTGATCCATGTAATCCCTTCATGGACTTGGTGACATTAATATCCTCAGGGGTCTGTCTGGGTTCCAAGTCACTGAGCTGTTTTGCTTTCCCTTTCCCATCTGTGCACGGCAATGGCATTGCTCCTGACAATTAATTCAATAATCCACTGGATTGAGGAAGGCCTTTCCAAGAATCTCGTGTGAAGTGTCTTGTAAAAACATCAGGCTTGATTAGACTTTCAAACTGAGCATTCTGAGCTGACAGTGAGCTTTGTGGTTTAGCAAGTACAAACAAATATCCTGATTTAATCTGCCGAATTTAGAGCTGAAGGACTGTTATGAAACTGTAAAAGAAACTAGAAAAATATCACCCATTTTTTTAATCCATAGGATTAGGAAGATTGTTTCGTTTCAAAGATCAGCCTGCTGGTACAGGGTGTAATTTAGTGATAAAGGGACTGATAAAGGTTGGGATAAGTGTTGGGACAGTGAGATTGTTCAAACTTGGTGCCATTTTCTGACCAATGGGAAATGCTGCAGAGAAGAACACAGCAGAAACACTTTCTCCTCTCCATTCAAGCACTTTTGGGTAGCAGCTAAATACTGCCACAAAAATAGGGTTCAGAGCCCAGAGGATCCTTGGGGGTGGATGTCTGAATCTCMCATGGCAAGGGGAGGCTGAGGAATATTCCCCTTGGGTTGTTTGCATTAAATATCCAGGAGGGAGAAAAATTCCCCTGACTTCAAGGTCTGTTAAGGTTTCCACTTCAAGCTTTTCACAGTTCTTGGCTTGTAAGGTAATTGGAGCAACATCTGGGGCACAGCTGTGTGCTTGAGCCATCCTGACTGTTCTCTGCTYTGCTTCAGTTCCTCAGAGAGCTCASTCCTTGTGTTCCTGATGCTCAGCTGAAAGCAGCTTGACTTCACTCCTGGTGAAACCAACGCAAAAGGTGTCGTTTTTCTGCCTAATTTTGTTTTGTGCTACTTTCACCACAGTGGTGACACATCCTCTGCATAAAWTCAGCAGGAAAAGCAATGTCTGACTCTGACTGGAGCTGGAGAGGAGCTGTGATGCCTGGATCTGCTCCTTCACTTCACAGGATTTACCTCGAGCTGCTCCTGGGCAAAGGAGGACAGATTTAGCCTGTTAAAAGCTGCCTTTCCAAAAATAACCCGAGCAAAGCACTCACCATGAGGGTCCTGCAGCTGCTGGGATTTCAAGGAAGAATTTGAAAGTTTGGCTCCACCTTCAGGGTCAAAAAGCCTCGTGCTGACACAATGGGAAACGCAGTGGTGAGGGAGGATCCTGTGGCAGGGACAGGCAGGCAGTGTTCCCAAACACACACTGCTATTTTTAAAGGAGAGCTGTCTTGTGAAGCAGATGACTTAGTGCTGCAGGCTCAGAGAGGAAGTGTGAATGTGTGTTCTGCTAGCTGGGCAAGCAGGRAGATGATGTTGGTTATTGTGTTTGAAATGGAAGGGACAGTGGGCACAGGACATCAGGGTGGGAAGGGTTATCAGGGGAAAAGAGCAGCATCAAGTCAAGGATGAAAAAAAAAACCATTCCTAAATCCCAAATTTTCATGGCTATTGTATTTCCATCACAAACTCAACCTGATCAAACAAGCCTCCTGCTCCTCCCTGGTTGCCACACTGTACAAAGCCATCAGTGACTCATGATTTATGACAGAAATTCCCTGAGAGCTCTGTGCTRCCCACCCCTGTGGCAGAGGACATGAATTCCATGCCACACCACAATTCAGTGCTGTCAGCTCACACACTGCACTGTGAGTGCCCAACCAGTTCACACACCACTTGTTCCTCCAGATTCTGCACCAAAACCACTGGAAAGAAACTTTGTGAAGAAAACCCTCAGAACCCTCCAATTTTGCTTTTTTTTTTCACCCTGACTGGTTGTGGAGAGAGTCCTGAACACTTGCTGCAAGAAAAACAGAAACAATAAAGGGAGAAACTTGTAAATAAGCATCTTCAGACCCTGCCTTTTGGAAGACTTTTCATGATTTCTAAAAATTCAATATTGGCAAGATCAATTTAAAAAACCACTTCTGATCTGGGTATTTACCAGAATCTGCCCAAGAAACAGAGAGTTTGAAAGCACAGGCCTGGTTTAGCTTGCTGTGCCCAATAATAATAATAATAATAATAGTTCCTGGATTACTTTTCATTAGATCTTAATAATTAGAGGCAAGATTAGCTTAGCCTAATGAATGAGACTTGGCAGTGGAGTAGTTTTTTTGGGGTTGGTTTGGATTTCTGTTTGTTATTTCTAAAGTCTTTTAAAAAGCCTTTTAAAGGCTCTCCAGCAATGAATGCAGAGCCTGATTTATGATGAACAATGGAGGAAGGAGGAAAAAAATCAATCTTTTCTTTATTTTGGGGGATTTTTTAGGTTTTTGGGGGTTTTGGGTTGTTTCACAAGCTGCTGGGCCCTCAGAAACCCTCATTGTGATCAGGATTTCAGAGTGTGATAGTTTCACCCAAGCAGAAGTCCTGGTTCCATGTGGCATTTTCTGAAGCAGCAAGGATGCTCTGTGCTCCCTCACTTTTCCCTTCCTCACATCAGTTCAGGTGCACCCTCAGGGAGACATTACAACTAAACAAACCAGATCCCTAAATCAACTGAGGTGGGAAAAAAAAAAAGCCAACACAGGTAAACCTTTTTTCTGCCTGTTTCTGCCCCTTCACACATCCTAAATATCACCCAAAATCCCCTCAGGTGCACTGCTTTCAGGAGGCTGATGTACATGGATTTTTTTTTACCATAGACTTTAAATGCTTTGGGATTTAATCTGGAAAATACTACTTGCTGCCATGGTTCAGGCTGATTTGGCAAATATTCTTCAGCCTGATCATCAGCTCAGCCTTTCAAGGGAAAAAAAAAAAGAGTTAGAGAATAATCTCTTCTTCCAGTAAGTGCCAAGAAATTCAGGTTTCATTCATCTTGTTACAGAACTAAACAGCTGTTTCTTGGAATAAAGGAATTATGGTCCCCTCKCAAACTGCCTTCTTGCATTTGCTGCCTGTATCAGGATATCCAAATGTGATCAGCCTGAGTTTATTMAGGTAATGTCTCCTGGCTGAAGCAAGAGAGGGGGAAAAATACCTGTTAATAATAGCTCTGTGTTTAACTTCTATTTTAGAGTAATGCTTGTCCTAAAGGTCAGAAGTTTATCAATTAGATTTTTAAAAGTACTTCAGAGGGCAAATTCTACTCAGTCATTGAATGTATGCTCCTCTCCAAACTGTTCCACAATTTTGCCCCAGTAGCACAAGACAGTTTTTGTTTCCTGCATTTATAAGTGCCTCTCTCTCCCCACAGATGAGGATTTGACCGGTGGGACTGGTCACCTCAGGGATTTGGAGCTGTGAAATTATATTTAAGCCAGAGTAATGAAAAGTTGCTCCCAGTTTCTGTGATTTTCCTCCCCTGGTGCAGTTGCAGGTTTTAGCAGACAGCAGGGAGCAGCTGCTTCCCAAGGCAGAGGGAGCCAGGARCTGAGGCTGAGAAACCACACAGCAGCACCAGGAGCTCCCTGGGCCTGAYCCTGCCCTGCAGCACCCCAAAGGGAGGCCAGCACTGAGCTTCAGCCAAAAGTCCTGAATCCTCAGGCAAGTTCCTGGTGATGAGGCAAGTCCAAGGTTAAGGCAGGGCTGGATCAGGTCTGGATAATCCTGTCCCTGCCATGCTGGCCCATGGGGACAAGGCAGGTCCCAGGTCAAGCTGGGGGGTGTCTGAGTCCAGATCAGTGGTGTCCATGTCCAAACACAGGCGGGACTGGCCAAAGGCAGATGTTCATTCAGCTCAGGGTGAGGCTGGAGGGCCAGGACTGGACACAAATACAGGTGGTGTCCCAGGAGTGGTTGGCAAAGTGCCCTCAGGACTGGTTTTAAAGCTCAGACACCTGCAGCTCATCAGATGCAGCTCCCATCAAATCTAACACCCACATTTTCCTGGGTCTGCCTTGGTTCATAGCCTAAAATGAAACTGTGCTTCAAAGAAAACCTTTCCCCCCAGTYAGAAGCAGGGCACTTTTGAAAACTGGAATTCCAGTTGTTCATTACTATTTCATTTCCATAGCAGGGATATACCCTGCTTTCACAGAAGGGAGTAACTGGATTAGACAATCCCTCCTCAGGATCTTTTAAGATGTCTGCTCATGGAGGGCAGGCAGCAAGCTGAGGTCAGTGAAATCCAWCCTGATGCTGCTGAAWTKCAGTAACCAAATAGGCAAACTGGAATTTGTATTCCTGAAGAGCATTATTTAGGAAGGTGGCATGAAGCCTTCATGAACAGTCTGACTCCTAAGTCTTGGAAAATCCAGGGTTTCATGTTGTGTRCTTCATCTTTTCTGATGATTGCCATCTTTTTTCCTGCTGAACCTCAGCAATCCATGCATTTATCTCCTTCAGTTTGTGCTRTGGTGAACATCTCACAGTCACCTGGACAGCAGCTATAAAGAACACAACAATTTGTGTCCCCAGGGCTCTGTCAATTCAGTGTTTCCCAAACCAAGCTATGTAAAACCCCAGGATAAATTCACGTGTGCCACCCATCTCTTTCTACAGCACAATCTGCTCAAGAAGTTCCAGCAGCTCCATTCCTTGGTTTTCTTACTGCAAGATTCCAGCCCCTCAATCTTGGAGGAGATCTCTTCCATTTTGGATTTCTCCCACTCTTTCTTTCACCACCACAAAACAAAATAAGCRAGCMAAAAAAGCAGCGTAGCCTTAAATACACTCTGAATCTGGGAAGGAGAAATGCCAGAGAATCTGTGGAATACTGCTGTTGCTCCTCATCCTATATGGAAAGCAATAACATATTTCTGTGATAGCTGACAGCAGATAGATTATGGATCTGTCTCCTGGGAAATATCTCCATTCTGCCAAGGCTGAGCTATTCAGTCTAGTCTCAACTAAGCTAATTCTGGACATGGAAACAATATCGTTGTGGCAGTAGGATGTTCCACTCGGATTCATGAGCCTTTCCAGCTGACCCATCCCTGCTCCCATGGAGAGGGACGTGGCCTGGGACACGAGGAGTTTCCATGACTGTCATCCACAGCTTCCCACAGAAAGGAGGGCTGGCACCACGGGACAAGGATGGCAGCCCCCTGGGTAAAGCAAACCAGCCTCAGAAGTCARATATGCCAAATTACACAAGGATTAAACCACGTGTTCTTGCTTCATTGGTAAAATCAGCCTCATTTTATGCTGGTTATCCCACTGGAGTGGCCCTGGTAGCAGCCCACACCTGATGAAGTGAAGGTGTTCGTGTCCATGGAGATTTTTGTGCAGTCACCCAGAATCCCAAGGSCAGCTGGTATTTACATGTTGTTGTACCTTAAAACCCTTCACTAATCTTTTTCTTCTATGAATTTGCCATTGCTGTTGCAAAACTTATTCTGATTTTCCTTATTACATCTAAATATTTCTGTGTTTTCTACATTTTCCTCTCTCTTTCTGGGAGTGCTGAATTATAGTGAAAAATACACATTTTTTTCTGTTTTCCCCAGTTTAATGGCAAAGGAGAATTCAAATCATCTTTCTCTCTTCTTAAATTAGGATCTCTTGCCACAGCTACACACTGAGTCCTCAGCACCTCCCACCATGCRCTTTAACCATTCCACTTCTGATTTGGGAAACACAGGTTTTAATTAAAACCTGAGAGGGAAATAGATTCTGTTTTCCACTAGAAATTCTGAAAGGGGGGAAAAAATTTTGATTTTTCAATGGGTATTACAGAAACAAATTTTCCCATCAAATTAAATCAAAAATTGTGCTGGATATTATTTTTAGGGGGAGGGGGTGTGGTATCCATTAAAAATGTTTAATTATGATTGCACCATCCCTAKAAGTGTTTAAGGCCAGGCTGGATGTGGCTCTAAGTAGCCTGGGGTAGTGAAAGGTGTCCCTGCCCATGGATGATGTTTAAGGTCCTTTCCAACCCAAGCCATTCCAAAATTCCATGAGCTATGATTCTATGATTTCTGCTCTTTTTTCCTTTTTTTTCTTTTTTCATGGGCAATAAAGYAAAAATAAAAGCTGGTTTAAAATGGAAATCACACCCTGCTGCTCCTGAAAGACTGACAGGAGAATATTTCTATGGAAGTGTTCTATTCTGATTTTCCAACACGGTGTTTCATCAACTTGACATATTTCCATGATACAATTTTCTTTTGACAGGTTGACATTTCCTCATGGGAAATTCCATAGGAATGTTTCTGATGGGTTCTTTCAGACGATCTGAAGTTCTAAAAGTGAAGGCACAACTTGTGGGATGCTGGAAAGAGTTGTAATAATTCTGGGGGGGAGTTGGGAGCAGACTGATCATTGCTTTCTGTGTTCTGCATTAATGAGTCCATAAACAAATTACAGGGCTCAAAGCAGCAGCTGACCTGGTGCCTCTTTATCAYGAGAGCACAGATGCTGTACAAAATCCTTAATGTGAGACTTAATGCCTTGGCTCTTAAGGAGCATTCCCTCATTAATTGCTTAAGTCTCCAGATTTAAGCTCAGACACTGAGAAGGCAGAATTTACTGCCAGTGCAAAATGCACTGACTGAGAGCCATTTATTCCTTGAAAACAAATGAGCAGGATTGGGACTCAGCTYTTAAGCAGAGCTTCCCCACTGAGGCTGATGAGAATTCCTGCCTTTTTTGCATGCAGTGARGGCCAGATCTGGCTCAGTAGTCTGAGCATTTGAAAATTCTAAAGCTATATTCTCACTGACTATGAAAGCAGAGTAATTCCAGCAAACCTGGCCTGCTTCAGCAACAGCACATTATCTCTCTTCTGCTTTAGATGATGTTCACACAATGGCCTGTGTTTTTGTCATTATTAAAAAAAAAACAAACCCAACTTGTGTGCTTTTATGTCCTCCACAAAATGACTGTTTGTGCTATTGCTTGTACTGACAAACTGCCTTCAGCCACTGAACTCTCAACTCAGATGCATGAACCTGGCACTCATTATGTCCTCAATTCTGAGACAACCAGAATTCTTGATCTTAGACCTTGAACTATCAGAGGAGGACAGGGCAGTCTCTTAGCCAGTGGACTACAGAAGGGCATGGCAATTACAAAAACAAGGGGATGTTTGCTAGGTTACCCTATTTTTGTTTCACAGTTGTATTCTGTGGCTTTAAAATGGACTATATTGCAAACACCGTGSTGTCTGAAAGACTTGGAGCCTGAAAGATTTGGAGAAGATGACCAGGGAACATTTGTTTCTTGCCACTGAAGAACTAAGATTTGTAAAACAAAACCATCAAGGGTCACTGCTTAAGCTGTGAAACTGCTGTCCTGTCCAGGAATCAGTGCTCCCTGCATTTTGTGTTCATTGCAGACAGTTTGGTTTCATAACCATTCCTTTCTCCCAGCAGCCAGGTACACCATTTCAGATTTCAGGGAGGATGTGTTTGCCAGTGGGGTTTGTGCCACTGAGATGAGCAGAGCAGATCTGCTCAAAGRATGGATCTGAGATACAAACATTTAACCAAACACATTCACCCTGATTGATTTTCCACGGCTGTGTTTCCTCAAGCCCTTGGAAAGTTTATCAGCATGTTTGTCATTGAAGTTTCCACTAACTTAAATCACCMCTGCCTGTTGCTACATGAAATTAATCCAGACCTATTCACCTGACTGCAGACCTATTAATAACATTCTTTGCATGCTTCAGTAATCACAGACAAGCCATACATCTAAAAAGTGCTTTGGAACTACTGTCAAGCTCCTTTTTTAAACCTCATTAAGATTGGATTACTTGGTTACATTAATCCTGGTGGCCTTGTGCCAGTGCTCCTGACTCACAGGAGTTATTGTCACACATCGGCCGTGAGGACATGGCACATTCAAAGGTGGCACTGAAAGAATCACACAACACTTGGGGTTGGAAGTGACTTTTTAAAGGTCATCTGATAGAACCTCCCTGCAACAAGCAGGGGCATCTYCAAGCTGCTCAGTGCCCAGTCCAACCTGACATTGAGTAATTCCATGGATGGATCATTTGTGCCACTGTTTTGCCACTCTCATGCAATAGTTCTTCCTTATATCTAATCTAAATCAACCCTTCTKCAGTTTAAAGCTGCCACCCCTTACCCTGTCACTCCATATCCTTGTAAAAAGTCCTTCTCCAGCTGTCTTACAGCTTTTTAAGGTACTGGAAAGTGCTTTGACATCTCCCTGGAGCAGTCTCTTCTCCAGGCTGAAAGAAAAGCAAGAATTGGTCCCCATGGCCCTTTTAGTGTCACTGTGTTGTCCACAGGTCAGATGAAGTGAGGAGCTGTGCTTTCAGCATTCAGTTATTGTGTAGCAAAGGCACACAGAGCTGCCTTTGSTTCACCTCCAATAAATTCAGGAGCTGGTGCACCCACCATGCAGTGGAAGGGAGCTTCCTGCCTGCAGAAACATTCCACAAAAATACTGTTTGTGGATGTAAACACCACACATTCCATGCTTTGCAAACTGATGCTGAATTTCATGGTAACAACAGAAGCACCTTGGCTCCTTCCAACTTTTTAAGTAGGGAAAGCAAAGAAGAGAGACTTAGCTTAAAACACAACATGTCAGCAGTGGAGCTTGTGAGATTTGAATTCCTGGCTCTTGAGCCCTTGACATTAAATCAAGGTGGCTCTTTCCTTCATTTTATGTTTGGGGTTTTTTTTTCAGAATCCAAGAATCAAGATACCTGCTGCTTCGTTAGTTTCTGATGATTATGGGAATTGCATGTTCTGGAAAGCCTCCTAGTGTAAGTCTTGTTTTATGGGAAGACAGAGGTGAGGGGAGGATGGCAATCAGTGAGCTTCCTACACAGAGAGACTGACACAGTGTGAGAATGCAGAGTATTCTGTCCTAATCTTTGGAATATGTTATATAATCTACCATTTGCATTTTGACAATCACCTGGCAGAATCATTAGAATAATTTAAATTAGGAAAGATCTCTAGGAACATCGAGTCCAACCACTAACCCAGCACTGCCAAGTCCTCGGCTTATGAACAAAGGGAGGAGAAATGGGCATTCCTAAATATTCCTGAGTCCCCTTGCAGATCAGTGAGGAGAAATTCTGTCAAAAATGAGCYCTTTTTGAAGCCAGCACCACAGGGGCAAAGGCACTGCTGGGAGGGCTCCTCTGCTGCACTCACCACCACAGTGGCTCATCAACAAAATGCAGATGGCAGGTGTATCTAAAGCTCTCTTTTCTTGGGTTTAAGTTTTATTTCTGCAGGCCCTACAGTTCTGCAAAGGGTTTCCCCACTGGGCTCATGGGGATAAAGCCTGCTGCCTGTTTTAATCCTGATTGCTGCTTGAAGTAGGACAACGTGATTYCTCTGGACTGAGGGGTCAGGGGATGTGTTGGTTTTTGTTTGTAGAAGTAGTTAGAAGGCAGGTGTGGCTCTATGCCAGAAAAGAGGATGAATCCTCTAAAGCAGGCAGTGTTCTCTGGAGACAACTCAGCTCTGGGAAAGCCCCTGTGCCATAAATGCCTTTTCCTTTCTTTCAGTACAAGTATTTTTGTCTGTGTTTCCCTCTGCGGCTCTGTGAGCTCTGTTTGTCTTCTCCCTAATTTTACTCGGGTAAAATTGACTCTGCTTTCCCAGGCTCCTTTTGATTGACATCAYCCTTGGGAGGGAGGTGTGTGGAAAGCAAATCCAGGTGTTTGAGGAAGCAGGAAATAAARCCCATCCATGCTACACCTGGCTCCTGGTATAAATCACACAGGTAGAGAGCGTGACCTGACAAGGASCACAATCTACTGATGAGAATCACACTTCACTTTTTGCCCCATCAGGATTTCTACAATGACTTTTCCCAAAGGAAAGAAAACTGTAAAATAAATTGCAATGAACTAGAAAATCATAGATAAACCTGGGTTGGAAGAAACCTCTGGAGATGTCGRCTCTCACTGCTGCTCAAAGCAGGGCTGACTTCCCACTCAGGCTCAGGGATTTTTCCAATGAGGTACAAAAAATACCCAAACTTAGTTTTTACATACATTAGCTCCCTGTGGCACTGATAGGAAGTCTCTGAATCTCTTTTCCTTAAATAATGTAGAATACATTGGAGTCCTTCCCAATTTGGATCTGAAGAGATGTGCTAGCTTGGTAAGAGACAACACTGGCTTCATTCATTACTGCTGCTTCTCTCTGCCTCCAGATATGGGAATCTCAAGATTTATACCTCTTATGGAATAATGAAAGACTTGGAATTCTTGTGGAGCACCTGCACACATATYCAAATTGTAATTCAAGCCCCATAAGGATCATATGGTTTTGTAGCCCAGCTGAATTTCATGCTCACACCTCTCAGAGAGTCCCAGTGTGGTGTGCAGGAGCTGTTCTCAGGACATGAGTTGTGTCTGCACATCCCACCAGCATCCTGAATTTTTCCATGTGGCTGGGAAGAAAGATCTGTGGGGTCTGTCTGCCATTCAGCCACTAATATTRACAGCTGCAGGTATTTGGGGAACATTATTCTGCCCATCCTTACTTGCTTTACCCAGCAGTTTTAAAGACTTCAAATGGCACTGAATAAAGCCTTTGTTAAGTCTGTCAAACACCTTCTGTACCTGTTCTTGGAGTCAAAAGGAAGCTGAACYATTTTAGACATAAAATTTTGGTCCTATACAGACCAGAACTTGTTTTGTTGTGGGTTTTTTTTTCTGGGATGAAACTCAAGATTCAGTCAAGTGCTCCTATCAGCTTATCTGGAAAGAGTGTCTGGCTTGCTTTCCACCTAAATAAAGAACACAAGACAAAAATTACACACCCTGAAGCATTTCAGCTGCAGGTGTCTGTTGCTTAATCTCCCTACCTCTGTTTTCATTAGTGGGTAAATTGCCTTAGCACTGGCAAGAATCTCTTCCTCTTCTYTTCATGCCTCAGGATGTAAAGCAGCATTTATTGACAAACAAGCCATACCCAGAAAACTCAATTTCTGAGCAAAAGGAAATTCTTTATTACCATATCTCTGATAAATAAACATGAAATGATTCATCCCCTTCCTGCCACCATAACTCACAAAAAATGCTGCTTGCAAAGGGTGCTGACACAGCAGCTCAGTACAGGCTGGACTAGAAAAGCAGGAGAGTAGATGGATGAAAAGATGGTTTAGAAATGCAAAGTGGKGAGCAACCAGCGTAAAAATCTTTTCCCTGAAGTGCTGGAAGGAAATTTCTCTAAGTGCTTGGGTAGCTTCAGCTCTGCTCAGATGAGTAAGTGGTGGAATTTTAGAGGAGCGTCTTCATATTTTTATGACATGTTTTCCTGGTTACTCCACAGGCTGAGTCCACCCACTTTGCCACCTTCTCTGCAGTGTCCATGGAAAYTCTGGGGTAAAGCTAGAAATGAATTTTGTGGGCCCAAAAAGCCAAATTGTTTTTATTGGCAGTGGAGGATCCCCTGCTAACTTCATCTGACCCTTCAGGTGAGARGTTCCAATCCTTAACACAGGATGTGCAGCCTGGAAAAGGCTGAACCATCCTAATCCAAGGCAGTGTGAACAAGGCCATTATTTCTGCCTAAAAGAAGTTGTGAGCTAAAGAAATGTGAAGCAGAGAGTTGCTCTGGAAAGGGATTTTGACTGATAGTCAGCCAGGCCAGAGGAAGTAAGACAAGCAATCCTGGCTGAGCCACAGCAGGCCCTCCAGCATGTGTTTTAATTAGGTACTGCCCGAGTGAAGCATTGTTCTGTAAAATCTCAGAGCCTTTGAAACTGCTGAGGCTGACTGCTGCAATATTTAGAGGAGTGTTAACATGAGTGACTAGCAGGTCCTGCAGCTCTCCTGCCTGCAAGAGCTCTCATGTACAATAAGGCAGCACAAACAGCTTTGATTCACACCCTGGGAGCCCAGATGTTCATCACAGGGAAGTGCTGCCAAAGGTGGCACTAATTAATTGCTGTGAACGAGATGGGCTTCAGAAATCAAATGCTCTCATGCCTAAAGCTGGTGCCTCTCACTGAGGATTGAAGGGTGTGGGGCCAGAGCATCAGTCACTGTGAGCTGTCCTAATCCTGTGGCAATGAGGAACAGCGAAGTGTAGGGCAAGCTACAACTCCTGCAGGGTGATTTCTCCTGTCCCTAAGGATTGGGTGGGACTCGTGGGATTCACCCAATCTCAGTTATCTACAATTCGCATCTGAACTCGCTGTTTTCAGCTCCTTTCACAGGCAAGGGAAGAAACAGATAAAAGTGGGATGTGAGTCCTCAGATGGGCCATGGAGTTTAGGGTGTTGTGGAATGAAGCTGGGCTGCTCTGACTGGGCTGCTCAGATGTCCACTGACTGCAAAGGGGGAATGGGGGAAACCTGATCATTTGTAGACACTTCATAAATAATGTCTATTTTCAGCCCAGTCCCATCTATGATGGTAATTTGTTGAGCCATAAGACATCTTAGGAACTGACATCTCATTTCCCATGTCCTTGTTAAAAGTTTAGGGTCCCATRCTGGACTTGTGTGTCCCATACCTGGACATCTTGTGAATATCTTATGCAGAGACTGAAGTGCTMACAGGAGCCTCTGCTTAGYATTCATTYTGTGTGYTTGCATTTATTTCTATTTCTCAACATCATTTCYAGACCCCCTGTTTGCCGCATGGAGCTTTGTGCTGCTGCTGGCTTCAGTGACTCTGAGCAGCACTGAGATGGCTGAAGGGCAAGAAGGGGAAAAAAAATCATGATGTGCAAGTCCCTTGTTTCTCCTTTCCACCAGAAGATAAATAAGTTATTTGTTTACTCATCAGTGTYTTGGCAGCAAGGTTTTTGCAAGCAGTTTGTATGCCAAGGGAAAATTGCAACAGCAAACTCTATGGTCACGTTCAGGGTGAGTGTTAAATCTGTGTCCAACCTGAGAGTCCTAACTCAGAGATGCCTAATTCTCTTTTTTTTGAGAACATGTTGCACTTGTTGCCCAGAGTAGCTGCTCCATCTCTGGAAGTGTCCAAGGCCAGGCTGGATGGACTGGCTCAGTGGAAATTGTCCCTGCTCATGGCATGGGGTGGAATGAGAAGAGCTTTAAGGTCCCTTTAAACTCAAACCATTCTGGTATTCTGTGATATTGAGTTTTAAGTCTGAAGTAACACAAATGCATTTGCCTCCATGCTTTGAGTCACTTCAGGCACTCAGAATAGAAAAAACCTGCAGCAAGCACGATCCAAAATAGAAGGCAGCTATTCCTGGGAAAAGAGTGATGCTTTTCTTCAGGGATGACACAGCACCATTAGGCTAGAGATAAAGAGAAATAAATTACGTTGACAGCTGAATTCTAGACGAGTGGATGTAGAAAATCCCCATTTCATGCATTCTTCCACTTGCTAAGCCTGGTTCTTCTCCCGTGTGTGCCTCCAGTGTGGATTCACTGAAACCCACACGGCTACAGAGCGTAAAATTGGAGCATTATTGCTGTGACTGACAAATGAATATTTGTAAAACTGCTTCTGATTCATTCACCTGCCAACAGCTGAGTCCAATTTCCAACCCTCTCCACTAACACTGACAGTGTCAGGCAAGAATGACAAGAAATATCATAAGCCTTCTTGTTTGTTTGCTGTGCTGTGAGCTTCCAGAGAGCCTGCAAACAGTTTTGGGGGGAAAAAAAGAGAAAAAAGAAGTGATTTGCAAACCTTTCACTAGAAAAGGTAAGTGAGCAGCATTGTCAGATGATGGCAAGAAATAAAACAAACATTGCATTGGCAAAAAAAAATATTTGCCAAAGAAATTCCTGACATACTGAGTGATAACCCCACACAAGGGAATCCTAGAGTGACTTGGCACATCTGGGGACAGAAATTGCTGTCAGYTCAGCTGATAAAATAATTGAAACCTCAAGGAATTCAGAGCAGCCTATCAAGGGAAAGATCCTCCCAAAACTTTGTCTGCACTTCAGCAGGAAAGTTTCTTAGGCAATGATGAAGCTTGTCAGAAATGAGAGTGAGCCCCAAGAAACATCTCTATTTGGCAGAAAAGTACTTTTTTGGTTTCACTSTGTTCCCTAGATCTCCACTGATTACCATATGAGCTCAGCATTAAAATATTGAGATAGCTGTGAGTACAGCTATTAATCTCAGTCCACAAGAGAAATCCTGTCCATAGTAATATTTACATTTCAGGACTAAATTGGGTGTCTGAGCCTCAAGACAGAATGAAAGCTACTCCRGCATGTAAGGGGGCATGGCAAGCTGAAGGTGAATAACTTATTAGAGCCCAAAAATCCAGACATAATACTGAACCAGAAAGATCCAAAGAGGAAGGGAAATGGGAGAGAAATAAGTTCTATGAATTTCTTTGCAAAGCAGTCAATCTTCCAGTTTTGCTTTATGTTCCCAAAAGTATATTAATATGAGTTCTTTTTATTGAGGCCTCAACAGTCAGCTCTAAATTATCTCAAGCTAAAAGGACTGGGGGTTCAGCCCTTAGGTTGTGTTATTTATTTTATCTTTAAGTCTGCTGATATAAAAATATCACCCCTTGAAGAGTGAGTGTTGTATGAAGACATTGCCTGTCAWGGGGGAAAACAAATATAAAATTTGGGAAAGAATCCTAAAAACTACATCCTGAAGAAAGAACTTCAGCAGAAAATCCATGAGTCAGATTTCAGTGTAATCACAATCGATTAAAGCTGGATGCAGGAACTATCTCAGTCTTCMTTTGATTGTCCAGTGCCAGATCTCTTTCAGTGTGATAAAATACAGYTGAACACTGAAATCTAAATGCAAAATGCAGGAGATTTTATTTTTCTGATARAAGAGTGAAAGAGAGAGGCTGAATCATGCATTTCTCTCTGCTATTTGGAAATCCAAGATATATTTCCACGGAAGTAACTTGAAAGTTATTTGGAAATAATCAAGTCGTACAAAGAATCCACCAAAATGTCAGATCTACTTAGAGGTGTGGCTCCACTTACTCAGTGTGGCTTGAAATTCTGACCCCAAATTAGGTGATTCCTCTCATGACACATTTCCCTCCTCCCCCATTTTTAAGGTGAAACATCTCTTGATAATACATTTCACCATGTTTTTAAAATTTATTTCTGAAACTGCTTTGCCAGGGAACTTTGAATGGTGTCCAGGTTGCCAGTTGTCCTTCCCAGCCTGCAGCAAGGCACCTGAAAGCCCCAAATACCCAGATCAGCATCCCCAGATGTGSCAGCATTGCTGTGCCACAGCTGGCTGGGAAAAGGGGAATACCTGGCATGGCCTGCAGCCACCAGAACAATTCTCCCAGCCCATGTGGGCTCCGTACTCACTGGGGTTTGTGGTGCCCTTGGGCAGGGAAGAGCCAATTGCATCTCCTTGGCAATAGGATGTGCCAACCACTAAGCACCAGGARAAGCCCTGTGCTATTCCATGAGAATACACTGGCCACATGAGTTCCACAGTAAAGAAAGCCAGAAAATCTATTTTATRCCAAAGGGGTGATGCTTTCAGCTCATTTTCCTTCTTTCTCCCCACTCCCAAGGTTTATACTACACCCCAGAGACTTCRCTATTAGGAACCATTTCAGACAATGGAACTTTCTTTAAATATCACCCTTTTTCCTCATCCTACTCACATCCCTCCTTCCAGTGCAAGTGCAAGCACTGACCTACTGAAGAGGAGGAAGCTCTGTGCCTTTGCTTTGTCAGAGTGGTCTGTGTTTTCCTGAGCCCTGCTTGTTACCAACCTTGACCCACCATTATTTCAGGAAACCGTCACATTCATAATTAATAAGAACCCTCCAGCTAACTTTCCTCCCTTGCAGAAATTATCCTGGTTTCAAATGTCATCGTGGCATTCATTCATTCTGCAAGAAGCAGGGGCAGCTCCTCCCATTCCTTCTCCCAGCCTGGCCTTTTCCAGGTCTGGCATGCCCGTATCAATTCCCCTGCCACTAAAAACAGAGCTGAAACTGATGCAGTCAGGAGGGAACAGGGCAGCACAACACTTCCAGAGAATTGTAGCTGTTCTGAGCTGTCACACCTCTGAAAGGGGTCTAACTTTATTAGTTCAGGGGATGAATGAAACATCTGCTACGTAATTAAAATTGGATTTACTCAGATCCTGCACAAGAGGCCTAAAACCTATCCAAGTTCCAAATGGGGACCCAATTTGTCCCCAGATGGGGAACCATAGAAGAGGGATTAGGATCTCACCTGGAGGGATGCATTTGATATTTTCTGGTGTTTCCCTTTAACTGAAAGACATCTCATCCCTCTGAGAGGTCCTCCAGTGTTTCAGAGAGACAAATTTGGCATCTGATTCAGCCTGATTTCACCCTTTAGGTACTGATGTCTTGGGTGATGCTTGTGGTTATTATTAAAACTCTTTTTCAAGTTATTTCATTGTATTTTAGAAATTCCTCAGGGTTATGGACACAGCAAGAGCTGGCCATGCCCTTCCTCCAGCGARGATCCTTTCTGTACAGCTTCATCACTGAAAGCACTGAGAATACTCAGACTTGAAGTTCTTTCAGGAGCTTTAAAGAGGAATAAAAATCATCACCAAACAAGCAGAAGGGGCTTATCTTTGTATGGGCACAAGCCATGTCTGAAAGCCATTTGGGCAAGAACTGAGCGATTGGATCCTTGTTATGATTCCATGAGAAGACTCGTGGATCAGGATTGTCTTCTTCTGCATTCCTGAGTCTCTGAGTATTGATCTCAGAGGTCTTGGTGTGCTTCCTGAGAGAACAAGGCTTACATTTCTCACACCTTTTCCACATGCAGGTGGATGGGTATCTGTGTCTGCACATCTCTGTTTCCACGTTCACCTTGACCAACCTCACCCATAAATCCAGCCAGTAGGATTCATGATCCTACAAGTTTTATAAAAGGTCATGACTCAGGGAAGAATCCCCTGAATGAAGGAAAAGCTGCAACATGAGCTCTACCCTAAAAGAGTATCCAAAGGGGAGTGACCTTATAAGAACCCAGACAACAAAAATCTTTGGTAGGACTTTGCCTAAAACCCAGCTGCAAAGGGGAAAAACACTGGGCACAAGATTATGGGAATGATTTGTTTAATCCTTAGATAGTCACAATGATGGGGTTGTTTTTGCTCTGTTTCAGTACAACTTTTATAATTACGAGGCTCTGGACAGCACAGTAAACACTGATAAATCATAACAGAAAGTCATGGAAAACCTTGCTGGTTCCAGGGCACTTGATGTCTGTGCACAGGCAGCTCCAGGCCCCTTTCACCAACTCCCATGAGCTCATGGAATCCTGTCGCGTGTGAGTTTCCAGTCCCGGAGGTGGATGTTTAAATGCAATAAAATTYGAGCCGGATTTATTCCTCCCTTTTGCATTTTCATGAACGAACTCATATTAATTGGAAGCATGCAACTTTGGGATATGGCWTTGTTTTCTTTTAATAATGAAAGGAAACAAATGCTGATGTGCAACAGGCAGAAAATGGAAAACTAGGCAAGCTTAAATATTTACATGTATTCAAACTGTTGAATAACCAGAGGAAAAGGGAAAATAATGCTGCTTTGTGAGAACTTTTGCCAGACTCTTAGGAGGGTTCCAAGTTTTCTAGTGTATGTAAGTGCCCATCTCCTTGCTGTGATGTTCATGCTGTACTAAATGGGATACCTGAAGGAAATCAGGAATGTAAGTGTTGTAGGTGTTTTAGAGGGTCAGAAGCTGTTTTAGGCCTTTCTGAGCAAATGGCACAGCAAAATATTCAGCAAGGCCTCAAAGGAGGATGTCCGGGTATTTCTGCATCTTGGCAAGCTTTTGAAACCCTGAGAATTTGCTGGAACTCTTTCCTCTGAGCCACTATGACCTTTATGCCAGTTTATTTTGATTAAAAAAACCCCAACGAACAAGGAGGGTCGTGGAAAGGAACTGTCTTGGGGAGGGGAAGGAAGAAAAAGCACCATCCCACTGAAGGAAACAGCTGGCAACAGGTGACTACACAGGCAGAGTGTGGCACTGCTCCCTGAGGGAACCCAGCTGGGCTGGGAAGGAGCTGGTCCTGTCTGCTGCAGCCCCAGAACTGTGACTGAGGGCTCTGCCTCAGGACACAGCTGGCTTTTGGGGACAGTCCCAGCTGCGCCTGGGGGAAGGTTCTAACTGTGATTCACACMCAGCTGGCTGTCCTTCGGGCAGATGGGGTGGAGCAGAGGGGAAAATAATCTTATTAGGCTCTGGGAAGCTCAGGGTTTGGCCTGATGCCCACACCTAACAATGCCACAGACACATCCATTGTATGGAGAGGCCCAACTGGACATGAAGGACAGGGAATGATAAATGTTCTAGACCCAGGAACTGAGCCTCTCCAGGGCCAGGCATCCAAATCTGCAAGATTCCAATTCCCTGATCATGAACATCTACTCAAGAGCAACCAGAGGGGCAGAAGCTCCTTGGGCAAGTCAGCAGGAAGATGAGGGGTGACCTTGTTCTGCCTTTCCTTGCACAGGGGTCTAGCCTGGCAAGTATCTGTAGATAAGAGCAGGACAAATGTCTTTTTTTTTCAGAAACCAAGTGCACAAAGATCAGCCAAACAGGCAGGTTTGGGGCTGCCTGGATAGAAGGGTGTACATGCACTGAGGAGTCCTAAAAGGCTTGGTGCTGGGGAAAAAACAGGGTTTCCCATGGCAGCTGGGAATGGCAGAGGAGGTGCCCCACAGCCTTAGAGACTTTGGGAAAGGTGTGCTGACAAATCTGGTGACCAATAAGTCAGAACCKTTTTGCCCTGGGGTACAGGGGAAGATGGGACATTTGCTCCTCATTATCTTGGAGGTGTAGGGCCTCATCACACCCTACAATGTTGCATGGCGGGAATGAAGGGTGTCCCATTACTCTTGGAGGACAGGCAGGTGGTTCAGAGTGCACAGTGTGAGGGAGGACTCTTCCTTTCCAGGCTTGTGGGCTGCCACGGAATCATAGAAAGATTRGGTTGGAAGGGACCTTGAAGATTATCCTGTTTCAACCATCCTGCCATGGCAGGGACACCTTCCACTGTCCCAGGTTGTTCCAAGCCCCATCCAACCTGGCCTTGGGCACTTCCAGGGATCCAGGGGCAGCCACAGCTTCTCTGGGCAACCCCTGCCAGGGCCTCCCCACCCTCACAAGGAAGGATTTCTTCCTAGCATCTAATCTAAACTTTTAGCTTAAAAAGCATCCCATGTGCTATGTGTTCAAGCTAAGAGCTGCTCTCCTTTTTTTTWATAAAACATCTGTAATGCACTGTGCGCACAAAGCAGCTCGTACCTGGGCAGTGGGGGAAGCCTGCTGCTCCTGAAAGTTTTCAGGCAGTGGAGTTAACATTTTACCTAATGCCTGGCAGAATGTGGCGGTGGTGAAGGGGTTATTCATGTTCCCGAGGGGCTGTTTGGGGTCTGTGTCCATTGCACCTAATTTTGGAAGATGATCCCCGCCGCACCCAGCGCCTGGGCGGGAGAGGGAGAATCCTCTTGCTCCTGGACACTTCGGAGGCAGTGGAATTTCCAGTCTAYGGGAGGGTGGAGGAGGATCCCCGTTATTTCTGGAAGCTGCTGTGGAAGGCGTCCCCGTCGCTGGGGGAAGAGGGATCTCCATCACTCCCGGAGCTCGGCGAGGGGCTCCCCGCTGCTGCGGGCCGAGGGCGGGCGGTGCGGCCCCGCTTCCCCCCAGCGCCCGATGGAGGGAGGAACCCCTCCGGCGCTCGGAGCCGGGCCACAGGACGGTCCCCCTCGCTGCCGGAGGCCCTGAGGGTCGCGCTCCCCCGGGGGCCCCCCGCCGCCTCCATCCCCGAGGAATCCTGGGCGGAGGGCGGGCTCGGCTCCCCCTTCTCCCTCCCTCCCTGCCGGGGGTTTGCCCTGGGACGCGCCGGCAGCGCCGGGCTCGGCTCCGGGACGGCGAGCCGGGGTCAAGGGCGGCAGGAGGGGGGCGATGCCGGTGCCGGGGCAGCGCCGAGGGTCCGGCTGAGCCCCGGGCACCCCCCGAGCCCTCATGGCGGGGCGGGCGCCTCAGCGCAGCCTCCCCGCGGCAGCGGCCGCCGCGCTCCTGCTCCTGCCCGTAAGTGCCGGGGACGGGAACGGGGCGGGGGTGCGGGACCGGGATCGGGACCGGGACCGGGAGGGAGCGGGGGGAACGCCCCACGGCCGCGGGGAACGCAGCGGGGCAGCCCCGGGCGCTCAGGGCTCCGTGAGGGGACCGTGCCCCGCGCCCTCGCAGGTGCGTGCCCGGCTCTGGGACACCGCGGGCGGGCACCGCTGCCTCCCAGGTGCCGCTGCTCTGGGATCCGTCCCCGCAGCCCTTCCCTGCTCCATCACAGCTGCTCTCSGAGGCACCCTCGGCCCGCTGGCCTCTGGGTCCCCCTGAGAGCCCCTGGGCCCTTTTTAGTGTCCCCTTCTCTGTGAAGCAGCCGCCTTTGCTTGCCAGAAGAGGTCCCAGCACAGGGTCCCCACTGGGGTGGCAGCTCCTTGCTGCAGCGGGGTTTTCCCTCGCATCTGCCCGCTCCCTGCCGCTGCCCCGTGTCCCCGGCCTCTGTCCTCTCCTGGCACCATGTGCTCCGGCAGGGACCGGCAGCCAGGGGTGCCGATGGGCAGGGCTCAGCCCACGCACCCAGCCCAGCTCTCGCTCCGAGTTTGTCCGGAGCTTTTCCGCGTGGTCCTTTCTCCATCGGCAGCATCCCGCTGGGAGGTGCTGGSATGAGGTGGAGATCAGGTTGGCCTCTGTGGGACTGGACTTCAGAAGCTTTCCCGGTGCTTTTCGGTGGCTTTCTTGTTTTGAGCGACGGTTTCAAGTGTGCTTAAGACAGAGAAAACGTGAGAGGTTAAGCAGGAGTTACACTGGCGCTGTGCAAATTTGTAAAGGCTGTTCCCACAGCTTTTTAAGTGGCAATGACCTTTCTGAACCGCAGTGTAATTGGCCTRTCTTTAACATTTCCTTAGATAAAGAAAGGGAATCTGTTCTGTTTCCTGAAGTTCTGTCTATTTTGCTTTGGTTTGGGTTGTGTTTGTTTGTGGGGTTTTTGTTTGTTTATTTTGGGGGTTTGCTTGGTTTTTTTTTTCCTCTCTCGAATTTAGAAAGAAAGAGAAAAGCAAGGTCAACAACAGGCTTCAGAGACAAGTAACAATTTAATTTTAAATTTTTTTAGTAGCTTTCTTGGAAGTGAGAGAATACTTTCTCACCTCCGCCAGTGTTGGGATTTTTTTTATCCCCAAAAGGAGGAAGAGATCAGTGCACATGGGATCACGGTGACATGGGTCTACACACTTGATGTTTTCAACCCCAAACCACTCCTTCCTGGCCTTTTTTTCTTAGTCCCTTTTCTCTCCCACTCTGTGTTTTCTCCTATTGATTTGTTTTGGTCCAAAAATACCTCATTTTGTCTTTAGAGTGTGGGACTTGCCAGTGAGGTTATCAAAAGTACTCAGGTACTGAGTATTTAGCCAGGCTAGTCCATTCTCAATGAATCAAGAAATGTCATGTGTTTCCTCYGTGGATATAATCTGTGGATTTACCAGGTTTCCAGTTCTGCTGCAACTTTGCATTTGAATTATTTCTGCAAATTTTGGTAGTTGTGCCGCTGCTTTAAAAACAAAACTGCCTCAAAAGAAAGGGAGAGAAAAGAAAAGGTAGATTAAGGATCAAAAAGTGAAGCTTCCATAAAGTGTGTTTAACCCAAGAGATGTGAACTCTTGAGTGTATTCTGTGTGTTTTTATAGAGGAGCTTGTTTGGGTGGCACATGCTGCTGTCTGACAGGGGCTCCTGTACACCATTGTGGGAAATAACATTTTGAATCTTCAGCTTCAGAACAGCTTTGGTGGCTCCAGTTGTAGCAGAAGCTTTTGCTGCTCCTCGGGGGAGTGTTTTAATCCCTGAATGTTGTCAGTGAATCTGGATCCCTGCTTTACAGCTGGAGGGAACTTTGCACCAAGAAGCTTAAGAGCAGTGTTTTAAAACTTTGGCTCGAAGCCAAAGCTCTTAAGTTCTTGTTTAACTTGAAAACACTCGAAAGTGAACTTGAAGTCAGTGACTTTATCCACATTTGTGGATTTGAGGAAAGGAATAGCTGCTTGTGGGAGCAGGCCCTTACCCAATTAAGGGAGTTAAGATTTTCACAGCAGCACAGCAATTGTGTTTTATGRGAGCTGCAGGTTTGCAACGCCCACGAGATGAGGCAACTTTCTGGTACAGAATTAGATCTGCCACATGAAAATGCTGGTGCAAATGACCTGACAGATTTCACAGGGCTGGTCAGCAAAAGGGTGAAGATTTGCACTGAGATTTATGTTCTCTTAAAGGAGTCCTGGACGTATGATACACTTGAAAAGACATTTAACTGAATGTGGGAAACAAAAAACAAACCATAAAGCAAAAGCAAATGAGTCTTATGACATTTTTATATAAAGTCCTTGCAAAGTTCACGTAATTTGGAGAGAGGGGGGATTATTCATCAAAACCAAAAGCAAAGCTTTCTATCATTTATTTGTTCTGGAGCTGGGGCAGTGTGAGTGTATCAGCCAGTGATGACAAGTTAAATAGTATTCCTGGTCTGAGGCTGCCAAAATTCAGCCCCGTTGTGAATTAATGCAGCATAAACATCTCATCAGGAGAAGCCTTTCCTGGGGCAGCACTTTGTCAGGGTTTAGTCTGTAACCATCCCATGGCAATTACTGGATGTTGGAGGGAGGTGGCTGTGTGCTGGCGTTGGCTGGCTGTAGTTTTGCCATAAAACATTTCAGTGATGATGTTCATCCCTGCCCTTAGCCAGCAAGAAAGCAGCTTTAGCTTTTGTGCATATAAGGCATCTGCTTACATATTATCRTCCTGTCAAGAGCAGAGGAAAAGTCATGATCAAGTCCTCTAAACTCTGTGACCTTCATATTCCAAACCAGAGCGTGGTTGTGGAGGGAGAGAGAGCAGGGATCTCTCTGCAGGCTGTGCTTTATCAGGTGCAGAATTTTAATTTCAGCCTCACAGGTTCTAACTCCACTGCTATATCAGTATCTCCAGGAAAGCTCTCCAGCCTTCAGAGGAAAAATCATGATCAAGTCCTCTAAACTCTGTGACCTTCATATTCCAAACCAGAGCGTGGTTGTGGAGGGAGAGAGAGCAGGGATCTCTCTGCAGGCTGTGCTTTATCAGGTGCAGAATTTTAATTTCAGCCTCACAGGTTCTAACTCCACTGCTATATCAGTATCTCCAGGAAAGCTCTCCAGACAAAAGAAAAAAAAAAAAAAAAAAAAGCTAGAGTGATTTGTGCTCATGTGATTGAGCTCGTTCAGCTTCTAAACCAGGGAGATGCTGTGCAGGCTGTGCCCAGAGCTGCTCCATGGTGCTCCCTAGGTCCCAAATGATTCCCAGGAACTGTTTGAGATACCACCAGATTGCTTGGGGCAGGAATGTGGCCAGGAGCCATGCTAAAAATTTAACAGTAGAAGTGATTAAGGACTTAAAACAGGCCTTTGCACTTTGCTTGATTTATCGGCTTAGATGGAGAGTGCTGTGCTGCCATCGCTCCGGGCTCGCTGTGAGCGCCCCGGGGAGGGGAGTTCCTCTAAGGCCGACTCTTCATCACTCTGAATTTGGTGATCATCTCTCTCTTTGTCAGGGATGACTGCGGGTTCCTGCTGCTGATGTGCTGAACGGAGAGATTCACCAGGAGAAAAATGGGGTAGTGGATGATACRGGTTTATTAAGGATGCGTTTTTCTGTTTTCTTTTATTTTCATTTTGCCCCATATATTAGCAAAGCAAATATTTTTAAAATAGTGTATTAGAACAAACATTTGCACTTTTCTAGATTCTTTTAATAGTTCTGCAGATCTTATTTTTTGGGGAGAGGGGGAGGTGAGGAAATGTGGGTGGCAACAACAGGCTGCACATGCTGCTGAATCTGTTCCTTTTTAGTTTATATCACTTTCAGGTTTTGCAGCACTGAAAAAACCCAAAGAGGGAGATTTAGAGAGGAAGCTGATTTACTCTAGATTAAAAGTTTATCCAGCAGATGACCTTTTTGCAGGAGTTTTCTTTTCCACATCATATCTATACATTGCAACAGATCGAGTCCATCTTTCTTGCAATTTACACCACTTTGAATCCCAAATGTAGTCTGCTCTTCCTTAAAGTGCAAACATGAATTGTTGGATGTCAAGCTGGAGCTGTCCAGCGAGCCAATGTCAAAGCATTTAATGAACATTGTCTTTGCCTCCTTATCTTTCTGTTCATAACAACTAAAGCCTTTGTAATGGTTTGCTTTATCAAACGATTTCTTTATACAGAATTGCTTTCTTTTACTGCTAATTCTTTTAACAGCTTTGAAAGTAGCTGTATTTGATTTAATGTGGCAAGTGTTGGGTTGAGTGTTTGGATTGTCTTCTCTGAGAAGTTGGATAAATTTGGCTGCGGTCCTTGTTACGAGAGAAGACAAATAGAAAGCAGATCAGTCACCAGACAGAACTGTCCTCCAGGTGACTGTCTGCTTGAATCTCATCAGTCACGTCCAAATACATGAAAATTTCATTTCCAGTTTGAGGTGCCAGCRTGGGGATGTTTGTGAGATGCTCCTGCAGTGCTCTCTGACACGGAGCACGTTCTGTGGCAAGCACTGCTCAGTTCTCTGGCCCTGGGCTCATCTGGCTCTCTCAAGCAGATGTTCTGCAGGATCTTCTCAAGGGCTGGTCCATTTGGAAAGGGCTGTGGAAGGGAGAGAGAAAACCACCTCACAGAGATGGATTTCAGTGTCCTGTCCTGTCCTGACCTCTGGCTCCCAAATCCTTCCTTACTTTTGAGAGTCAGGTGCTGGGTGTGGAGCTCAATGGATGGAGAACTTGGAATYTGCYTTTCCTAACATCCCTTAAGCCTCATGTGCCTGCACAGAAACTCTGCATGTTTTCACTAAACGAGAAAGAGAATCCATTTGATAACTCAAGAGCTGAAAAGTGCTTCTTCCACGGAGCCGTAAGAAAATGCAACTGATTAAACAAAGCCAATTAAAGCTCTATAAACTTGTGCATAATGCTGGCTGAGTAACTGTCCACTCTGGGTTGTGTATGCCGGGAAAGTAAATAGTGAGTAATGCAGATGGAGATTAAAATACATTAGCTGTCCTCACTGCAATGCTAAACCCTTGCCCTGGTAATAGTAGCTGAAGTGCCAGAGGACTGGAGGGGAGCCACTTGCTTGGAGGGCTGTGGGATAATCCCTGGGGCTGTCCCCCAGGTCCCTGGGATGTGGGAGAGTTGCTCAGTGCTGCTCTCTCTGCACTGCCACAGTTTGGGAAGTGCTGTCCTCTGGCAGGGGTGGCTTTTCCAGCRCAAAGGGAGGAGGAAAGGAGGCAAAAGGGAAGGGAAGGAAGTGYGCTGACGGGCCTGAACAGGTTTCCTGTGGGGCTGCCAGCCAGGCTCTGCTTGCTGAGGTATCGATTCCCTTTGAGTGGCAGGAGCAGATCCCAGGCCCGGCCATGGCTTGGGTTTCAGGGGGCTCACGCCAGCAGAGGCTCCTGAGCCACGCCAGGGCTGTGCTGGGCAGCGTGGCCATCACAGCCCTTCCCTTGCTGCTTGCTTGTTTTGTGAGCAGACGCCCCTGCCAGGGACCAGGCTGCTCCTTCTGCTCTCACCTGGCTCTTTCAAAGCAGAGAGGAAGGCCAGGGTGTCCCTCAGGCTGCACARAATGGTGTCTCAGAGCTCAGGACATTATTTAGACCAGATGCACTGAGGGTCTTTCCTCCTCCTGCCTCAAAACTCACCTGCTGGGAGATCAGCTGTTTAGTCCAGCTTGAGCTTGAGACACCTTGCAAAGTGTAAGAATCCCCTACTTCATCAAAACAAGGGTCTTCATGAGGATTTTGAAGTCTTGTCAGACTTGCAGTATTTCTTTCCTTCAGAAAGAAAAAAAAAAGATTAAAAGAAAATTCCATCTTAAATAATTATAAAATATCTTTTTATAGTATTTGGCACAGTATTTTAATTATGATTATGTGAACAGAGTTAAAAATGTTAGAAASATGAGTGAAAGAAACCTCAAAGCTTCTGGATTGCTGATAATTGTTCAAGATACAGTCTGTAAGCAGTTTACTGCATTGCCCATTGAAAGGTTTGGGGAATAATTGTTATCTGTGATTCTTTTTACCATAGGGCTGTAGATATTATAGAATCAAGGAATGAAAAAATAATTTGTGCTGGAAGGGRTTGCCAGAAGTCCCTTGYCCAGTCACCTTCTCAAGKCAGGGTTAATTCCAAAACCAARCCATTCTCRTCCWGTTAGGCTGTGAAAATCTGCAAAGATGGAGCTCTCACAACATCTCKGARATGTCTTTTTACAACATCTCTTCTCCAAGGCTCAGTTGTTGTCATGGTGCATAATTTTTTCTTCATGTTCTGTGAGATTTTCCCTCACTTCAGCTTGTGAATGATGCCTGTCTTGATGCTGTGCTGTCAGCTCCTGAGAGGAATCTGACTCCTCGGAGAAAAGTCTGTGATTCCCCTTCAGGTAGTGAAAGATAATTCCAGACCTGGAGTTGAATTTCACTGTGATACTTGGTTTTCAAATCTAAAAGTGGGCCCCAGCCCAGGAATTAACAGTTKAAGGAAAGATGGAGAGAAAGTTCACTGCTCATACCCAGTGCCACCTCCCTGGCTCATTTTTAAATCCCTGTCAGGAAATCTTGGGTAAGAGGAATATTTTGTGGAGGTACCACGGTTGGCATTCCATGGGAAGCTGAGCAGATATCCTTAGCTGATAAACTCTTGATCCAGATGAGTTTTTTTTTAACCTTTTCCAAGTGGTAGAGACCTGAAAAACAAAGATTAGGAGCTGAGATGTGTTGAGCTGGAGCCGGGAGGGCCTGTGGGGGTGGCCTTGGAGGTGCAGTGGTGACAATGGATCCTTGCAGAGGCTCTGCATGGAGATAAGAGTTGGGTGAGATATTGGCATTCATCTGGGTAAATATGACTTYTAAACTTGAGCTGCTCTGGATTCCYTGAGTGTTTTGTCTCCAGTGCCTGAGTTATCTCTTTCTGAAGTAAAACCCAGGTGATGGATTGTTCCTTGACAGTGCTTCCTTCTTCCACTGAGCATTAGGGAGCCTGCAGCAAAGCCTGTGAGGTGAATCCCATTGGAGCTGCTGAGAGGATTCATGGGAATGGGAATTGGGTGGGAAAAAAATTACTCATGGGTTTGTAGACTTCAGGAGAGGGCAGACATGAAGGCAGGAGAGCTGTGAGGGGCTTGCTCCCCTTCCAGGCTCAGAATATGATACCCACAGGTRGGGGGAATGAATAACAAAGCTCTTCAAGGATGTGAAATTAAAAGGTTTTTCCACTAAACAATTTTATGTCAGGAGAGCTGCAGCTTSTGATTCAAATGCAGTTATTCTTGTTTTTAACATCTCAGGTTGCTTTGGGAGGGCTTGGAGACCTGGTTGGACAAGCCCAGCTCATGGGTGGCCTTAACCAGGTTTGGTTTGTGTTTGGTGACTCAGAAAATCCCTCAGCACCTGCGTGGCTGTCAGTGGATGAGGAGCCTCCCCTSTAAAAGCTGCTTCAGCAGAGCATGTAGGCAGTGCTCACTGAAGGCAGATCTCCAAGTTTCAAAGACAGCAGTGAAGTTCAGTGGTGGGCTCAGTGTAGCAGGTGCTCGAGGGTTTTTTTAATTTATTTTTGCATAAAGATTGATTTCATTTCATGCCTTAAAACCGAGCATGTGTTCAGTTGCTTTATTGAACYGGGGTCCTAATTCCCATTCCATGCCGACTTTTAGTCTCTTTTTCCAGACTTCCTGGAAGAGCTGCAGAACACATCTGGCCTCTAAGATCAGGGGGCAGTGTCTCCTGGAGCATTTGGTGTTCTCTAACAAGTAGCAATGTTTTATGTGGCCACTTGGATTAACACGGAGCGAGTTTAAAGAGCTGAAGGATGACTTGAAAAGGAGCCTGTTTTTCTTGAACTCTGCTCAGAGTCTTTCCCTTTACTGTAACCTTAGCTGGCTCAGGTTTCAGGTTGCAGGCTCCTGTGAAAACTTGCATTTAGACTTTCTATCCCAAATGGAAATTATTTTTCTGGTGGAGCTGAGCCAAACAGTTGTACACTGCCAAGTGCTGCTGCACGAGCGATTTTAAGGCCAGAAACATCTTGATGCAGAGGGCTGACCTTTTTGCTTCTCCAAAAAGCAAAGTATTTCCAACACACTGGCCCTCTGAGTACTGTTCTTTAATAAGCATCTCTTTCAGATGCATCTTGTGGATGAAGTAACCACATGGCAGTGGATATAAATCCATCCTGGCCACTGGAAAGATACCTTTCCCCTCCTCTCCTGTGCTAATCTCTGTTGTTGTCCTGAGGCAGCAACTTTCACTCTCCTGATTGTGCATATTCCTTCAGGTGATTAGCASTCAGCAAATATTCCAGCTCTCCTCATTCTCTCCCATGTGTTGCCATCTCTTAGAAGGAAGGAGCTGCTCAGATGAACACTGACATTTGTTACAAGGGCGTTCCAAGGAATATCTGGTGGTTTTTCTCCCAAAGCATCTGTTTCCCCACACCAGTGATGCAGAACTTGCCAGATGCCCACCTGCCCTGGAAACTGTGTTCAAACAGAGGATGGATTTTGTCAAGGAAGTGTGGGATTCGCTTTGCTTTTGCTGCGTTGAGCTCTTTCACTGATTACATTTTCATTGTGAAGTTAGATGCCTGTGTTTCCCTAAAATGAGCTTCTCTGGACACAAACGAAACATTTTTTTGCTTTTAATTGGGCCACTGTTCTGAACATGTCCATCYCAGAATTTGGGGTGAGAACTCAATCTCATTGTGGAGAAGGAGTTAATTTATTTGCATTGCCTAATTGAAGAACCAGAAATTAAATGCAGGTTTCCATTTTCTCTTACACTCACTCTATTTTTTTTTATTATTCTTTTTTTTCCCTGAGTTCTGGGGCAAGGCTACKAAGGAGCAGCTTTTCAGTGTGCTGAAAACAGTTTTGCTGCAGTTTTGATGTTGAAAAGAGGTAGCATTTGCAGCCACAGATACTTTAAAGAAACCCATGGGAAAAGCTGAAGCAGGAATCTTAAGAGCAGTGCAGGTTCCCAGAGATGAAGGGCAGGAAGAAGCATCCTCCTGATGTGATCCAGAGGTGGTTTCTCAGGAGTGGAAAATGCTTTGGCTTTATAGAGAGCACAGTGCACAGTTCAGGGTGAGAGAGTTCATTCTTGTGTGACAAAGAAGACATGAGATGGACCCTTCTCTTGTCAGCTGTGGACTGAGCACATTTTGTGTTGAAAACTCCTTCATCTTTCCATGTTGCAAGGTCACTTCCTCTTGCTCAGTAAAAGGAAGAGAGCAGGTGATTGATCAAGGTGGTGATGTGCTCGTGTCTTCTGCAGCTGTCACCTCTAGGAATGTTTTGACCTCTCCTTTTGTATGTAGTGTCTAAAGGAAATTTAGGAAGGATGCATCAAAGTGATTCTGTCCTTACAGCACGCAAGACCCAGCTGATGCAGTCAGTGGAGGTCATTCCAATTTAAAGATTGAAAATACTGCAGATGAACTGCATCTGGAAAATTCCTGCTTCTCRAATTCTAAAGGAATCCCTGTGTGATCAGCTCAGCTGCTGCTCTTTCTGTTTTGAAGTTTTGAARTCTAAGCTATTCAGTACAAACCCCACTGCTTTTCTGGGAGTGGCTTTCTGCTGAGATGCTGYTGTGCTTCCATGGGATGGATTTCTCTGGGACCCCAGGAGTACTAGAAACTAGAAACATTTTTTAAAAAAGGGTTTTTTGCTCTGTTGCTTTGAGGCTGTGTCAGATGTCAGCACCTCTCAGCATGCCACCAGCAGATGTTTGACAGGGAGGCCTAACAAGTGGCTTTTATTAGAGCACTGGAGTATGGCATGTGGGAATTCTTGTGTGAGGATGGGAAAGGGGAGTGCGTGCATCTCTCCATGTTTGGAAGCATCCACTGCCTCCAAACTCAGCTCCACCTYGGCAAGGGGTGTCCCACTGTCATGGGTCATCCTTTTCCACTTCAGTCCTTCCCTTCAGCTTTGATTCCTGCTCTCTTCCCCCACTCTGCTGCTACCTACTGTGAGATATTTAAATTTACCAAGTGCTCCATTGTGGTAGCCCCACAATGTCTCTGTGGTAGCCCCATGCTTGTATCTACATTTTTGGATCCTATCCATAGCTTTGGGGGCTGATTTGTATTCCAAAGCCATTCCTTTTTTATTCCTGTAGCCATTTCTTCCATGTGTGAGAGGAGAAAAACAACCTCTCCCATGCAGGTGAATTTTACAGCACCAGTGTTCATTTGGTTTTATATTGATATATTGCACCATAGTGGAACTCAGTATTTCAAACCAGGACTCTYTGTAAATTCTTCCTAAAATGAAGTTACAAATCTTCTCTAACCTGGATGAAATAACCACAAATTCTGGTGGGAATTGAGAGTAGGCAACACTTGTGTCTTGTAGTTGATGTCTTCTGATAGAGATAAATAATTTTACATTAATTTTTCATGAATTAATGAAGAGCAGTGACCACGTCCAAGGGGAAAGGTCCAACAAAATGCCCATGAGAGAGGCAGRCAGAGACACACCAGAACAATTCATCCTTTTCCCAAAGTTCTCTCAGATGTGAATGGGAAGTTGACCAAAGGCTCTGTGGTTTTTTTTCTGAAGACTCAGAGCTGGCCAGCTCTTAGCTGGTGTCCCTGCTTTGGAAAGTAAAGGATTCATTTCCACCTCAGTCTTTGGCTGAGTGCATTAGTTCTATTTGTTCATARATGTCCACAGTGGCTCAGAGGAGTTAAGTTGGACATTTCTGTGCATGATTTAGGTAAATTTTCAGGACAAAAAAAGAACTGATTTGCTGGGCAGAGGTTATGGAATAGATGTTTTAAGAGAAATGCAGTTTGAGTAAAGTCATGCATTAGTGACCCAAAGCGATTATTTCAGTACCTTAAAATATAATTTCTGTGCAGTCATGGGCCCAATTATTTATCTTTACAATTCTACCTTACTGAAATGTTTCTCTTTGGGGTTTTTTTTGCTGTTTATTATTATTGYAAGAGGTTTTTTTCAGTCTTTTGGAGTTTGTCTGCTTTAAATACTTATTTTTTTTTAAGTTTTGCACCCAGCAAAGTTGTTGACTTGGTTAACGGAGAGAAAATGAAACCAAAAGTAACATAATATGTGGAAGGCACTTTTCCCACCCCCAGCCAAATTAACCTGAGCTGACCCTAAGGCAAATGTGACATTTAACCTGTCCTATTCTTGCCCAGCCTGTGCTGAGCTTGACCTCTGTSTGTTCTTTCCCATCTTCTTGGGGCGGGCACAGCTGGACACGTGGAGTATTTACAGTACACGGGCATGGCTCGGGTTTCTTCTKTGAAGTGAGGCAGTGCTTTGGCCTGGGAGGTGGCAGAGGGCTGAGGGATGGAGGGGAAGCAGTGCCTCTGCTGTGACAGGCTCTGACATGAGATGTGGCCACTGCAGGGTCTGGATTTTGGGAGCTCTGTGCCTTGGGAGGTGGAAKCTGTACCTGGCTGCACAGCAGCCACTGCCTTCATCTCCCTGACCTGGCCATGCATGTGYARTAGTGCAGCTTTAAACCAAACAGGTRTTTTCCACAGAAGGAAAAARRKTTYMRKTTTKSCYTWARKYYTWAAARGRAAAARSCCYWRGRAWTT
>CADDXX010000590.1:227551-240952 GCA_902810485.1 Alauda arvensis
AAWTWWTTTTAAGCCATTTCTGTGAGGTGCAGGACACCCTCAACTTGATACAACTGCASCTGGCTCACTCCACTCTGGCCACRTGTRAGAYTGAATCATGCATGGGCTTTTTGCTAAGGGAGGCAGGAATTTTGAGCCTCCCAGGAGGAGAAGCAGCACCTTCATGGAGTTTGTATGAAAAGAATGAAGTCTGAGAAAGGCTTTCTGTTTGTACTTCATATTTTGTAAAATAACAGCCAGGTGAGAAATAGATAGAAAAAGGTGCTGGTACAAAGAACAGCTTTTCTTTAGAGACCAACATTGCTGATGGAGTCTATTGTCATGAGCATTTACCCTCTTTTTTATTAAGTGACAGGGAATTCAGTGACATAAAATGGGTTCCTCAATCACTTAACACACCTTAGAGCACTGAAATAYAGCATCAAGCTTCAAGGAGTGGGGTTGTTTCCCTGAGTAAAAGCTGCCTGAATTGTGTTGGAGTAATTCTGTGTAAATAGAAAAGCAAAGGCATTTTGTGTGTTACCATGGCTTTMTATCCCCCTCAGAAAGAGTCAGAAAGATTTTGTTTCATGGTTTGAAAATGGAATTTTCTGTCATTGATTTGTCACTCCTGAATTTCCCTGCCACATTTCATTCTGCCTTTCTTAAATGGCTTTCCCAGGGCTTTTCTTGCTCCAAGCAGGATTCCATATTTTGATGTACAACTCTGTGGGCTTCTTCCTCTGTCTGCACTGGGTACTTCAGCAATTCCATTTTGAGCGTGAAAATTAAAATATCTGCATTGATTTTCAACTCTGTTTCCTAAAATTTACTTGGGATTGTGCTGTTACCTTGTACTGAACCTGCATCTTTCTCAAAGTGCCCATGTTGGCATTACTGCTCTTTCTCACTGTTGTTTGCCCTCAGTGGAAGGCTCAGCCCTGAATGCTGAGGGTCAGAAACTTGTGTGCCTTTCATTGGCTAAAAAAACCACAGACACCTTTAAAGGGCTGCCCAGTTATCCTAAATATTCCATGGAAGCACCTTCTTCAAGCCCTCTGAACTGTCCTTTGCCAATTGCTGTATCTCTTGAATGTGCAGGGATCTTTGACACTCACATAGCAATTAAAAGTTCATTGAGATAACTCTTTGATGGGATGTGATTCAGCTCTGCCATTTCAAGCATCTGCTTTTAGGTGAGACAGAGTGGATCCTGAGCTTTGTTAAAGGCATTGAGCAGCTCCCACAAGGAGAGATCCAGAGCAGGTGGTTAATYTGCAGTTTTCTGCATTAGCCAGGTGAATTCTGTGTGATGCTCTGGAGCTGAGCAAATAWAATCACAARCCTRCATCAGGGGGTRTCTGTACCTGAGTGAATCATGAATGGGAACTGCTCTGAGACTGCTGGGGCTTCTTGTACTCATGAATGAGAAAATCTGGCCCAGGCTGCTGCTTTACCTGCTTGCTTTCTTTCTGTTTCTCCAGATAGTTCTGCACTGTGAATCCTCTGTGAACCTGCCCTTGTCTGTCCTGCTGGAAAAGTACTGCGAAGCTTTGTCAGCCCGCACCAATGTCACAGGTATTTGTTTATTCCTCCACTTCTTGGTGGCTTCTGGTTATTGGAAGATCCCTTTTCAAAGTGTCCTTGCTCCGGGAAACATCTTTTCCTGCTGAGATAAACATCCTGCCTCTGGTCTTGGCTTTTCCTTGGTGGCAGTGTGCAGTGGTGTGACAAGGAAAGAGAGCTTGGAATTTTACACACCTGGAGAGAGCTTCAGGGGAACCACTGGCAGCCCTTTCTCATAGTTTAATCTGTTGAATTAGCTGTTCTCACTGATGTCAGTTGAAGATTAGTATAGTTGAAATGCCTTGTCCATGTATCCAGAACAGTTTTTAGAAGCAGGGCAAAGCCCTTGTCTCTTGGCTAAAATCCACCAGCACAAAAATGATGCTGTGAGAGATGTGAAACTGTGTCCAGCTTTGTTTCAGAAGTGGGAGAAGCACACTCAGAGCCTCTGCAGCATGACTTTGGGGTGTGTGCTGCAAGGAATGGTSCTTCTGGGGGAAAAATTAAATTTCTTCCATTCCTCTTCACTTTTTTTTTTTTTCCCCTGGTGAAACTCCGTGGAGGGGGGAGTTTAAAATATAATGTAGGTATTGTCATTCAGCCAGTTCTCCAGCCCTGGGACACAGCAAAGGAAACGAGGCTCAGGGAATTAAAAATCCCTCTGTAAAATATCAGTGGTGTTTTATTCTGACTTYATCAATTCCTGAAGGACAGGAAGCTAATCTAGATATCCGACTGAAGTGTGAAAGTTGTGGTGCCTCAACTGCCTCTCCATTTGCATATAAATGGGTGTGCTGACCTGGRTTATGAATGTGGCCCAAGCTCTGCCCCCTCAGTGCCACTGTGTTCCAGGGAGCAGCTCTGCCTCCTGTCGCAGATTTGTTTATATCAATTTAATGACCATCTATTCCATTCCTTAGCTGGAAACAAAGGGAAGGTAAATGAGGTTCTATATTTGGACCTTTCTTTTAGGTGTTCCTTGACTTTTGAATGTGTTTGTAAATATTGTCATAAAACTTGCCATTAATTCATGAAGTGTTTTCCCTTGTGCAGAGCTTCTATTAAAAAAAAAAACAAAACAAACCCTCCAGATTTCATGTCAGGCTGTCTTAAAAGTCAGCAAACAATTTATTTTTCAGTTGTTGACAAAATACAATTTTCTAGGCTGTTTATGTGATGCATGAACACAGGGCATCTTCTCCAGTGGAGTGTGGCTACTGGAACAGAATTTTAATGGGAAAAGGGAAGGGAGAAGCCACAGAAKCCTCTCTTCTCTTCCAGGATCTTTGTGAGGTGTCATTGATCAGAGGTAAAGCAAYGCTCTGGAATTAATGGAAGTTGATTTTTATAGTCAGTCCAGCCTGCAGCTTTTTTAGAACMAACTTTCCTATGATCCTTTAAAAGTCTGTGAACCTGTACTGTTCTTAGAGAGTGGGTTTAGACACATAATAAACCCCAAACACAGTAAACCCCAAATCTGCTCCATGGTCAGCCTCAGGTATAAGCATGAGGTGAACTTTGGGACATCCTAGGGACAAAAATTCACTTTTTTGCTTAGCTTGGACCAATATTCTTTTCTCAGTGTGCTGGATCATCAACAAGAACATGGTGGTTCTGACCTTGACCTCTTGGTTTTGTGCTTCATGAAAACTGGATCTTCCAGACAGTCTGGACTATTCAGCTGTGAGCTTTCTCATTAAAAATGGAGGTCTGCAATGAAATCACCACCTCTTCATAGTCAGTACAGTTAAAGACCAAAGCATGATTTAATCCTAAATTAAAACCTAAAATGGAGCAGAAACGAAATGCTTTATCTTTATTGGGATCCAAGGATAATGAGCTTCTGTAACTAAGTCTGCTGTAATATTTCAGTGTCTAGAATGAGGTGGGCTGTGTTGCAACCCTAAATTTGAACCCTGATAATGACAAGGATGTGTCACATGGGAACACTGGTGAGCTCCATTCAGCAGCCTGGATGGAGAGATCCAGAGCACAGAGCCTGCAGTGCCTGAGTCTTTTCTCTGCCTCCTGTTCTTTGACACAGTGCAGATATCATATTTTAGAAAGGGAAAAAAAAATCAAGAAAAGAAACCCAAGGCCAGCCATATTGAGCAATCTTTATTTAGCTGGGAGAACAGTAAACATTAGGCTTTGTAATTCGTTATCTTCCCTGTTTCTTTTCCAGAAGATGCTGTTAATTAGTCCAATATGTTAATTTCCTCCTCTTATAATTACTAATTTCACCCCCTAAATATGTTCACACTAAGTATCCCAAACAGATGGCATAAAATGCTTTTGAGAATGTAATGCATGGGTAATTTCCCAGAATGGCTGAGAGAATGGCATTGTAAATTCATTCCAAAGCAATTTAAAACAAGAAATACTTTCTCAGAGTTGGAAAGCAACATAACTCATTTTCTCTTTTGGGCATTATTTCCTTGAAAAAATCCCTGGATGACACCTTCAGGATTGCTTGGATTCAGTTCCTGTGCTCGATGGTGTTGGCAGTGAGTGGTTTAGGTCATTACAGAATCACCATCAAAGCCATCAGCAAAAGTGTGTTCAGCATGAATCTGCAGAAGTGTGAGTTAGCAGAGTTCAGTGTCAAAGTCCACTCTACAACTTTTTACATGGATTAAACACAGARAGGAAAATCGAGTTAGAATTGAGATAGAATGATTTACAGAGATGAAAAATGCAAAAGGGTAAAAGGGACTCTCCTGCTGAGTCATGAGGGTCAGAGCAGATCTCCCTTGCTTGTTAAACTCATTACAGAGTTTAGGTGCAGCTCAGTCCCATCTTAATCCCAGACTTGGTCAGTATCTAAAGGATTACACATGTAATTAATTAGTATCACCTAAATCACCACCATCAAACATATCCCAGTAAAGGTGATCTTAATAGGATGCTGTAAAAACACTTCACCACAGATGGAATTTTTACACAGCTTCTGAACCAGCAGCAGTCTGAGGTTTGGATCACAAGATTTTTAGCAGTTCCTGATCACTGACTAATTTAACATTTACAGAGACTCCCAGTAGAATTTATTGCAAATACAACAGTCAATCATGGAGCTAAGATGGCAACATTCATACTACACTTTTTATAGGTATCTAAATTTCCATCCTGGCCATAATCTGGTTAGGTAATTACTGGAATTTTAAAAATTCCAGTAACAATGGAAGGTAAGGAATGTTACAAGGCTGTCASSAATGACTGAATATTCCYRCTGTCATTCCCCACCYAAYATGGTCTYTRCTCCCACCCTGGACACACAAAAGTCCTTGGGATGGAGTCAGGGGACACTTCACCACCAAACTCATTTCACAAWGGCCAYGGCCTAGCAGGAATTACTGRGATTGTAGAACAATCCAGAAGAGATCTGGGTAATGGGGGAAATGCACCACTCCAGATRGRGAGTGTCTTTGTGTTTGTGAACCTGAAGAAAAAAAATTGTATTTAACTATTACTTCACTTTCATATATAAGAGGGATTGGTTGAAATGGAAGAGTTTAATTTTTAGGGGGTGGGGACTCAGCTTAAGATGTTTCTGATTTTGTGATTTCCTGGTCTGGTTTGACTAGAATCACAATGATATCCAGGATGAGCAGGTGGCTATAATTCCATATATCTGTATGATACATGCACTGAGTTATAGCTTTAATTTTTATAGGAACTTAGAGACCAGAGGTCCTCAGTTCATACTGATACTCCAAGCATTGTGGAATGTTTTTACATTATTCCCTTCACATCCTTTGACTTTCCCATCTCACATGTTTCCACAAGAGACTGCAAGTCTCAGCTTGCATCTGRTCCTTTTAATTTTGATCTGCATGGAAATCTTTTCATTCCCCTGTTTGTTACATTGACACATTTGACTGCACAGTCTTAAGTCCTTGTCAAAAGATGATTCATCTGAAAATAGAAATTTTTGTAAAAAAAAAAAAAATAAACCAGTGTGTGGATGGCCAATGCTACTGTGCTGTATCARTATACAAATTACATTSCCTGKTTTTCTTCTCTTTCTTCCCCTTCAGTCAGTTTGAAGGTTTTAGTTTGCATTTATGGTGTTTACATGTATTGAGACAATCCAGTAAAGGAGAGGCAGTAAATTAGATGTCATGCATGTAATTTCAAGAAGTCCTGGATGCACAAATCACAAAATGATTTGTTCTTCCTGGTGACTGGATTCTCTTGAGCTGGGGGTTGGTTCCCTGCCCTCATTCTGGTCACTTCGTAGTGAAAGGCTGTTGTCTCACAGAAATGGTGTAAACATCCTAATTCTGAGTGATGCAGGATTTCACCTGTACAAATTCAGGCTTACACTTCTCCTGTGTTGTTTCCTCAAGCCTCTTGGGAAGCTGTAGTTTAAGGAAAGTGTTGGTGGGTGTGGGAGGAATAAATCCAGGGATGGATCCACAACTCATCAAAGATGCTCATCAAATCTCCAGCTCACTTGACATCACTTGGGGTTTGCCATCATTTTCCCAGCTGCTGGGATGTTTTATTCTAGAGGCTCCTCCAGCACAAAACTGGGAATGAATGGTGTTGTTCTTGGCTGGCTTGTTAGTTTTAAATAATCAGTTTCAATCATTCTTGAATCAATCATTCTGGAATCAATGATCCTTTTAGGGGATGCAAGTTTTATGACACACAAGTGTATTCTGTGTATTCAATAATTTCCTTTCCTTCCCGAACTGCGAAGGTGAGCCCCTCTCTGCTCCAGGGGTTATTTATTTCTGTACATCACACTACTCTGTTTCCTGGAAACAGAGGATTTGGCATCATTACATCCCTAAATATCCCTCCAGAGTAATGGTATGGCAGCAATTCTCCCTGCTTGCCTTCTGATTCTCCCAGCAGGCCACATCAATGAGCAGCCCCATTTAGAATGAGACTTGGATGGGTTATTTATTTTCACGTGTGCTTTCACTCCCTCGGCGTCAGCCTGCTGCCTGCAGCTCCCCACGCTGCTCCTGCAGCTGTCTGGGGGCCAGGGTCACATCCACAGCACCCAGGCACTGCTCCCAGGCAGGAACATAACCTCAGGCATCAATGTTTGCACCATCACCACTCGAGCTGGACACCAGCATCCTTCCCAGCGCTTCCTATTTTCAGATGTTGCAACAGCACTGTTTAAATAGAGGTGATGATGTTGGTTTACTTTGCCACTGCCCCAAATGACATACCAGGCAGTCTGGCTCTGCTTGCTTGTGCTTCCCAAAATAAAGCTGACAGCACTGGGTGTTGTYGAACAATTTGTATTACTGCCCTTACAATGCAAAAATTTAGATTTAAAAAGTGGCATTTCTTTTCAAGTCTGGTGCAGTTCCAAACAAAGGGTATGGAATTGTGTATTAGGAAATTGGAGACAGTCCAACAAGACTTGTGGTCCACTAGAGAGGATTATTAGAGTAGAAAAATTTAATAATGSCAGGGTTKTGGGTTTGATCSCAGTRTGGCCAATTCAYTTARGAGTTGGACTTYGTAATYCTTGTGGGTCCCTTCCAAATCAAATTATTCTGGGATTTAGGTTGSAAAAGGCCCTTAGGATCATCCAGTCCAGCCATTAATACAACACTACCAGGTCCACCACCAAACCATGTCCCTGAGCACCACATCTAATTTCTAGATTTGCTGTAGAAACAAAATATTTATGAGGGGTTTGAGGTTTTATTTTTTTGGGTAAGTCGTTTATGGATGAGATAGATAARCACATCTAAAGGTTCCCAAATTTATCCTAGGCATTCAGAGGCTGATGAGTTCTTCCAAATTTACAGCATCAAATCTCTAAGCTGTGTGAAGGAGGCTGTAAAATGCTCAGCATGAARCATGTTTCAGTAAGAAGYYGCCCCAGTGTCTTGGCCCCATGGAWGRGTGTTTTTGCAGAACCTCAGTAAAGACCCAGAGGAAGGAATCTGCTCTTGGATTTTCCATTACACAGGATTGTGAAGGCCCTGGGAACAGACCACTGAGGTTTTTTCACATTTCAGAAGAGTGGYACACCTCAGTCCTGGCTCTGTCACTCCTGTCTGGTCCCTTCCCAGAAGACCCCAGTAGTGACTGTGACAATGCCCCACTCCATCAAATATACCAAATCTTTGAGTTTATACAGTTGCTGCCATAAACACCATTTACTGAAAGTGGTTTCTAAATCAGATACCATTTTTTGCACACTTGATGGATAATAACACACGCTGTAGAACCTCTTGTTTTGTCAAGTGCCACAGAACAGACTGAGGGCCTTTTGTGTTCACACAGAATCATCTCAGTGTGGCTACTCCTAAACAAAAACACCCCCTGTCCTTTAAATCAGCATTTCTCTATGGGTTTGGGGGATGATGAGCCCTCCAAGGGTTAAAATAACACCTTGGCCAATCTAAGAGTGAACCCACCCGAGAGGTGCTGCAAACTGCACTGTTCTGAAGGATGGCTGCTTCAGAGGGCGTCCAACATCTGCAGTGCTGCAGGATAAATATTATTAGGAAATGGGAGAGATTGGGTGGAACAGGCAATTTGTGTTGTTGTATTTGATTTCAGTTAAGTGCCCATGAACCCATGACTGAGTTGACTCTCCAGGCTAGGAATGAGCCTCTRGATGTGCTCTTGTGGACACGCAGTCGTGGTCTCACCTCTGTCTCCCTGCTTTGGACAAAGTGAATGTTTCCATGCTTCTTTTGGAGGGATGTCCTGAACCACACTCAGAGCCAGATTTACCACAAAGCCAGACCAAGGTGAGGCTGAGCTCCATCCATTTCCCTGTATAAACTCAGTGTGTCCTGAGCCTCTGTGTGTAAAATCTTGCCTGCCAGCACTGCCTTCCTTCACCAGCAACTGCTGACAGCAAAAAAAAGAGGGTGACCTTCCACCATCTCTTCTTGGTGTGTTCAGGATGTGCCCAAAACTGTTTGAGAATCCAGCAGTGGCTGCTTTGAGGAAGTGAAGGGATGCTTCATACTTGCAGGTGTTGTTCTGAGTTACCCTGGACTAGAATTTGAACACAGCAAATGGATCAGAGATTCAGCTTGAAGAAATCACCTGCTGTAAAGTTGTAGCTGGCAGCTCCTTGTTTAACTCTGAGTTGCTTCACTTGGTTGAACTTTGATGAGTAAACTCTGTTATGCAGAGAATTAACTGGCCTTGGCCTTCAATACTAAGATGAGAACATCTTATTGTATAGTCACAGAACACAGAACAACAGAATTGTCCAAGACCTTCAAAATCACTTGAGTCCAGCCCTTAACCCWGCACTGCCCAGTCCACCACTAAACCCTGTCCCCAAGTGCCACATCTACACCTTTTAAATACTTCCATGCTGGTGACTCAGCCACTTCCTTGGGCAGCCCATTGTCCCACAATATTGTACACAGAAATAGTTAAGCACTAAAGCTTGTCAGAATGCAAAGCAACCTGTGAAGCTCCAGCTCGACATTGCTCAGCTTTCTGATTCCATTACCAAATAAGAACGATAAGGGYTGGTTTTTTTTCCTCCTCCAGGCATTCATCTTGCTCGTTAAACTGTCACAGGGTGGACACTGGCTTTATAAGAAAGAGATAATGGAAAATGTTAACGTGGTTTATGTAAGCCACTCGGACTTGAACTGTTCCCCACTTCACCCTCTGTGCATCTCTRTTTGGAGCAGATGCATTCTCTTTGTGCTGCTGCTGTGCAGAAATGGGCAGACAAAAGGRTTGTTTATGGATGCAGATATTTCAAGTTTGCACGTACCAGTAGCTAAGAGGTGACACAAATAAGGAACAGATTGCTGAGGGGATGAAGTGCTGGGTGATGTCTCAGCTCCACTGATGGGGAGCAGGGGGCTGATTTCAAGGCTCCCTCTTCACCCTCTGGACTCTCCACCTTGTGCAGATATCCCTGGTACATCAGGCCAAGCATTTAGAAGCTGATTTCTTGCCTGCTGTCACTGTGAAAGACACAGGGGGTTATTACCATGCCAGAGAAACCTGGTGCTGTGCAGGGAATCCTCTGGGGTGAACATGGGAGCTGGGAGAGTGTTCATTTATCYCCTGTCTCTGTGCTGTTCCCTAAATATCCACTGCTGGAGACTGGAAGATGTAGTGGGTAGAGCCTCAGGCAGAACCAAAAGGGCTGCTCTGGTTTTTTTAAACAAGCCTGGCTTTTTTTTATTTATTGAGTTTAAAGGCAGCCTAAGGCCTGCTCAGCTGTAGATGCCTACTTTGCAATATCCAGAGTTTCAGGAAATTAATCATTCCCCTAAGAACCTGCTCTTTCTTTGAAAGGATCCCTGAGGTGATTCCACAACAGGTGGGAGACTATTACTCCCTGCCTTCTGTGTAAATACAGGGGAATAAGTTAATATCAGGAGTGAGTTGTATTTGCAATTTTGCTGTTAATCTGTTCAAGGAGAGTGCAGGTCCCTGTGAAGGTGGGTGTGAARTCTTTAGATGAATCCTCTAGTGTGGAGCCACACCTCAGTGGGCATCAGCTCCTTGAAATTTCTATCAGCTAAACACAAGATTTCTGACTAARATGAGCAGCTTCTTATCTGAGCAATTTGTTGTGGGTTGTTAAACATACCTATACCTATATATGTATRAAAAGATACACATATAAATATATATAATATCTGATAATTTTAGATATCAAAAGGATCATTATGCTGAAACTGTCCTTCCAGTAACCCCTGGGTAAACTTCCCAGTTCTGGGATTTAGGAGAACATCAGTATTTTTTGCTGCCTTCTCTCCAGAAAAATGTATCTATTCTGTTGTTTGAGTTAATTTAAAACTTTGCACAGATCTCCATTTTCTTCATGGATAAATAAACTCAATTTACGCATTTATTTATTTATGCAGGTTGCTCACCAGTTGTTTGGTTTTTTTTCCCTGTTACTCCTAGAGGTTTTAGAAGTCTTGATTTTCAGAGGAGAGAAATGCTATTTTAATGCCACTGTTGCCACCTAAAGTGCTTGTCACTTCTGCTTGGGTGAGTGCCCAGTTCACTCAGATGTGCCTGGTGTTCTGTCACATTGTTTTGATGGATTACTGGTCTTCTTTTATTCAATTTCTTACGAAACCTTCTCAAAAGCAGCACAGATCTAAATGTAAAATTCCTATTAACAGAAGATATACAGTTTTTTTAGGTGGCTGTAAAATAGCTTGTTGTGCTACAAATCTCTGAGACAAGTGATACAGAAATTCACCCAGTAGATGTACTTCTAAAAAAGGCAATTATTTTTYACACAATGGCAATGAAAATTAATGTAGCCACACATGTTATTAAATTTTTGGCTATTATTTCCCCTACATGRAGGATAAGATTTTATGACCATTTCAGCAGGGACACAGAGAGCTCAGGGGCAGCAGTTGAAACATGCACAGTAAAAATTGTTATGTCTTCTATTTTTCTGTTAAAATCATCAGAATGTTATCAACATCCACAGGAGAGTGAAATCAATGTGTCTGTTTGATTGGGGAAAACACACAGTAAAGGAAAAATCTCTGCAGCATGACATGGTGTCTGTTACCTTGTTTTCCTGCAGTCCCACAGTCCACAGAGGGAACAAGCAAAGAATACTCGATTTTTGATCTGCATTGCAGATTTCAGGGCACTTTGTCACTCTTTATCTCCTTCCAGGAGGCCTGACTGTTGTGCCTTATTTTAAGTCCACAATTTTGCAGTTACTTCTTGCTTCCAGTGTTACAATAAACAGAAATACTTTGTTCCAGGTAGCTTTGTGTGGTTTCAAACTTGAAAAAACTCGCAGCAAAAGCAGAATCCATGGAAGCTGAGGGGTGGATATTTTTACCTCTGTTCTGTGTACGGTGAAAGATGAAAAATGAAATGATTTGCCAAGAATTCAAAGGCAGTCACCAGAGGAGTATCAGAACTTGAGGCGTTCTCGCTCTGCAGGCTCCTGCAGTMCTTGGTTGGGACTGAACCCAGAGCAATTAAAAGCAAGCAGCTGACATTTTTTGCATTGCAAAAGTTTTAAATATTCTGTGGTAGCCTGGCAAGCCCACGCACAACCTGAGAGCTTTCTAATTGATTGGTGCAACTGCTCTTGCTTTTAGCTGCATCTCTCAAGTGTTGATATCTYCATTTGATCTTCCTCAGAAAACGCTGACGGGCCCAAAGGTGAAGCTCAGAGTTATGATCCCTGCTAAAAGAAYGGATTCCATTTGAATTTTTGGTGGCTGGTGGGGAGTTCCAGGGAGCAAAAGTAATGACTCTGGAGAAGGGAGAGCTGAGGTGTTCACAATGAATAATGCAGTGACTGCTGGAAGCTCAAGTAAGGGCAGTGGAGATAACTTGTCCAACATCCCAGCATTAGCAGGAGCTGGATTTGAAATTCCTGTCTCTACTCCCTGTGCTCTCTTCCTGTATGAAATGTACCACTTACATATTTTGATGTGGAGAAAAGAGGATATGAATGTTATGACACTCACAGTGGTTGGTGTGTTTTGTGCTGCAGAAACACCTTTATGCCCTACAAATGATGGGATTTAAAAGCTGTTTTATGGAGCATGGGGAAGGTGACCAGCATTACAAAAGCCTCTGTCCTCCTTATCTGGTTATTGATATGGAAATGTTCATGGTGGGTGCTGTGGGTGTGTTTAAAGGTTATTTGCTTAATTAATTAATAGGCAAGGTGGGCAAGGCTGTCATGGGAGAGAAKAAGGATGTGGGCAAGGCAAAAGCCTTACCTGAGCAGGTCCAGCCTTTGTGTGCTGCAGCTGAAAGTCTCAAACACGTGMTCAAACCTGACAAGGAAAACTGAAACCCAGTCCAAGTGAGTTAAAGAAAGCTCTGGAGTCACTTGGGTCCTGGCAGCCCTCACTGAACTGTTGCAGAACATTCTGGCACAAAGCCTAGGAGAGGGTCAGCTGTGGGATTTACCTCAAAGAGAATTTGCCCAAGCAGCTCAGCACACGCAGTTACAGGGTTTAAGGTGTGACAGAAGTGCTGCTAACCTTGTTACCATGACAGCCTTTGGTCTATCCAGCACTTCACTTCCTGGAATCTCTCAGGGTGGCCGTGAATAAGCAGTGGAAGTGCTGCATTCCAAAGCTTTTTGGTGATTTCTCCTCGTGTCAGTGCAGTCTGAGTCAGTGTTTTCCTGCACCTTCACCTGTTCCTGAGACAGTAAAGATTCAGAGCTCATTTGGGAATTTCACTGGATGGGGARGGGCAGTTGGGGCACAGCTGAGTGTGTGTCTTTCCCCTCTTCTCCAGACTTTTCTTGCACTGTCTTTTCACTTCTTTCCTGCTCCTTCACAAATTCCTGAGATGTAAGAGCTCCATCTTCCTTTCTGGACCCTCAGGTCCTCCTCAACCTCTTGTTGCAGATTTCTGGGTGTCCCCACCAGTCCTTATCCATCTCACAGAGCCTGCTGGGCTGTTGGAAAGATGGGGGTGGTGGAGGTGAGGTGGAGCAGGATCTGGAGCTGGACTTTGCTCTGAACATCAGGGAATGGGTGGGAATCTGGGGCTTTTTAGGGTTTTTTTCTCCTGCTGCCATTTCTGCACAAGCTCAGTGGTTTAAGTCTGAGTGGGGAAGCAGCTGCCACAGGATATTCCAAGAAAAGTTTTCTTTCAGTTCCCCTGATGTACTGAGAGATTACCAAAGAGTAAATGCAATTACAGCCACAGTGTTGACTGCTCCTTTCTGTTTAGGAATTTCCAACATGATGGCAATGATGATGCAAAATTTCTCATAGGCAAAAACAAACTTTAAAAAAAAAGTACCTAAAGCATTAATACCTCTGATTGCCAGCCATTGCCTGAGTGAGAGTAAACCAATTTTTTACCTTTAGGAAATTCCAAATCATGCAGATTTAGGAATGGGTTTCATTTTCAACAATTACTGCTAGG
>CADDXX010000590.1:241087-283636 GCA_902810485.1 Alauda arvensis
CAGAAAATGAGGAGGAAATGATTAGAAAGTTAGAGGCTTGTCTGAGTAAATTCAGAGATTTTCACAATTTAAAATGAAGATAAAACTCACGCTTTGGTGTGGATGCCTAAAATTAGCAGAGAATAATTCTGCCCCTCTTTTTTATCCTCCTCTTCTCTGCTTACATTCATTTTTGTGCAATTAAGATATCATCAACATTTTGCAGCCCTTGGCTTGCATTTTTATGTGTTTCTCCAACAAACTGAATAGTGAATATCCAAGGAAATTGCTGCTCTGAACAACAGGGGTTCAATTAGGGAAAGCAGCAAGTTCATTTTGAAGAATGATCCTAGAATTATTGGAATCATTTGTGTGGAAAGGACCTTTACAATTATCAAATCCAGCCATAAATCCAGCCCTGCCAAGCCCAGCAGTCAGTCATGTCCCCAAGTGCCACATCCACACAGTGACTCCACCACTTCCCTGGCTCAGTGCTTGCAGCCCTTTTGAYGAGGAATWTTTTTCCTAATATCCAATCTAAACCTCCCCTGGTGCAGCTGGAGGCYGTTTCCTCTTGTCCTATCACTTGCTACTTGGCATAGAACATTTATTTTCCATTGCTGTGGGCTTCTGCTTCCACGATTTGTGTGCCACTGAAGAGCATTTTTGGTGATTCATAATGAAGGAATCTAATGCTGAAAAAACAGCATTTTTTTGTGTCATCAGCACACTTTGGTGTGGATTGTGTAGTTCAGAAACATAAAGGAAGGGGCTGTTCASCTTAAAACTGTAATGGTTGTTAAAGTGCAGGCAGAATTCTTTGAAAACCMTTCGAGAAACCTTTTGTCAGTGAGTGAGAGGGACAATTTGAGTSAGGTGATAAAGCCAAGGAGGGCTGGTTGTGTTGTTGCAGCTGGGAGAGGAGGACACACCATGTCCAAAGGCAAGGGAACAGCCTGCAGGCAGTGGAACAAGGATAAAAAAGATGCAGAGTCTGTTTCTGGCCTGTTCATGCTTCAATCTCAATATTTTGTCTTCCTGCAGAGGGCCAGGTCACCCAAGTGTCTGCCCACCTCTGAACCAGCCACTGGTCTTTACTGATTTATAGTCAGAAAGAGGCATCTCCAGAGGGATGGCTCCTGTTAGGAGCAAATCACAGGATGAAATAAATTGATTCATGAAGGCATTTGTATTCCTTGCTGGAAGGTTACCAGCTCTTCTTGGAAACCTTCATTTTCTATGCCTGCTTCTTTGCAAATCCATGTAAACTCTGCATTCACAGATTCCCAGCTGCTTTCTATTTTAATAGTTTTTCCTTTGTTTTTACTGTTTCAGCCCATTAATGAAAGCTTTTAGGAGACCAATGAGTTCTCATTTTCTGGGGCRCTTTTAATCTCGGAGATGGAAACTCCAAATCTGTCTCATGGTTATAAATCATACTTTTATTGTTAGGATTCATTTTCTCATTAGGATGGGATCTAGGAGCTAAACCAGATCAGCATGTCTCTTGGGATAAACACTGCAGATCTCAACAYAATCAGAACGGAGGAGAATTTTATCCTTTAAACAGTAAGAGTTTATAGTTGCTTGTTTGCCTCCTTCCTTTATTTTTTCTGGAAAGGATGTGCTTCAATGAGACTTTTCTTCTCTTAACTGCTGCTCTTAAAAGCACATCAGTCCCAAACTTGATGGGCTGTATTAACAGCACAAGTGTGAATGCTGAAAAATTAAAATCTCTTTGCTATGCAAATGGGAGATACTCAGCAGAAAAATCCCCCAAATCAGCACTTTGCAGTAGCTGGGTACTTTCTGAGTGCTTTGTAGGAAGCTGGCAATGTTGAGTTCTTGGTCCTGAGCAGGTAACTCCTCCTGGGTCCAGAAAATGGGGCAGAATGGGTTGGTTGGGTGCTGTTGCTGAGCTGGTTGGTTGTTACAGCCTCCCACACGCTTCAGCACGGACCATGCATTTGTGAAGTCAGCAGGTGCAGTTACAGGATACAGCTCATTGCTTCGAATTATTTCTTCACTTTCCTCTTTAGTTGGTGCTATTGGTTGGTAAAAGCAAATTGTAGAGTCATAGMATGGTTTGGGTTGGAAGGGATCTTAAASACAATTTGGTTYTCCYCTGCCWTGGGCAGGGACACCTTCCACTGTCCCAGGTTGYTCCAAGCCCCATCCAGCCTGGCCTTGGACACTKCCAGGGATCCAGGGGCAGCCACAGATCTGGGCACCCTGTGCCAGGGCCTCMCCACCCTCACAGGGAAGAATTTCTTCCTAATATCCAATCTAAACCTCCTCTCTGGCAGTGGGAAGCCATTCCMCCTTGTCCTKCCACTCGTAAAGAGTCTCTCATCTTTCTTGTTGGCTCCTTCAGGTACTGGAAGGACACAKTTGGGTCACCCTGAAGCTTCTCTTTTGCAGGCTGAACAATCACAATTCTCCCAGCTTTTCCTCATCCTGATCATCTTGGTGCCTCCTCTRCACTGACTCCAACAGCTCCTTGTCCTTCCTGTGCTGGAACCTCAAGCTGGACATCGTGGTTAGGAACAGGATTCCTACGCAGCCAAAATAAAATCATCAGGGAAAATGGTACAAAAAACAAAAACCAAAGCAAAGCCTCAGTGGAAACGTTCAACCCTGCACAAAGTGAAGCTGTTTTGACAGGAAAGATCTTCCAGGCCTGACTGCACTTTTATTTTCCCTTCAGATGGGATTCCTGTCCCTCAGTTGTGACATTTATAGCACAGACGTGTCCCAGGGAGCAGGTCAGCCCAAGTTGTCTTTATGGTTCATGGTCAGAAAGAGACACTTTTAAAAGACAATTTATCTGATCCAATTTAAGTGTCTCCTTTATGCTAACAGAAATCCATCCCAGAGAGCTCACTGACTTCAGAGAGTGGATCCCTCTTGACTTTAAAGGGGACCTGGAGAGTTCTCTGCCCTGACAGCTCCTCTGCAGACCATAAACTGAGATAAATGATCCCAGCCACATCAGCTGCAACTCAGAGGAGTGCTGGCATGAGCAGTGCCCATCYATCAACTTTTTATGGACTGCTTAGCTTATATTTTCTGCAGGTTTTGCCTCCAGCAAAGACTTCTAGGAAACATAATCCATAAAAACCAATATAATTCTGCTGAAGAGGGGTGGTGTTTTCTTCTAAAAACCATAAATTTATTATTCTTATATAAGAAGGTTCTCATAAGGAGATGATGATTTATTTTTTATCTGAAGAGGGTAAATTGGGCTGTTCTTTTGTCTCCATAAAATGATCAATTATTTTAAATGAAACCATGCCTTTCTTGGTGTGGGGGAACACTTGGCTGTTGATTTATCTGGAGAATTGAATTTTCTTGTTAAACTCACAGGACTGTGTTGGAGAAATAACCTTTGCTCATAATCATAGAATGAGTTGCAAGAGACTTTAAAGTTCATCTAGTTCCAGTGCCATAATAATAATACTATATACATAAATAAAAATATCTAAAAAAACTAGAGGTGGTGAAAGAATTCAGCTTTACAAAGTTAAATATACATAGTGTAGATAAGTCAGACACCTCAGACTCCACCTCTAAGAAATTGCAAGTATTGAACAGGTCTCCARCAGRYCCAMCCTGGCCTTGAACACTTATCACCACCTAAAATACAAGGATCCCAACCATTTATTTAATTTGGGAAGCTGAAGATTTCAAAAAATTCCAGGAAACAGATATAAATACTTGCTCAGAATTCTACACCTTTATTCTTCTTGACTTTTTCTGTCACCTGGCAAGCTAAAAATCCAGTACAATTCAGACTAAATAATTGAGGTGTAGTTTAAACAACCTCTAGGATGTTTCAGCCTAACTCCAGCTGATTTTATATTCAAAGACCGAAGCAGAGTCACAGAGGCCAAGAAAATCCATTTGTCCATTATCACTGGTGTGTTTTTCTACCTGTGTTAGACTCTCTCAAAGGATTTGGGATAAAATGACCACAGCCAGGGTTCTTTATTCAAAGCTACTTCTAATTCATGGGAAATGAAGTATTTTCTGCCATGCCTGATGGGCTGGCTGGTCTCACTTAGAATTCAAAATATTCAGGGTAACTCRGAGAAGCCACGCCAGGATAAAAGCAAAATCCACATCCCTCCCTGGCTGATGGGGAAAAAAATTCATTTTGATTCAGGATGTACCCGAGAGTCAGTGAGTGATGGAGGTGTAGGGCAAAATTCATCCCAAATTGTTATTCTGGGGTGAACAAAGCCACTTGTCTGTTATTCTGCTACTCATTATGGCCTTAAGGAAAAACAGAAAAAATCTTTGTTTCCACAAACTAATTTAGGTTTAACAAACTCAGCCCTTCTGATCCAAAAGAAGCAGGGGAAAAAGAAACAGTCAGAAATGTGCATTTGGCAATAGTCTGCAGGTACTCACAGCAGTGTGGGCAGAAATCTTCCCACAGGGGAATGGAAAACCTTAAACAGTCTCATCTTTCCACAGGAGCAGCACTAACATGARAAGGGATAAGATGATTGATCCATCAAGAGCAAATTGAAGCAGGCCAGGAAATTGGTATTGGGATGGGAAATAAGTTAGAAATGAGCTGGCAGAGGGCTGAAATCACACTGAGCTGGGAAAGGAATTGAGCTGTGCAGTGATTTCAGAGGGAAACGATGCGGTGTGGGGAGGGATGGGTGATGAAGGCAAACACTGCTGGACGTCTCAAACCCATCATCTCTTGTGCAGTTCRTAAACTGGTGTGCAAAAGGAAGTTTCCTCTTCAGGGAAATTCATCTCTTACTGTAGCAACACTTTTTGCTGCCAAGGGCAGGACAGTGAAATGCAGCTTTTTCCACATGAGGATCTCTGGGTGAACCGGTGAATTCCTCCTGTTTTGACAGCTGCTGGTTTTGCATTCAGGTAACTTGGAGCAGGTTTTCCTTTGCAGTGTTTCTGTGCTCAATCAGACGTTTCCTTTGCAGTAATGAAGAATTAGGAGAGCCCTCCAGTGGCCGAGGGAAAGGGATGAGCTGTGGCAGAGAGCCAGASCAGCCTAAAAACCAGGGGCASAAATACCTGCTGCATATTTCAGAGRCARCAACTTCCAGCCCTGTTAGGGATGACTYTATACCCCACTTCCATTAGTCCTTTGATCCAGAGGAATTCCACAGCACCTGAAAAACTCTGGGAGGGAAATAATATGTGTGTATTCCTTCGTTATTTCTGTCTAAAAAAAGGCAATTTGTGTGAAGGGAATAAACTTCAGGGATAAACTGATTGCTCTTAATAACTTTACAGGAATTRAAAATGAAAAGAACTTGGTCCTCACAAAGGTAATTCTTAGTATTCAGAATACAATAACTGCCAAAAAATACCTTCAAAAGAAAACTAATAGCTATCATTTCTTCATTTCGTAGCCCCCAGAGGTAAAGCTGTGATGACCAKGTCCTTGTTGCCTGAAATATTGCTGTAAATTATAATTCTGATGATCTTACTAACTGAGGAAGGGAAGAAATGCTGAAAAATAATCTTTTTTCCAGGCATCAATCACAGGCTTTGACATCTGCTTATGACAACTGGCAGTTAGCAATGCCATGGATGGGCACTCTGGGGGGTGGTAGGAAATTTTGGAAGGTTAATGAGGAGRTTTGATGAGTCCAGAAGAGAATAGGAATAAGCTTAGGAATAAGATGTTGTTGTGTTGCCTTTGCAGTGGAGTGTGAGAGCACGTGAGTGACAAAATGTTTAATCAGAATATTACGTGTTTTCCCCAAACTCATTCTTAAATATTCCTTGGGGTGAGACGTGCAGTTTTCCAAATAAAAACCACATTAACACATCCTGGGGAAAGCAACCCAGCTGTGCTGCCAAGCAGATTGGGAGTGCCACGCTTCCCAGGATTAATTTGTTGCTGCACCTGTTATTMAAATCTCCCATTATCAGCTACTTGATGACATTTACTCATGTTTTACGTCTGTGCTGAAATAATTCTGTTTCAGTGTTGGTGCTTATTTCAGTTTTCAGCTGTTTTGCTTTGAATTCTTGTGGATTTGATCCATGGCTTTTGTAAAAATCCCCTATAACCAATGCTAATGGAGCCAGGTATAGATTGAGGAATGCATATCCAAAGTCTTGGTAAGAACAGAAAAAAAACTTGGGGTTTGAGGCTTTAAACTGTTTTCCAAGGTTTGTACTTACTGTGAAAGTTCTTAGCCATAAAATGGACACAGGCAATTTTCAAGTGGCACAAAATGTATGATTTAAAATAACAGGATTCTSTAAGTTTTATACAAGATCATTAAAATTCAAAAAAACCACAGAATTTTAAAAAAATATGCTTGCATTTCAAAGCAGCATGAAGTTGTAGCTTKCAATTTCTGTCTGACACACAAGTARAACTCCAATATCTCATAAATGTGATGTGTTGGCAGGTGAGAGCTCTTTCCAAAGTACAAATGTGCCTTGAGGTGAATAGCATSCTACTAAGTAGAATATCTAAGAGTTGCAAATTTGAAGAAGGTATTTGTCTCCAAATTAAATGAATCATCATTCTCTGAAAGTGTCCATTTCCCTGGAGACTGCCAGAGAACCTGATTTCGTCTAGACACCCAAATTTTAGGTGGCTGGAATTAGGTGAGATGAATCCTTCTGCCTCTGTGGRCCTCTCAAATACCCTGAACCATGCAAGACCTGAAGCACCCTGAGCTGCAGAATCASAAATACTGGCCCTGGTGGTACAGAYATCAAGGGATAGTGAGCCAAGCTAGGGAGGAGAGCTGGAGAGGGATTTTTTATCTCAGRAGGTATCCAAAATTCTGTGAGGTCACTGACTCCAGACACAGGCACAAGCTATTGCAACAGAATTAATGTTCTGCCATCCTCTCTGTTCTTCTGGGGTTGCAAACATGTGCAGTAGCAGTGTGAAAATCACAGATCAGGCAATTATTGCATTCTTTTTCCTCAGTTAGCATGGCCATAATAATATTATGATAATCCATTTTCATGCCTAATCATTCCAGCTGGTGTCTGGTGTGACAGGATCCTCCTCACTGTCTGGTGAAAATGATGTGTTTGAGAACCAATTCTCAATTCTCCAAGTCAGTATTCTGCTCATGATTCATTTCCAGGCATTTTCTCTGCTGTTTGCTGAGTGGTGGCTGGCAGAGAGATGCAAATCTCATGTGCAGTGTTTGTGTTGTATTGATTTCCTCTGGTAAATAATTCCATCAAATCTAAGGCACAGAATCTCTAAACATGATGCTGCTGGCATTGTGAGAGTCCTGTCCTAACAGGACATTTTTCTTCTCATAGTTATTCCTGATGTGTTTCATTTCAAATGTTTTTGTTTGCTCTCCCATTAAATGGTAGGCACAAAGTTAAGGGATTACAGCTGCCAGACACTCCAGGGAGATGAGGTGGGCCAGTGGGGAAGAGCTCAGCAAACAATTTGATCTTTGTTCAGGGYATCTGGAATGGGATTAATCTGATTAATGCAGACATTTACATCAATCCAGGTTGGTTCTTCTTACAGACAGCAAAGAYCTGCTGAGGGAATTGGTTAGAGCTGGAGACAAAATCAATCTCATCAGGTGAATCTCATTGCAAAAGTTCTTTTTTTTTTTTCTGTTGGTTGGTTGCACACCCCAGTTAATTGGCATCTCTGGAAAAATTTGCACTGGGGACACCATAAGAGCTGTGTCCAAAATTTGTTTCCTCTGTGAGATGTGTTATAAACATAAGAGTTCAACCAAGGGGAGAGAATTGTCAGGAAAATTTTAGTGCTCAACAAGGCTACTGCTTATGCTACTCTTCGTTTTTTAGAAGGTGTCCTGTATTTATGGATGATTTAAATTAGGTAATCCAAGGAATAAAAATCTACTACATAGAGAGTAAAGCCTGAGTAATGTTAGTGATAGACTCCCTGTGACGTGCTGCTGATGGGATTTTTCCCTTTAGGCCAACATTTTGCCCAGCCTGATTTCCTCAGGTGTTCTATAACAGCTGAGAGGCCTGAGGACAAAATATGTGCCCTGTGGCTGCTGCTTTGGAAGGSATGGATCTTCCCAAGGTCCTGAGTTTCTCTGCCAGCCTCCTGTGGCTATTCCAGGTGTGCTGGAGTACCTCAGGTCTTGCAGGTCACACACTTTTGGGCAGTGGGATCAGAGTCTGGATCCTGCTTGCCCATAAATGGCAGCTTTGATAACTCCTGGAAAGCAGAGAATCAGAGCAACCCTGAGAGCTGGCAACTCTGCAGTGTTTCAATCTGTTATAAGTCCTTGATTTTCCACTTGGTTTGGGCCCAAAGGAGGCCAGAAGCCACTAGCCCAGGGTCCCAAAGCCACACTGATGGTGCTCCCCTCAAGGAAAACGCAAGCAAATATGAGTTGGATGGTTTAAAGCTGGGAGTCACGACATTGTAGCTACCATGTGTGCTAGGCCATGAAGGCAGGGCCCAGACCCCGAAGGATTCATTCTCTTACTGCTGTTAAAGCTGCTTAGAAAGCCCCATTGATTAGATCAGGGCAATTTGGAGCAGCTGGTTTTGTTGGTGGCATCTGATTTGGGTCATTTTTAGAGCAGCATGATCGTGTGTTTTATCTCTCTTTGTGCTTTCTGAGCTACCTGGTGTTCCAAAATCAGTTCCTGTGAGTTTGCAGAGGAAATGAGGGATTGACTTCTGAACATTTTGGTGTCCTTTATGTCTGTACATCCTCTCTGCTTATSATGCATGGAAAGATCTTCCCAGCATGCCCTGAAAGGCAGCACAGCAAAGCAGAGTGCGAGGCAGGGAGAGCAAAAGTTTGGCATATCCTGAGTTAAGCCACAAGGATGTGGCTGATGTGTTGTGAGGAGAGCAGGACAAGAATCCTGAATCTTTACATCCTTTTTGGCATTGTAATAACAGAAAGAGTGGGACTAATGACACACATCCTCATGGTCATTGTTCATTCAGGTGGGACTTAACCCCCTGTTATTTTAGCTATTTTTTGTGTTTATGCTGTAAACAGAGCACCAGGCCATTGCCAGGCATGGATAAATAGATCACGTGGGTTCCTTTGTGTGTCTGTGAAGCTCTGACTCCGAATTTGACCATGTATAAAATCAGAGTTATTCTGGAATGTTGCTGTGCTCTTATGTGCAGTAGATGATGTTCTGCACATCCATCCAAAACAGCTCACTTCAAGGGAAATAACTCTGGCAGTTTATTAGCGTGTCAAGGTTGGTTCTTTTGTGTGTTTTGTGTTCTTGTAATCTCCCTGCAGTGTCTCATCATTTGTTTCATGTAACATGATTCACTCACACAGCTTTTATAGYTTTTGTAGAGAATGACAAGTGTATTAATGTGCCAAAAGAAATGTATTGATATTATATAGAAATATATTGATTCAACAGCATAAATAATAAATGGCTACAAGCCATTTATAACTTATGMTGTTGGATCTTTTTACACCCCCAGTAAATATTTTCTAGCATCAATGAAGCTGCAAAGATTCATCACCACAGACCTGCATTTATTAATTTTATCTTTGCTCAGTGGAGTCATACTTCATTTGTGGCAATAAAGGATGTCTCCTGTTTCTAACARCTGAGTTGATCAGCTGAAACTAAGATCTCTATGTATCTGTGTCTAACCTTCCTCTCCACATTCAACAGTTTTCAACCCTGAACTTGGAGTGTAAGTCTCAAGCAGATGGAGAAAGGAACACATTTTGATTAAAAGCGTAGCCCTCAATTTGAGAAGGGGTTTTCTTCAGCAGCCTACTCCTGTAGCAGAGTGGAATTCTTTGAGTGGAGCCACAGAAGTCACCCGTGTGTGACATACCCATAGCAGTTCTGGAGCTGTCTGTGGAGATCTYTAAGCTGTCCTCAATCTCTTGCTGCTTGAATTACCTTGCTCCCTGTGATCTGAATGTGCTCCCACTCTGAAAATTGCATTTACACACCTGGAATGGGAAGATAAATATTCTGCCAGGTCATGGTCATCTTATCACTGCATTTGAGAACTGCAGTCACAGCAGTTTTGCAGTGCAGCTTGAGGAGGGCCTTGAGGTTTGTGGCCCAGAAGCCACTTYGGCAAATTTGTACCTTCCTCAAAGTCTTGCATTCCTTACCAAGCTGAATAGTCCCAGTCACTTTAAAGTTTGATGGAATGTCATTGCAGTAGCACAGGATTACTGGGGGCCACTTTTCAGAGAGGAAAAGGAGATGAGAAAAAACTTCCTGTGCCATTGGAAACCCTCCAGCCTTGTATTTAGAAGTAACAGCTCCATGACTGAGTTAACAGCCCAGTTTATACATTAGATGAGGAGTCTGGATGTGGGTCTGCACACCTGGGTTAGGAGGGAGAGAGCTGAAGAACCAACACTGGGACTGTGATGCTTCCACACTGATGAGGTAAAACTCCTGAAAGCCAAATGACACTGAGGACAGAGGACATTGATGTCACCAGATTGATRGATGATGTGCATTCCTGCCCTGAGCCTTGTCACAAAGCAGAACAGAGGGTGAGTGCTGTGCCTGGAGAGCAGGAGCTCTTCACACTGACAGAGAATGTGAGTGATAAAACTCACTGGAGTGGGAGGCTGAATACAGTGGCTTTTCTTTCTCTGAAGAAGGGAAATGAGGAAAGAACTTGTGTTCTTTTTTTTCTTTCCCTTTCTGCTATTTTTCCCTCCTCACAATAATCATCTTGGGTCTTGAAGTACATGATGGGAATTTCTTGGTTTTATGTAGATTGAGTGTCTGAGGAGAAGCCAGGTGGTTCTGGAGCTCCTTCCACCCTCTCCAAACAACATCAGTGACTGCCTGAGTCTGCAGAGAGCTGAGTTTTGATGCTGCTGGATAATCACAGCTCATCCTTGCTACTCACTGTCAGTGGGGCAAACCAAGAGCTGTGCTCTGGCTAATTCCATCAGCTGTGGCTTGGAGTGGGTTGTAGATTAGGAAAGCAGCTGTGTAACAGTGGTGTGAGGGCTGACATGCAGAGGTTTTCATTGCCATTTATGAGCAGAGCTCGTTCCTTTCCCAGAAGAACTGTAGGTGACCTTTTAATAAGTCCTCCTTAAGGGGTCTTACTGAGCTCTGTGTGCATGGACAGGTTTATTTGTCTGTCCTGTTCTCTTCCAGAACCTTGCACATGCACCCAAACCAAGCAGCACACAGGAATGAGCCCACTTTGAAGCTGGGAAAAGGTTTTCTGCCTGCCAGGAGCCAAATCCCAGCTTTCTTGGGATGCTGAGGGATTTCTAAGGCAGATCTCTGCTGCCTGGCAAGGTCTGGTTTGTGTTGTGTGCACCTTGGCATGGGCAGAGAGGCAGCAGAGTCAGCAGCTGCAGGATTTCTGTCTGTCTTTCATATCACTGAATTTGCTTCTTGCATAAAGAACAGCATTTTCACATCAAATCAGTCCAACCGACAGAGTCAGGATTTCACTAGACCCAGTCAGAGGGAAACTTTGATGAAGTGATTAATTTTACCCAGGGATAGATGCAAAAGTAGTTTTTCATCAAGAGGTTACAGTAGAACTGGGATTACTAAATAATGGTGCTGATTTGTGGACTGAGAAAAAATRAATTATTTTCTTCACTCAGACTTAATCCTCAACATTCATCCCCTCTATATTTATTTTTGCAGTGGTTTGGCTTTTTTGTTATTATCAAATATATGGAACACAAGAGGATTGTACAATATGTACTGCTTCTGATTTTCTACAGTTAGAACTGAAAAGATGGAAATCAGTTTAGACTGAAGATTTTCTAGCTCTTCTCACTTAAATGAAGAAATCATTCTCCTGATCCTGAAAAAATATTTAGTTTAATTCAGGGCTATTGTTTCAGGTGTTAACCACTATAAAGAACAGAACTGAAATGAAATCCAGCTTAGTGTTCGACTCTGTAATATTTGAACCATTTGAAAAATCTTCAAGAGTTTATGCTGGAAAACACAGGGCAGCWTTTAGGAACGTGAAACATTTACCAAATTTAAAAGCAGTTACTTTTTTTTGAAACTGTCGTTCTTTTTTTGTAATTTATTAAGTGATGCATTCCTCAAAAAATTCAGGAAACTCCAGTGCCCAAAGCCTCYGACCAGGATTTTGATTCCAGTGTGCTGAACAAACAGTGTGAAAAAATAGAAAGGGCAGACAGTAGGTGAGAAATGAAGACTTTTGGCCAGGCTGTGTGATTTTTCTCCTGCAGAGAGGCAGCAGAAGCAGGAAAAAAAAATAATCTTACAGCATCCTGGACCAGTGTCCTGCTGACTGCTCAGTCCTGCCTGAGGGAGTGGCCACTGGGCACCTTCAGATGCTGTGAGAAGGTCTCAAAGCCACCCCTGACAGGCTCAGCTTGAGGAACACAAAGGAATTTTATGGGCTCAACTGCACCATCAGGAAGGAGAAAAAAAGGGTTTAGAGCACCCTTTTATCCCTCACTCTGGAAAGTTCAAGRAAAAGGGTTTTCTCCTCAAAGCCCTGTTCAAAGCCAACCAGTAGGTTGGTGGTGGTCATGTTACGTGACTGATGCTAAAAGAATTTTCTCAGCTGCTTTTTGGGGTTGGAGGTGCGTGGAACAAAGAGATGTGTTGGTGTTGACAAGGGTTAATTTGTTGCAATTGAGATTTCTCCAGAAGTTGCAGTTTTGGGAACATTCGCTTGGGAAGGAGATCAAGGCTCCAGAGAGAGAAGCAGACAGATGCATTCACTTGCCTCAGAATATCGCAGTGTCTAGAGAGTTAGGACACTTGTTATTCTCGTGGGTTTTTACATATTTCAAATAAAAATACTTACCCCAAAACCACAGTGGCACTCCTCCCCTCTCTGCCATTGCAATCTGAAAATGYTAGAAAATCTCCAGATTCCCAGATGGCAAAATAACATCCTGGCTAGTTCTATCCTCAGTGCATGTTGTTAATTTATTTGTTGTTCTAACCCAGTTATTTTTTTCTTTTTCCTCTCTTTGGATGCCAAAATTCTTTGGTCCTTCAAAAGTAAAGAATGAAGYCCTTCAATCTTAAATATGAATAAAAGGAAAGCCTTTGCAGGGTGGGTACAAATGTTACAGGAAGTCCTGTGCCACTGCATTGAGCTCAGTGTAAGCACCTTGTCTGATCTAAAGCTGTGAGCAGGCTGTAAATATTTCATTTTTGGATCCATTTCTTTCTGTCAAATCTTCTTTGCYGTCCTTGCTTTCTGGTTCTGCATTCCTCTCCGCCACTTCCATATCTGCTGATCTTGGTCAACTCCCTTACAAGTCAGTTTTCTGTTTGCTTTCCCAAAATCCTTCTGCATCTGTGATCATAAATGATCTTCCTTAGCGACCCTTTTGTTTTTAGTGATTTCCTCATAGCCTGGTGTAGCAAGTCAGGAAGGCTTGGTCAGGTSTGAGCTGCTCTCCAGCATGTCCCAGACCTTCACCCMGTYCCCACTCTGCTGAGCTTTGATGTCMCAAAGRTTACCAAYCTYCTGRGCAGCTCCTTCCAAACTTCTCCTCCTGCCCCTTCACCAAACCCTTCTCATCCTGTCCCACACTGAGCTCAGTTTGTCAAGCCCTTTGCTGTCCCCTCTCTCCCCACACCAGGGTTTTCTTGTTTAGAGGCTCTTCCTCTTGCTCCTGGTCAGTCTGGGTGCTCATCCTTTCTGGAAAYCTTGCTCTCTCCTACCAGTGCAAAATGAGAGGGGCATTTCTTTTCTTCCTTGTCCCCTGAATGATCCATCCTTTGCTTCAGAGCTCTCTCTGCCTTGCCCTGCTCTCCTGCCCACCCCATCCCATCCGTGTGAGTGGCTGAAAGATGAGTTCCCTTTGTGCTTTCTCTGGACCCTTCCCTGCTCTCCCCACTCTGCCTCTTCTGTGGGTCATTATTCCAGATTTCTTTATTCCAGAGCAGGCTGGACAGGGCTTGAAGCAATCTGGTTTATTGGAATTTGYATTGGAATGAAGTGACCTCTAATGCCTCTTCCAATGCAGACTTTCTGTGATTCTGTGATTACTCCAGATTCCTTTATTCCAGCGCCTCTCTTGTATCAGATAATCTCCTTCATCCCTGCTTTTATTATTTCTCTTATTTCTCAAGGCCTGAACAGCATCCAGCAGCTCCTGGACCGGGTCCCTCCTTCCCCCCCCTTCCTCAGCATCCCTCCTCATCCTCAGCTCCACGCTGCAAAGGCAGGAATTGCTTTGCTCCACAAAAAAACCCGAGGAGTTCTGCTCCTCTGATGGCTTTTCCTGTTCCCCCTGGCTTTAATTTGCAGTGCTCGTCCCTGGAGCTGACAATAAAACTGTGCCTCCGTGTGTCGGAGGGAGGGAGAGGCAGGAGGAGAGGGAGGGAGATGCGGCAGCACAGCGGTCTGGCCAAGTGAGGCGGCATCTGGGAGCTGCGAGCCCAGGGACCCCGGGGAGACGTGAGCCCCTCGCTCCGGGCTCAGCCCGATCCCATTGGCTCCCGAGCCGCTGGATTTAAAGGGAAGAAGAGCTCGGAGGGCTGAACTGCACAGGCAGACGCAGACTCTCAGCCAAGTTGTCAGCRCGCTGCGAGCAGCAGAGGCTCGCACACACACACACCAGACTGCGGGGTGCCCGCAGCTTTGATGCTCCTTTGGCTCCAGAAAGGGAAGAAGAAGAGGGGACCAAAAMCAAATAACCAGCCGGAAAGGGGTGAAGGAGCCTGATCCAGTGCAGCAGTCCCGGAGGGAATAATGGATGTGACCATCTCTCAGTTCATCTTAGAAGAATTCGATGTGAACTGCAGCCTCCTGGAYCGTTTGCACGAGACTTTTTTAGAGAGTTCCTCTATCCCTTTCCTGGGCTTTGATGGTAGGAATTGTTACCTGGTGCAGAGCTGGGGAAAAGCTTTAGAAGTGCTGAGATTCGGTTTGTTTTGTGATGCAAAGTGTGTGGCTTTTGTGCCTTCTCAACTGCTTCTTTCTCCCTTTCTGTCTCGTTTATTTTTTTTAACCCCAGGTCCGTACTGCAATGCCACCACGGACCAGATCGGGACCTGCTGGCCCAGAACCTCTGCGGGGGAACTCGTGGAGAGACCCTGCCCGGAGTTCTTCAATGGGATCAAATACAACACCACGAGTAAGTACAAACTCYTTTTTTTTCTCCCGCTGATCTCGTGGTGAGAAGGCGCCTGGGGACACCCAAAATATATTTCCATTAAAGAAAAAAAATAGTAATAAAAGGAAAAAAAAGTGCTTGCTTGGGAATCAACATTTCCTCCACATTCCAGCCTGTATTTTTAAAATTGTTGCCTGGAATGATGCAGATTTCTCAAAAGCACAGATTTGTGGACACTGTTTCCTCTTTGCTGAAGTACATTTAGGGAGATCCGGGCAGAGAATACCCTCTGCAGTCTGAGGAGGGTTTGTTGTGCTTTGTGTTGGTGCATGTGCAGCTACCTACAGCTCAGTGTGTCTGTAGCAGTGCTTCAGCCCCCTGGATAATTACACAGCCTTCGGCTCATGAAGTACTTAGTGCTGACACCTAAGAGCTGTGTTTTGGGAGGACAGTCCCTTTTCCAGGCTGGCTGTGTGAGCAGGGGTTCAAACCGTGCTGGGAGTTGTGTCTCACAAACACAAAGAGGGCTGGAATCTGTTCCAGCAACTTCACCAGGGGCTGRCTGCTGGGGCTGGAGCTGCACCAGCTCTGCACAGGAGACAGGAGAGGAAATGAGGAGGCAAATAATATTCAAAGCAAGGAAGCACAGGGGCTCCTTAGAAATCTCCTGGATGCTTTATTCTTCGAAGTAAACAATCATGATGACTCACTAGAAATTTATTATTCAGGCTGTGGGACCCAGGCACTCATTTCCTTTTGCTTATCTGTCAACACCCTTTGGACCTTTCATTAGGAGTTTTTAAACATATTAATTCCAAATATGTGCACCCACTGGTTTGTCACTCATTTTTTCAGTGTGATTTTGACTGTGGGGATAATTTCACTCCATGTTTCACTCTGAACTATTGCTTGGGTGTTGGTGGTGTTAATTTTGTGGGGCCACCAACAAAATATCCTTAAGTCCCATAAAAGAGTGACCCTGACATTTCAGATCTTATTTTTAAACTTGTAGAAAGTGAATTAATGCTTTCCCCAGCTCCAGGTATCATGGTCAGGTAACTGGCCAAAAGTTCTGAGTGTCAGTTCTGTGAACCAAAGTCCCCTGCCAGATTTGTTCTCAGGGATGAGCTTCTGTCACCCCAGACTTTGAGCAGGGTGAAAGGTTGCCTCAGAGAACTGCAAAATCATCCTAAAGCCCTCTAATCTCACACCTGGGTCTTTGCAAGAAAATAGGAGGGGACCTGGCATGGGCTGGGTGATGCTGGCTTTGCTTACAGCAGGTAGTTCACTGCTTGGACAAGTCTCAGTTGAGACCAGAAGAGAATTTCTGACAATTAAGGGCAGTGCAGAACACARTGGAAAGAATTTAAATGTTTTTTCCTGTGTGTGGAAGAAAAAAAAAAAACTATTGAATACCCTAATTTTGTTTTTATAAACTGCTGATGCTTTCACAAGTTCATCAATCATCTGATTTCAAGTTCTTCCCTGCTCCTCTCCTCAGTGGTGGCTGATGCTTGTATTGCAGTGCTAATAACTTTTCTTAAGTTCTCTGCTCTTAAAACAATGGTATGTTAATTAAATCAAAGACTGATGGAAATATGTTGCTGAAATGCTGGAATGTTATTTTCTGAGGAAATGGTTCTTTTTCTCCATTCAGCATAAAATCTGAGTAGCTACCTCCAGCTGATGCCAGACACTTCCATGTGTGTAATTCCTCCAAGTTGTAGTGCAGAAAACAGAGGGAAGGATTAWATCAAAATTTGGTCAACTTTTGGAAACAGCAGCTCCTTGGGAAATAGCAGTTAAGTGATTAAAGCAGGTCAGGGTTTGAATACACAGGTGCAATCTCTTTTGAAAAATATAATTACTGCATGCAGAGCACATCCAGAATTTGGGGAAACCAAAATGCTGACACATTCTGACCACTTGCATGATTTCACCAAGTTGGTTTGTGGGCTGCCTCATTTGTGATCCCTCTCATTGTGCTGAAAACCTCAGCTGTGTTCCCCCTGCAGATGATAAAATGAGCACAGACAACTGATTAAAGAATGGGAAATGGATCTTGCAAATCTCAGAGGTGAATAATACAGCTCAAAATGAAGGTCTGATAGGAGATGGCTTGAATCAAYATAAGATTTCTGCCTAGGACATGTAGTTTTGTTCTATTTTGTTTTGCATTTTGATGAGGCAGAGGGAGAAATGATGGTTTGTTGTATTATACTGATTTTTTTCTTTTTTTGAGAGCAAAATCAGACCAATTTTAAAAAACCACCTTGCATTGCCTTTCTGCTAAGAGCTTATCCAGCTCTAGGTTGTAACTGAGCATTTATTATACTATCAGGTATCCCATGTTCATGAGCTGCCACATTTTTTAAACTACAGCTTTTTTTTTTTCTGCATTGCTTTTGTATATCTGTGAGTATATCCTGTATATCTGTGAGTATATTCTGTATATCTGTGAGTATATTTTGTATATCTGTGAGTATATTCTGTATATCTGTGAGTGTATTTCTCATTTGAAAGCCTGCAAAAATTTTGGATCGGTTTCAGTGATTTCTTTCTCAGTTTTAGAAATCAGACTCACAAAGATTCCCAMCAATTTCCTAAAAGCAGCTGATCAGCTGGAGGGAATGAGCCCAGGAGCATYCCCTGTCAGAGAAAGCTTTTTCATTGTAGACAACACTGGCAAATGCAGACTGGGAAGTGCCCAAACTGTGTGGAAACTCATGAAAAACTCAGGGAAGCACAAGACACTGATCCATGGCCRAGTTGAGGTACTCATACTCATTTCTGCACCTCTCTGTAGTCTCTGTGCATGCAGGGGATGGAATTCAAGACAAAAACAGACAGGTAGGTTCCTGCACAGATGAGCTCATCAGAGGCTTTGGGTGCACCTCCCCTGCTTTGTGTCCATCCTGTCACCTCTCAGGCTTTGCTGTTGACTCTAACTCGGTTGGGGAATGCTGTCAAACCCTGCCAATGCCAGCAAAGCCAATGAAAAAGCATTTGAGGAAAAAGAAACCCTTAAAACAAAGAACTTGGGCTTAAAAAACTCCCCTCCTGTTTGCCACACTAGGATAAACTGTTTTCATAAAATATTTCCATCCCAAGTGCAAGAAATTCCCGTGGTGATTCTGTGCCTGGGTCTGTGTTTCTCTGTGTCTCCTGGGAGCTGCTGAGTGACTCAGAKAAGTTTCAGCTGCATTCGTAAAACAAAGTCTGTCAGTCTGTGAGGACTTTTTATCCCTGACATTCTGTTATTTTGGTGATATGTTGGGGGTTTTTTCTCCCTCTTTATGTAGGAAATCAAGTCATGTTGACAGATCACGCTCTGATTACCCTGCAGTGTGATTTGTGACTATGGGCAAAATGCTCTTTGACCAGGGATCTGTAAATCATGCATTCCACTTACAACTTTGCAATTTTTGTACCAAAGCTTATCTATTATTCTCAAAGTGGGGAAAAAAATTAAAAGAAACAGGCAAAAAAGTCTGTGTTGGTGCAGTGTGTGACTGTGCACTTGTCTCAGGTTCTATATTTAGTGAGARATGACAATGTCGTTGCTGCCCTCTAGATGTGTTTAGGCTTTGACAGTGTGAAGCTTTTAGCCTTGTTWTAGGAAACAGATTAATTCACTTATTAGGATATCCTGAAGCTTGATTAATTCAGCAGATGGCCTGTAATGAATCTGGTTTTGCTGCTTGCTAAAAAGCAGCCGTTCARGCGTGTACTCAGAGCGTGTTACAGGCYAAAGGATGCCTACATTAACASTTCCTCCACAGATTTCCCTGTGCAAGGGGGAAAGCCAGGGTTAAATGTTCAACTGATGGACAAAAAGTGTTGACTTTTGTAGCTGATTTGAATTTGTCTCAAGCACCTGGTGTGGCAGGGGATGGTTCTGTGGTGACACCTGTCCATCACAGGCTGCTCACTTTGCTCTGGGCTGCAGGCAGGAGCTGCAGGCATTTAGGTCTTTCAGACTAAAACAAATCCAGGTATTTCCAAGTAATATCAGCAGCTAATTTAAGTATTTAAGCTCTAATACAAGTCAGTGGAGCTCTAATTGACAGGAGTGAAGCCTAGGGAGTTCCTGAGCTCAGCCTAAATGAGCAGCTCAGCTCKKCAGCCCCWGYAGAAGTGACAGTGCTGCTGGCTGTGCCCAGGGGTATTTTGTTCCTGTCTCAGAGGGCCCAGCCTTGTTGCAGGTTTGTGTTTTATCTCCCAGGCCACACAGGTGTCGCAGATGCTCAGTGACAAATGATCCAATGCCCGTGTTCAGGCAGCTGAACTCATCCCTGGGTGCGTGTTGTGCTGAACTGATCCCACACCTGGGAGCTGAGATCAAACTGCTTTTGTGATCAACAGGAACAAAAGGTCTCTGSAGCTCCAACTCCCTGCCTGCAAATCCCCCCCTCTCTCTCAACGCAGGGAAGCTCTTAGACTGAAACAGCCACTTCACAGGAGTGTCATGGATATCACAAAAGCATCCTCCTCACCTTCTCCAGGGACTGTGCAGCTGGAAACAGGCACACAATCACTGCTAACCTTGCCCTGATGGGGGACTTGCTYCCTCCTTGCTCTGAGGGGGTGTGCAGCACCTTTTCCTTGGCCCTGCAAGCAGCTGCCTGGTGAGAAAGCTTTGGAGAGGGTTGGTGGCTTAGCAACAGGGCTGTTCCAGAGGATGGGCAYGGGGGAAGGAGCCCCTGGCACAGGGATCACACCTGTACCTGTTAGCAGGGCTTGCTCCTCACCAAGCRAAATTCCTGCAGTTCATGGTTGTCTCATCTTGAACACAGAGAAATAATCTTCTGTGTGCTGAGGGAAGGGTGAAAAAGTGAATTAAGAGCACTTGTGGTTTGCATTTCCCCTCTTTTGAAAGGATTTAAAGGGATGATTCCATTTTTAAAAGAGCTAATTTTCATGGTTTAAACGCCTTTTTTTTTTATAGAGATCTAACCTTTGCTGCTTTTCCTTCTGATTAATTATTGTTCAGAGTTCAGGAGATGTGGCTCCAGCCTGCACATAAAACATGAGCCTTGCTAGGAAATCGTTGGTCTCAGAGCCTTGTTCAGATTTTGTGGGTAAGGCCTGTCCTGATAATTACAGAAATGTGCACTTTTATAAGTGGCTGGCCCAGAGGCTCAATTAACATTTTCACTTGTGTTYTATCTCGTGTATTTTAGTGTCTTGACCAATTCTGTTGATCACATTCACATGACTTACTCGTTCCCCAGAGGTTTTTCTGGCTTGATTTCTAAAGGCTGCATTTTTGAAAGCAAAGTCCTGCTGTAAATGACAGGGACCCCTGAAGTTCTGGTGGCTTTTCATCACTATTGGAGAGAAATAAAATGCCCATCATGGGCATGCATGTGTGTTTCCAGACTCAAAAAATTTACTATGAAACCCTAAAACTACTCTCACCTCATCTGTCTTCTGTAACCTTGTTAGATGTCCAGAAGCCTTTTATCCCACTGTTTAGTGACAGGGGATTTGGGATAAAAACAAATGTTTTGTAGCCAATTTTAGTTCTGGAGTCGCTAGAAAAAGACTTTTTTTCTGTTGTTAAAAAAAGTCTGCAGCCTTGCAGTAGCCATTTATTAGCCATCCTGGGGGTTGGCTGATAAAAACACAGTTTTTCCAGTTAGGAAGTCAAGAGTACATGAAAATTAAAGGAAGGAGACTGATGAGAAATGAAACAAACTCGACAGTGGAAAAAAAGTCCAGAATTGGAATTCTGGGGGAGGAAATAAAACATCATTTTTAAGCTCGTAAAGGTTCTCTCTGAGGAGATCARATCTGCAGCTGATTAGGTCAGCTTGTCTCCAATAGCTCTGTGTCCAGAGGAAGATTTCAACCATTTTTGTTCATTTTCTCTCRCTGGTTTTGCAAGAGAAACACAAATACACACATCTTCTGTAAATACAGCGGGAGGCTCTGGATTTCAGTCATGCACAGATGGGAGAGGCTTCACTTGTTTTCCCCCCAAGTTTTTCYTCTTTTTTTTCTTTYCTTTGTGAAGCATAAYTTGTGGTAGGAGATGGCTCTGATTTTGCAGTCTGGAGGAGAAGTGTTGGAAAAAATACTTGCGAGGAGGAATGAGAAGAATCCATTTTTCTTGCTCCCACTACTATCATCATGTAAAACATGTGATTTCTTCACTGAGCCCAGGACACAAGTTAATTGCACGTAGTAAAATAAGGAGGTTGTTAATGTTACTTCAGTCAACATTCAAGGACCTTTTCTCCAGCCAATTTACCATGGATTTGTACTTTTGTTCTTTGCTAATTAGTTATGAGATGGCTTTGCTGTGGTGCTGTTGTATCTGTTTGGGTTCTCTTCAGCTTAGGCTTGGCTTTTGAGGCAAAATTCACCCAAAGTTTACCAGAACTGGAACTGCAGCTGCCATTCTGCACCAAAGTCAGTCTGACCTGAGCAGTGGCACATCTTGGAGAGGGCTTTTAACCCTGGGCCTTTGGGAGGGTCAGCAAACAAAAGGGCTGCCYACATTATTTTGGAGGCTTCTTTGTGAGTCTTTCTTTCCCTAAGGCTGCTGCCCCATCCATCCCTCTGGAAGTTGCTGTTGTCTAAGCTGGCAGTGACTTCCAGCTGGCAAACAGATGGACTGAAGTCCATTTCTTTGCACAAGTTTGGAATTAGATGACACTTGCAAAAATGTGTGCTTCTGGAGCAGGGGGAGGAAGAGGGAATGGCTCGGGAGCAGATGGGGAAGGGAAAGAATTAAACATACTACAAATCCTCATCTCACTGTATCAAAACGAGAGGGAAAATCCCACCCAGCTGCATCCAGTGTGGACACTGGTGGATCAGGATTTCTTGTTTTATGATGCTTCTTGAGCCAGACAAGCTGTGGGAGGCTCAGGTGGAGCCATGAAGGTGGAATGGAGCTGAGCACCGAGACTCTCTGTGATTCTCTGTGACCCGGCGGCTTCCAGCCTCTGTTTGCTGTCCCCAAAGCTGGGGGACAGTGGTCACCCGCCATTCCGCCTGCCAGCCACAGGGTGTCACTTAGAGTGCAGGTAAAGCCGCTGTCCCCTGCAGGATGGATGCAGGGGATGGATGGATGGCTGCAGGGTGACCCTGGGCTGCTCTGGCACAGAGCTGTTCCCATCCTGCTGCACGGCCAAAGAGCCTCTCTGAGGTGAAACAGGGACAAGGACACGSTGGGGAAGGATGTCCTGGGAGGGATCGTGTGTCCCCTCTTCTGTGGGGTGGTGCCTTTTGCACCAGGGCTGCTCTGGAAAGCTGAGGGAAGGGCAGTGCTGAGCTTTGTACCCAGACAAAAGCTTCTACCTTTGTGGTAGAGGATGTGGAGCCAGGCAAAGCACAGTGCAGCCATTCAGGGGTGAAACAAATCTATCAGAGGAGCCTAAGCAGGCACTGAGAGCCTGCCCTTGGATGATGCAGGGGTTGCTCATGGCTGTGCATCACTGCACTGCTGCCCTTTGCATCAGTCTGGTGTCTCCTGCCTGGGTGCTGTTCCCTGGCAGGGGCTGCTGGATTTCCCCTCAGTGCCTGAGGGATGAAAGGTGYTCCCACCTAACAGGAATAACTCATRGGGGTGTTAACAGTGGGGCAATAACTCAGCTGTGACCTGCCCAGGTGTTCTGCAGAACAATTAAATCAATAAAATAATCAGATTCAGGTTCTTCAGGTTTCCCTCTGTGCTCTGCCATGACACAGAAGTATCTTTGCTGTTCATATAATGGGGAATCTCTGCAATTTCTGTGGCTTGGAAGAACAGAGCTTCAGGCTGCATCCTCACCCAAATAAAGTTCTCAGGCTCTGACAGTCCTTCAAGGTTTGCTGTCCTGGGAAAGGGAACCTCCTACTCRCTTTTGGACCCCAGTATCCAGGCTTGACACCCAGATTAGAACAGCCATTCTTAGCAGCTTGAGAAGCTGATGAGAAATGAGGTTTCCCATGGAAATTGAAGGGGAATGGATTTTTAGTGGAGATTTTTCTTTTTTTTTTTTCTTTCAGTGTGGTTTTCATTCCCCTCAGATGTTATTCTTGGAGTTCATAATTGGTAGCTCTTGGGACAAATTCATAAAATCAATAAAACTCGGCTTGCTTTATGCTGCCTTCTTTCTCTGCAGTGCTGGGAATAACAGAGGGCCAGATACTGCTCCATTTGAGACTTGTGCTGGGAGAAGCAATACTCTGAAGCAAATTATAGGAATAGAAACACAGTATTAAAAAGAAAAAACATAAAAAAAGCATTCCCAAGTCTCATGGAGAGTTATCCCTGGGAAAGCASAAGAAGGAAGAACCTTTCCCAATTTGGTTGTATTGTCCCAAACCCTTGGTGGCTGGAAAGCCCTGACCATGCTGTGACAGAAGAATTCAGAGGAACTGCATCCTCCTCAATCAGCCAGGGAGCAAASAGAGCTTTGGAAAACAGAAAATGTGTTACGGAAATGAGACAAACCCAGAAAATAGGAAATGCATCATCACCATTTCAACCAAACTTAGATGTGACTTCCTAGGGAATTTCTTTCTCATTTCTAAGAATTTTTATCTAACAGGAATTGCTGATTTGTGCCAGTAATCCCTGAAACCATCAGCATTTGTGTATTTCAAAGTAAATCATGAGCAGTCAGGACTCGTTGCAGGATCTCCAGGCTCCACACTGATTCCTGCTCTGCAACTGGAGCAGCTGATGCAGAGTTKGGAAGCAGAAAGATTTCAAAGATTGTTGTTTCTGAGCTGATCTTAACACACTTAACAGCTGGAAACTCTGATCTCTGTGTGGGAACCAGTGTGGAAAACGGAGTTTGGGTGCTGGAAATGGATTTCTGGGATTCATAAGGAGGGGACACATGATTCCTTTGCAGGGCAGCAGAGTAAAAGGCTGGAGATGAAGGGGAAAGTGAGAAGCAGGGCCCTTCAGATGGATTTCCCAGAGCTGGCCTTCCACAGAGAAAGCTCCTCACAGGTTCCTTCCTAGTGGGAGATTTTCTGAGAGAGAAACCCCTGATTTGGAAAGCCCTTTTGGGAAGTCCTTTTCATCAAGGGCTTATTTTTCTTTTCAGGATGTGGATGGGGGTGTCTTGGGTGGGATTGCAGGGATTTGGGCAGGGTGCACCTGTCTGGGTGAGTGGGACTGTGTGGGGACAGKGACCCCATCACCAGCTAACAAGGCCTTTGGAGAGAGAASCCCTTTCATTCTTCACTGAGAACACTTGGTATTAGACAGAACCCCATAGGTTCACATTTTACTTAATTTCTGCCATCTAATCCAAATTTCTGAATCTCCCTCTCCACATAACTATCATGTATAAACTCACCCACTTGCCCCAATGTTATTAATTACCAAATTAATGTCTGAAGATGCACATTTCCACCAGAGCTGCCTGTGACTCAGGAAATCTCCTTAGCAGCCCAAAAAGCAGAAGGCTTTTGTTTGGTGTGAGAGTGAGTGAGGATTCCCACTTGGGTGTGCTTTCTGTTTCCAAGCCTGTCTCCAAAGGGGCAGGGATAAATCCAGGTGCAGTTGTGATGGTTCACTGCATGCCCAGTTCCAGGCAGTGGCTGTAGCAGGAGGAATTCCGGGTTTTTCTGCTTGTTGCTCCTTCTTGGGGGGAACTAAAGGATCCCCACAAAGATCTTTTCACACAATTAAGTCATCCTTGTCCATCTATAAACCCATCTCAGGCTGGAATTTTTTTTTGTCCTAATCTGCTTTTAATCCCTTCATCTCTYCTGTGTTCACAGSATGTTYCTCYTGGGAAAAAAATCCAGCAGCAGTAAAAACAGCAGTTTTATTGCCCATGAGCACTTTGGTTTGTTCCTTCAGTGAATGCTGAGGGGAATAGAAAGATCTGTGAGCTGACCCAGTGAGGTGAGTGTGTCAGAAGAGCACAGACATCACAGCAGTGTGATTCAGTTATTCTGGGAATATGTAAAAAGCTCTCCTGAAACTAGAAATGTGCTAATCAATAGTTGGATTTTTCAGCAAACAGGTGCAAAGTCTTTCCCAGGGATTCCTATTTTACTGATTCCCTGTCAGACCTCAGCTGCAAATCTGTGGCTGAGTTCCTGGGATTACAGATGAGCACCTGACCACACTCCCTGCAATTACAGGGCTGGGAGAGAACCTGGGGTGTTATTTTTTCATCACTTCTTTGAGTGGTTTGACACCTGCCTGTCTCCTGTCCGACTCCAGTGCATTATCTCTCCTAGGCTCTTTATCCAACCCCATTCTCATTTCCCCAGTCCCTGAGCAGGCACAGAAGGAGGCATGAATGGGGCAGATGTGAATGAGTCACTGATGCTCTGGGACCAGGTGAAAATGGACTGTGTGTGCACTCAGCTTCTGGTGCACCTGAGCTAAAATCCATCTCCTGAAACCTCAGGGAAAGAAATTTATTTCTCTGTGGTATGTCAGTTATGTGTGTGTGAGTCTTTAGGTTCATTAGTAGCTTTGAAAACTTCACTGGGATTTTGTAATTTCCTTCATGAAATGAAGCACTTCTAGGAATTTCAGGCGTGGAGCTGAAGAAACTCTGGCTTTGCTTGGTGAAAATAAACCTGGTGTGGCAATAGGACATTGCAACTCTGCTGCTCCTCCTAACCAGGCATTTCTGTGCTATCCCTACAGATCTCAGACCCTTAGTGACCTCTATCACCAACTGTTTGTTTTTCAGGGACACCTGTGACTTAGTGATGGTGTTTTTTATATGAAGAACTTGTGTTACCAGGTGTGCATCAGAGTGAGAGTGGTCTCAGGCTCTTGTTTTGATTCCATTTACCTATTGATGTGTAATAGGTGAATTTCCTGCACCATTAAAAGAGTTTAGTTCATGCTTTGCTTGCTTTTAGGGGAATCGAGTGACACTCATGGGGCACTGACGTTTGTCTAGTTGCCATGTTACCTCAGTGAAAATCAGCTGGAAAAGGCAGGGCTAATTGCTTTGATTTAATCCTGAAATGTCAATGACTCAGTGATGGCTCATTCATGGAAGTTATCTCCTCGAGGTAGAAAGACTGGATAAAAATAACTTCCTTGGGATGAACTTTAAGTGCTGGAAGTTTCAAGTCGTAGCATCAAAGAATGGTTTGTGTTGGAAGGGGCCTTAGAGATCACCMACATCTGACACCTCTGCCATGAGAGGCATGGGGAAAACCCATGGGAAGCATGCAGAAGGCATTTGTGGGGAAGAACTGCAGTGCCTCACTGCCAGCTGTGGCACAGCTGGCARAAATCTGAGTTGCCATCCCAAAGAACAGCAGGTGAGAGAAGGGAATTGAGGGTGAAATRCCAGATGTAAAGAATAAGGATGGTACTGTCCCACATCCAAAGGCAGGCAGCAGAGGATAACAGACAGAATTCCTGACTGCAGGGCCACCAGAGCCTCTGAGCAAACTGAAATCCAACAGAAGAAAATGTCAGACCCAAAGTATTTGTAAATGAAAAGGGGAYGTGCAGCTCGATTTTTAGCGTGCTCAGCCTAAGTTCCTTCTCCCTTCCCATGCCTCAGTGGGGAGAGAGATGTTCATAAACTGGTTTTCCTCATTATTTTTCTGTCTGTCTCTCAGAGGATGTCCTTGCCTCCTGATTTGGTGGGCAGGCACATGACAGGTCCACAGGCTCCCACTAGAACTGCTCTGGTTCTGGCTGTGTGAATTCAGTGTGAATTCCAGGAYTTCCCTGGCCTCAGCTGGCACAGMTCCACCCRGGCCAGCAGGGTGGGGTYGTTCTGGAGCCCTGCTGCAGCYAAGAGGCAGYRTTTGAGCTGTGCCAGKGTGGAAGGGAAGGGCTGGAGGCAGYTTCCAGCTTGTTTCTGTCAGAACAGGCAGCAAACGAGACCTGTTCATACCCTGCAGCTGCCCCCTGCTTCAGGCTCCCATCCTTCAGCCCTGCCCTTTGTAAATTAACTCCAACATTTCAGGGACTCTGAAGCTTTCCAGCTCTAGAAAGACTTCTCTGCTCCTTTTCTTTTGGTTTAGAGTGCAAGAAGTTCCCTGCTAACATGTCACCTTTATTCCTCAGCATCATTCATTTCCTTGGGGCTGAGCCAGGAGAGTTTTGAGGAGAGAATCTGTGTTTTGCAGTGCTTTGTAAGAGTTTCCATACAAAGACTTTTGGATGTACAAAGTGCTGAGCAGGCAGCTTAGTGCCTTAATAGTGTTCTCCCCAGGTCTTTCAGCAGTAAAAATCTTCTGTTCTCAATATGGAGATGTGAACTGAATGGAAAGCATCCCTTTGTGTGGTCTGGGAAAAMCAGAGATACTTTCAGAACTGCAGAAATACCCCTGAACTTGAGTATTTAATTTCTGTAAGTGATGGGTACAGTCACCAGTATATTTGTGATACAGCCATAAGATTTCTCAGCTCTGTCTCTCTGTTTTCATGCCCTGCTGTCTTGCAGACCTGCTGGTCTGTAGCACCTGCAGGTTTTCTCTGTGCCAGATGAAGAGCTCAGTTATCACAATCACATTTATTCAGCTATTTGCTGCTCTTCTCTGCAATGCAGAGTTGTTTCCTAGGCTACATTTTCTAGTATAATACATATCCTGTTGTCAGATCCCTTCCAGTGGATTTGGCTTCATTCCTTGATCCAGWGAAGAGAAATCAGTGAACTGTCCTGCTTTATCAATGGAAATGGGCTTTGTTTTCAGAAGCTGAGTGGTTTGGGTTTTTTTTTTTTCCAATTCTTTTTTCTCTGAAAACACACTTCAAATACCTCATGCAACTTTGTAGCACGGATGAAGAGGAATTTCAAACTCTCAGGCAGAACGATGTGAGACAAGGAGAGGAGGAAGCAGCCTTTGATCAGGCTCTGCATTGCCTTTTTCTGTGCTAAAACCTAAATAAAATGCTAAATCCTAAATAACAGTGTATTAATCCCCTGAAGGCTCCTTGGTGGCAGTCCCCTGGGTGCAGGGGACACTTTGGGTGTGATGAGCAGTGCAGGGTGTGACAGGGCCAGCATCACATGTGCAAGAGATGGAGCAGGAGCGAAASCAGCAGCTTCATTCTGGTCCAGAAGGTGCTGGATCAGGGTGTGTACTTAACCAGTAGTAGAAGGAGAAACAAAGGCGCTCTCAGGACAAGGAAGGAAAACAAAAACGAGGAGAGGAGAGGAGAGGAGAGGAGAGGAGGGATCAGGGTTTCCTGTGCATTCTGGGGTTTGATGCACCTGCCAGCCTGATAGAGCTGAGGTTTGTGTCTCTGCACACCCCAGCTCTCACACAGCCACCTGTGCTGGTTTGCTGCATCACCTGCACTAAATCAGCATGTTTTGAGTGCTGCCAGTCAGTGTTRGCTGTGCTCTGGGACAGGCAGAGGGCTTGGAGCCAGGCACTTGTACAGGTGCAATCCCTGCTCCTGAATGGGTGTCATTAGCTCTCCCCTCTGCCCAACCTTCCCAGCTGCTTTCCCTGCCAGCAGTCACTGAGATGAGCTAATTACACACATTATGCAATTTTGCTGCACATAATACATGTAATTTTGTAATGAGGGAGTGGTGCTGTGTAATAACAGTTCACACAAACCTGCCTCTGACACGAGGCTCTGGCAGGAAGCTTGGCAGGAGCAACTTTGCATTAAAAAAGTTCAATAAGGCCATCAGATCATTGGTAGGGAAAAAAAAATCTCCAGACATTTCTGTGTTCTTCAGGAAGTGCTTTGTGGAATATATCAACAAAGATTTATTTCTTAATAGGTAGTTTTCAGCTGCAGTAGTAGCAGTGTCCTGAATGCTCAGATGAATTTCATGAATACAAGCAAATCAGTTATTCACAGAAGACTGGATTTCATCTTTCTCTGCWTGATCAGGCAAAAGATTATTTTTGCTTGTTGCAACACCGTGGCTTATTGCTGTGGTGCTGCTTGCTGCAGTCTTCTCTTCCTAAAATAATAGAATAATAAAGGTTGAAAAAGTCCTCTAAGATCATCAAGGTCAACCATTAAACCAGCACTTTCTGTTTGCTGCTTTCTGTGTGGACAAGATTATTGATTATTGATGGTAAAATTGCTTCATTTTGKTGGCACTGCTTTGGGGCTTAAGGACCAGATTTTTTTTTTTAATAAGCTCTAAACAAACTCTGGAAAACATTTTCCCCAGGCACTGGGAGGCCAGAGAGGAATGAGAAGAGCTGTACTGGGTTAACATGGCAAAGGTTTGGTAGCAGAGGAATGCAGGAGTGGTTATTCTGAGAAGAGATGGTCAGGGGCTGTCCCCTCATTGGGCAGAGCCAAATTAATTAAATTAACTGTTAATTACTCACTAAACTGTCTTTTTCTCATGCCATCAGTTTTCCATCTTATTTTATCCCGTATCCTGATGAGGAGAGGTGGAGAACAAGAGGTCTGGTGGGCACCCAGCAGTCAGCCAGGGTCATCCCACCCCAGGAGGTTATCAAATAAATGCAGGAAATTTCATCCTGAAATATTTTTTTCAAATTCTTTCAAGCTTGGGAATACTGTTATGAGGGCTGAGCACAGGCTGCTGTCCTAGGGAGAGGCTTCCAGAAGGCAAACTCAGGCATTTGAGTGGAATTTTGGATTGGAAAATGTATTCAGTCTCATCTCTTGACTGTATTTTACACCAGGTGGAAATGTTTTAAATCCAGCCTGTGGTTTATAGCTAAATGCACTCCCTGGTTTTCAGTCTCAGAGCACAGCCAGGATTCAGAGTGCTGACTCAGAGACATTTTTATCTCCCAGTGAAGTCATGAAGAATTTCTCTCTGCCTGTAGCAGATATCCTTTCCCAAAACAGAGACACCAGACTAAAGTGATGTTATTTTTACATGAAATTCCAGCTCAGTTGTCTCACTTCAAAGAAYATCAAAATCAGTCATTTTTCATTGGAACAAAGGCGCTGATCTGTGGTATCATCATTCCTTACAAACATTTTTAAACTTCCCTGAAGTTTCTGATGTCATTTGACGTGGCACATCCTGTTTGGCATGCTCCTGAAAATCCCACAGCAGTGAGGGTGTTTGTGCCTTCTCTAACGTGGCTCCAGAGCTGAGGATCTCAGTTTGCAGTCTGGTGCCATCAGCTGATTGTGGAGGAGCTGTGCTGTGACACCYCCGAGCTTTCCTTCACTAAATGCTCTCCATTCAWCTKCAGGAGCTTCAGTTCCTGCYATTTCAGCAGCATTTGTGAATCAARTTCCCTCCCAGTTGTCACGAGGAAGGTTGTGTGTTACACTGCTACTCTTGGCTCCCCAAACCCTCCTACAGATACATTCTGTGGAACTCAGTGCTTCAGTTCTTGGACCAGTCACTCCARCAGACCAGAAACAGCACTACTGCAGGATGGGAAAAAGTGTAAGTGGAAAGAAAGAGGTAAAAAAAGGAGAAAATAGATGGAAAGGAGGGTTTGTAAACTGGCTCATAACCAGCAGCATTTCCTGCAGTCTGAAGCATCCTGTGAGTGGTTTTCATAAAAGATTTCAGTACAAAAGTGGCAGAGGCCCTTTGGAGTTATTGGCATATGCATTTTGCACTGTAAATCTGAGTGCTCTGTTCTTCTCTCACACTGCACTAAATCCTAAGTACTTCTCTGAAGTTAAATGTTTCTTCCTGGCATATTTGTGATGTGCAGTCAAGTAACAGCTAATTACAGTGATTAACTGCATTTCACAGATGGTGACCAGAAGAAAACTGTTACATGAGGTATACTCCTTTGTGCTCAAAAATAACCAGAGCAAATTTTAATTACCTTTGTACTGTCATTAGAATAATCTGCTAACCTTCTTCTATTGATTAAACCAAAGATAAATCCTTGTGCACAGGAAAGGAAGAGGCATTTTATTCTAAACACTTCATAGGTAATTACTTAAAAAATCTTCCATCTATAGAAAGATTTAGATTCTATTTTAAGAGAAGAGTTTGAGGGTGGTGCATCAGATGATCTCATTTTACATGATATAATTAAGATCAGATAGCTGAGAAGGGGAAAAAAAAACTTGGTAATCATTTAATTTGAAAAGCCATTATTGGGAACTACTCCAGGATGTTGTAGCTGCGTGASAGTAAAGTCATCTTTTACTCACTAACGTTTCATTTGGGAGCTGTTCTGTGGGAAATCTCTCTATAAGGCACAGCAGGGGGAATGAAGGTTCAGCTGGGAACTCTGTAATCAGAGRATCACAGAATGGTTTGGGTTGGAAGGGACCTTAAAGATCATCCAGTGCCAGCCCCCTCTGCCAKGTGCAGGGACACCTTCTGCTAGACCAGGCTGCTCAGAGCCCCATCCAGCCTGGCCTGAAACATTCCCAGGAATGGGCAATCTGTGSTTTTGTTATGGATAGGATTTACAGAATCAGAGAATATCGTGATCTGCAAGAGACCCACAAGGATCATCCAGTGCAGCTCCTGGCCCTGCAGAGACACCCCAACAATCCCACCCTGTGCATCACTGGGACTGTTGTCTATACACTCCTGGAGCTCTGGCAGCATTGGGTGAGGCTGTGCCCATTCCCTGGGGAGCCTGGGCAGTGCCCAGCACCTTCTGGGGAAAGAACCTTTCCTGATCTCCAGCCTAAACCTCCCCTGGCACAGTTCAATCCATTCCCTCAGGGCTCATCACCAGGGAGAAGAGATCAATGSCTGCCTCTCCACTGCCTCTCATGAGGGTGTTGATGGCCACAGTGAGGTCTCCCCTCATTCTCCTCCAGCTGAACAAGCCAAGTGCCCTCAGCCTTTCCTCGAGGACGTGGTTTCCCCTCCAGACCCTTCCCCACTTCACTGCCCTCCTCTCTGAGCCTCTATGTCAAAGCCATCCTTGCTGTGCTTATCGTGGCCATCACTCTTTTAAAAGGGCTTTGATCTGTGACTGGGGYTTTTTGTTGGGCACTTTGAAGTCTCCTCACTGCTTGGCTTGGATCCTGCACCCAGCCCCCAGTTTCTTGTTCTTGCACTGTTCCTTCCTAGCCTTAGCTCACAGGAATTTTGGGAAGGTGCTGTTTTCAAGCACAGCACCACGAGGGTCTGGGTCTGTGCCTGAGGCTTCTGCTGCTGGAAGTGAAGCCAGCACTGTATAAAACCTCCACATGCCACTCCAGTAGAAAGACTCTAATTCCTAAGACTCCAAATGTTCTTTATTGGGCATTAATCCATCAGTACACCTGCTAAAATCATAGAGGGATCAAAGTCCAGACTCAGGAATTATTAATTTCTCTTCAGGCTGTGGCTTTCTGCAYGGTCTGTGTGCACCTCAGGTGACCCTGCCACACCAAGCCATCCTGAAAGAATGTACAGTTTCATTTAGATTTTATTACTGTAGAATTCTTCTAAGCCTGGTGCTAGAAAACTGTAGCACTGAACCTCAGGATCCAAAATAAGAGGGGTTTTGTTCATATGAGGTGGGCTTTATCTCACTGAATTTGAGCCATCTCTGAGTGATGACTCCTCAAAGCCTTCTCAATTCCACTTCTGGTCAACAAATAAAGGTGAAGGGACCAAATCACCCTCTGAAAATATCCATCTTGAGCAATAATCCCAGAGGYTTCCACATCTGAACTGTTTCTGTGAATCAAAACAAGCGAGGAAAGCTTTTTATCTCATTTTGAAGAGGGATGGGCTCCTTGGATGGGCTTGGAGAGGCACCACTGCAATACAAGCAAAAGAGGAAGCTTACAGAATTATTTCGGTGAATTTTGTGAACAGATAATTAGAATGTAGCACTGTGCACCTTTGTATCACATTTTGTTACTTTTTAAAAAGCTTTTTTCCCCCTCTTTTCTTTATTCCTTTCCTCCTGTCTTGTCTAGAGGTCTGACCCACCTTTGGAATTTAATTCCTTCAGGGATGGCAGATGCATTCCTGAAGGGAAAACTGCAGATATTCCAGCAGGTCTTTGCCATTTGGCTTTGCTCTGGGAATGGGAGGTGACAGAGCAGTTGGACACAGACCGAGTCTCCCTATTGCAAAGTTTTAAAATAAAACTCACAGGGTAAAAAAGGGAACAAACAGAGCTTTATAGAACTGCACTTACTTCACCCCTGGAGGCACTGGTCCAAAATGAGCATTTCCAGTGGAACTGTTAAGTAATTGCTTATTTTTCTTAGAGAGGAGGCTTGAGGATTTGGATGCTCATTTGTGCAGAGGTTTTATGTTGCACTGCAGATTTTTTTGATGTTCACATTAAATTAAAATWAGGTCTAAACTGTCAAGCTTGCATATTTTTCAAAAATACTGTGTAGCTTTTCTGTACCCCATYCATGATGTGCACAGGAGGGTTTTATTGCCATAAAACACAGTTCACTGCTCTTCARATGCAATCAATATTTCACTCTACCTTTGAAAAAAAAATGAAGTTACCTTTTAATTCATCTATTAAAGAAAACAACTGTAGTATCACCACATCACCTTTCCCATATTTGATTATACCAGTCAGTAGTAGCTCWTTAGTACTTGGCAGAGGAACCCTAAAGCTGAATTAACTTGAAAAGTGTTATAAATTTCAGACACTTTTTCATGCACTTTGGATTCTTTGAAGTCCAAAGCAGTTCATCTGCCCATTCAAGCATCTTTTTTTTTTCCTGTTGTTTGTAAGGTTTGTTTGTTTGTTTTAGGGTTTTTTGGTTTGTTTTGGTTGTTTTGGGGTTTTTCTGTGTGTGTGTTTTCTGGGTCTTTTTTTTTGTTGTTGTTGTTGTTTGTTTTTTGTTTGTTTGTTTTCATATTCCACACCACAGCTGTTCATGGCAGGCTTGGGATTTATGGTTTGGTTCCAAGGAGAATATCAATTAAGCCATCCTCACTTGACTACCCCTTGGTTAAATATTGCTCACTCAGTTTGCTCTCGGGGAGCTCTTTTTGTAGTTGGAAAGGAAATGGCACCGAGGATAAATCTGCCTCAGTGTAAGAGATGTAATCTATGAGTTTTCAGTAGTTTTTCTTGTCATAAGAGAAGATCTGAGAAAATCTGTTACCAAAGTCAGTAAATGTCTAAACGGCAGAGTCTCAGCTAAGTGGAAGTGAATGATGAGCACTAAACATTTCTCTGAGGTAAATGAGCACTTCCAAACATATTTTACCTGTTCTAATTGCTCTCTTTGTTAAAAGGAGATGGTAAATCTCTTTGCAGAGACCTCTTTTTCCATCTGGTTTCTAAAACTTCTCCTGCATTGTCACTGTAAACAACCAACTTTAGTGCCCATCTTCCACACCAGCATGACAAGAAACCAGCAGGTATTTGAGGAGCAAGGGAATTCAGCTCTGAATTGACAGGAGCTTTCTGCAGCATCCTCCCTTCCAGCCCTTCATGCAGTTACCTGCATTCAACTGAATCTGGGGAGTGCTGGAGCATCACCAACTCTTTTATCCTCTTTGGAACACCTGGAACATTTCCTCCACCTCCAGTTCTTGGCTTATGTCCTTGCTGGATGCAGCATTTCTTTAGGGATTGTGGTGGCATAAAAAGACTGCCTTGCTTCCCTCTTTTATTGTTTMATTTCAGTCCTGATCAAATTTATTGTGCTGCTTCCAAATCCCTGGAGCCAGTGTTTATATCAGGACAACGTCCCAGGGAGGTGGTACATAAATCTGTGGCTGGTTAAACCAGCAAATTTGAGGTTTGGAGACTGCAGTTCTGGATTTGAAAAGAAAATCTTCATATCAGCTTTAGAAAAAAAGGAAAAAAGTGAAGGATAGRGAAAGAATGTTGAGGAAAACTCAGAGCTGAGTTGAAACAGTGACCAGGTGTCATTTTAGTGCTCTGAAAGGCATCTAGAATATTTGGGGGGAGGGGTTGTTCTGTCTTTTTTTTTTATTGTGAGGATATTTATATGACAAGCCTATGATTAATGCCCTGAATGCAAAGCTGTGCAAGTTGTGCAGGGTTCAGTGCCAAGGTGAGATGATTTATTCTTTCCATCCACATCCTTACCATGATGGAACTGCTTGGAGAATTAATATCCCTGTTTCCTGCAGTTCCCAGAGCTCTTTGAGTGGTACAGAMAGCACTGAGGTCACAGATAATGTGAGTCTTTAAAAGTTGTGTGTGATGATGCTGGAGCTGCCACAGCACATTTGCCAGGCTGCAGGGAACCCAAAAACCACATGGGATGATTCAGAGATGGCCCACTTGTCATTCCTGCTTGAAATAAGCTCAGGATCTTAAGATTCATCAGGGAGTTTAGCCAAGAAATGAAGCTGGTGAAATGCTTTTCTTAGACTGTCACAGCATGTGCTGACAGTGTTTTATGTGCTGTAAAATTAGAAGAGATTTTAAAATTCCCTTTCTCCCTCCCATGCCATTTCAAACCCCCAAAGAGACAATAATTACCAGGTGATAAGAAAGCACCTTCCCACAGAACTGCAGGCTTTCCAARTGAGAGATGCATTGTATTAATCAGGTTATGGCAGGGGAGAAGCCTCTTCATCTCTGATTATTCCAGGTCTTCCTGGCCAGCAAGTGATCACTSAGTTCCTTGTGCATGGGGGAATCTCTTGTGGAGGATCATTTGTGTGTGGGCTGGGAGATGTCCTGGGAAGCTGGGCTGAAACAGAGACCCAGGAGCAGTGCAGACAGTCCCATCTCACTCTCAGAGAGCCAGAGGCAAATCTCTGATCTGCCTTTTCTGGTTGATAAGGCRCTGAGGGCATGAAAACAACCCTCAAAGAACAATATGSTCCTTCACAGTTCCCTCTCAAAATTAATCTCCTACTTCTTCACTTCCTTTTTGGTATCACTTGCAAACCAAATTTCCTGRTGTCTGTACAGCACTGGCAAACATTATATGAAATATTATTTCTCTCAGGTTCCTAATCTCACCTAAAGTTTCAATACATGCTGTCCTGGAGGGAAGGACTGGCACAGGATTTATATTCCATGCTGTATTTTGGGAAAGTGTGGAAATGCAGCAATGGAAGCAGCAATATAAAGTATGGAAAGGGGAATCCTGGAGGGGTTTAAGCAGTTGGTGAACTTTWAAATCCAAGCAGGGGCATCATCAGCCTAGCAATTACTTATCTAAAACTCAGCTATTTCCTGCTGCCCTTCTTACCAGATAAAGCATCTCTGGACACTGAGTTCCCCATGGCACTGCTGTGCTGAGTGATTAATTTGATAAACTTTTTGGCACTGTTTTCAAGGATGGGAAGAGAAAAACTTAGAGGGAGGCAAAATTGGAGCTCAAAAGCCCAGTGCTCTTTATAGTAATTTCTTTAATGAAAGTTTCCTGTTCCTCATTGTGGCTGTCTAAGAAAGATCTGAGCTGGGTGTTGCTTTTCTCCCAGCAAGAGCTGTTTTTAAACCTTATTCTTCACCYAGTGGGAGAAGGAATTTATGGGGAGGGACAGCCCACAGAAAATGTAGCASTATTAGTGTCTGTAAAAGGTTTTTGAGACTTGGAATTATTGTATTTCCCTGGATCTGCAGGGACTCTCTCATCTCAAACAAACCTACTCTGTGATGGCCTAAAGAAGCTATTTATAAACTCCACATCTTCACAGTCAAAATTCAGCCTCTTGTTGCTGAATATTTTGCTCATCCTGTAAAASTGCATGGTGAGGGAAGGGCTTGTATTCAGACACCCTTAGGTTCACTTCACAGAAGCTGGGAGAACTTCCCCACTCTCATCCCCTTTTTAAACTTACATTATTAGAAGGGGAAATGTGGTTCAGCAAAACGGGCTCGGCTCTGCCAAGAAACATCTGGAATTTTTTATGTTCCTATATTAGGCTTAGCTGCGAAAGCTGCCAGGGGCTGCTTTGGCAAACGGTCACCCGTCGGATGTTTGCAGGCTGTTTTTGTCTTGCAGACAGTCTGTTTCTTGCCTGCCTTCTCCTGATGAATATTTAGGCTTGGGGAAGACACGGAGCTTCCTGGCAGCCGCACGCAGCCCGAGCTGACAGCAGCGTGTGCTGTGTTTTTGTCCCGACGTCCCAAGACGTGTGACAGGGCYTGTCTGAATCATCCTGCAGAGCTGGGATTTTCTGAAAGGAAAGGAAGCTGGATGTGTGATCTGGACAACGGTGTGAAATGGGAAAACAAAACAAAACAAAAACCAAAACCAACTGACAAAGAAAATCCCTGTAAAGCCAAGCAACTGTTGTGGTTCCTGATGGGCATTCCTGTGGTGCAGGCAAACCCTCAGTGCTGACTCAGGGATGATAATCAGGTTTTTCAGATCTTCATGGCCTTTTTACCAAGCACATTCCCTCTGTTGTGTGTGATATTTTCTCTCACCTTCCTGGGTTGCCCTTATTTTCTCTCTGTCTTGTGTGCTGCTTTCCTCTCACAGCCTCTGCTGCAGGACCTGAGTTTTCAGGTGAATTCCTTGTCAGAAGGTATTTGAACCTCACCAGGCAAACATCACATGAATGGGTGCATTTTGGACCCTGCTCTCATCCCTCCTGTTCTCAGCCACCTTTCTCATTGTGCAGAGTTCTGAGGGCAGGTCAGGATTATTACCAGTGAACACTCACTGTGCTCCATCACAAGCCATTCCTTCAGCTGCTGTGCTTTGCTTTTGTGACTGCAACTCATAAATTCCTGAATAAATTCAAGGCAGGGAAGGCTCTGTGAGAATAGTACTGCTTCCCACGTTCCCACTTTGCTGAGGCAAAAACTAAAGTAGGGGGAGGATGCACACACTCCTTTTCTTCAAGAAGTTGTGCAAATTGTCTTTTCGAGTCATCTCTCCTAAACTCCAGCCTCCAGCTCCTTTCCTCTCCCTCTCCCCTCCAGTGTTAATCAGATCTTAGTGCTTCTCAATTCCACAGCGCTTTACTACAGGTAATAAAGTACAGTTACACCTCTCATTATCATTGCCATCTCTCTGTGCATTCAGTAATTAYGCCAGGTGACTAATTGAATTCTGAATTTCAGCTAAGAAGCAATTACCATAAAGATCAGACATCATTACCAGCCCGTGCCCTGCCAGCCTTGCAGAAGGGGGTTAGGGAGGGAGTTTCATGGCTCTGYGCTCTCCTGGTCTGTCAGGCTCAGAAACAAATTGTGCTGCAGCCCTGGGTGATGCCTTTCCTCCTCCTSCTGCTCTGCAGGAATTCACGGCCACTACACAACAAAGGGAGAATTAATGACCTGCTGGACTAACCAGCAGGAGGAACATTGTCCTACACTACACCTTTCTCCCGAGAGTGTTTTTGAAGTAGCTGGTAGGTGGAAGTTCCCTCTCCGTGTAGGTGGAAGTGCTCTGGCTTRGGGAATCTTTCCCGGTAATTTGAGCGTGATCCGTGCAAACACGAGTTGGATCAGAGCCTGTTCCTTAAAACAATTGCATTACCCAGAGTCAAATGAGGGGAGTCTTTAAAATAAACATAAAGTGATTGTTCCACATCAAATGACAAGCCCATCCAGGCCAGTGTTKTATTTGCCCCAAGCCCCTAAATTTAGGAGTGAAGATGCTTCTAATGTGATTTGATTAAATTCCTCCTGTTGTCAGTGTGGGGTCAATGGAAGAACAACTCAGCTCCATRAAGTAAATGGCCATGGATCAGCTGAATCTGTCTAGACTGTGCTGGCTGCAATCTTGGGATTATTTAATGAGCTTAAATTTGGGAATTTAGCACAGTTTGATGGCCTGGACTGAGTAGATACCATGGACATGACAGGCGACCTCAAATAGGGCTGGATGTCTCTGGCAGCATGGACATTGTAACCTTCACTCACACATGAGCATCTGCATCAGGACATCAGAGTTCAAATGAGCTCATCTGTAAAACCAGAACAGACAGTGGAGAAATGTCTTAAATTGTCTTAAATCAAATGTCTGAATCTTGAGCTTGTAGAGAGCAGTATAAGAATAGGACAAGTATGAAAAAAGACTGTCCTGGATGTTCTTGTGGTTTCCAGCAATCCAGGTGTCAGTGACTTCCTGAAGTACAAATTATGTCTGTGCATCTTCTTTTGTGTGTGATAGCTGGCCTTTCAGGAGAGATTAAATTGAGTAACTGGGTGTGGAAATAAGCCCAGCACCAATGCCAGAATTCTATTTTGCAGTGGGTTTTTGGGGAGTCATACAATTTCTGGTTTCTGTTCAGCAAGAAGTGAAGAAGTTTGGGTTGGGAGTTTGGTTTGACTTTTATATTTTGATGGGCTTTTTTCTCTCTGTTTATTTTTTTTCTTGTGCTAAAAACCAGGTGAAGGGAAAATATGACAAACTGAAGAACAGTGCTTTGTAATCTCCCTCTTTTATCTTTCTTCCTAATGACGGGTGGAGGTCTGAGCTGGTACCCTTTGGGTTCTGTGTGTGCTCACACCTGGGGATGTGCTCTCTCAGGGATTTAGCTGCASACTGCACAAAGCCTGGGGAGGTTGCAGGCAGGATTAACCAAGCATTTGTCACACAGTCACAGAATCACCAGCTTGGAAGAGACCTCCAAGATCATGGAATCCAACCCAGCATCTAACAACCTAACACCTCAGCTAAACCCTGGCACCCAGTGCCACATCCAGTCATTAAACACATCCAGGGATGGTGACTCCACCACCTCCCTGGGCAGACCATTCCAGTACTGCATCACTTTTTCTGTAAAAGACCTTTTCCTAATATCCAACCTAAATTTCCCTTGGTGCAGCCTGAGGCTGTGTCCTCTCCTTCTGTCAGTGCTGCCTGGAGAAAGAGCCCAACCCCAGCTGAGCACAGCCACCTTTAGGGAGCTGTAGAGAGTGATAAGGGCACCTCTGAGTCTCCTTTTCTCCAGGCTGAACAACCCCAGCTCCCTCAGTGGTTCCTCACAGGGTTTGTGTTCCCCTCACAGGGTTTGTGTTCCAGCCCCTCACAGGGTTTGTGTTTCCCCTCACAGGGTTTGTGTCCCAGCCCCTCACAGGGTTTGTGTTCCCAGCCCCTCACAGGGTTTGTGTTCCCAGCCCCTCACAGGGTTTGTGTTCCAGCCCCTCACAGGGTTTGGGTTCCCCTCACAGGGTTTGTGTTCCCAGCCCCTCACCAGCCTTGTTGCCCTTTTCTGGACATGTTCAAGTGTCTCAATGTCCTTCCTAAACTGTCAAGTGCTGCTGAGCCTCCTCACTGGGTTTTCTCTCCCTGTGTTCTGAGTGTTCCCTCAGCTGTTTCTGTAACAGCCCAGCCCCCCATTTCAAAACAAAAGTTTCCTCAATCTCAAGCCATGAAATAATTTCTTCAGGAAATTAATGTTATATAGGGATAATAATTATATAATTGAATAATAATTTTTTATTATCCAATTATTAATTGGAGTGTTATCACAGGAGCTATAAGCAATTWGGGATGAGGAAGGCAGCTTCCAGGATGATTCCCAAATCATCCTTCTGAGGAATGATTGTCTAGGGAAAGGGCAAGTTTGGGAAWTGCCTGCCACTGCCCACACCTCAATCCTGAAACAATTCAAAAGAAGCAGTGAAGAAACAAGAATATTTACTTTAAAAGAGTTGTATTGTATGGAACAGTTTTTGCTAACCCTGCAGGCATGAGGAGTGAAAAATATTGCAAGAAATTGTGTTTCCTGAGGTGAACCATGTGGGGACCAGGAAGTCAAACAGAATGAGTGGGATTTTTTTGTGAGAAGTCTTACATTAGCAGGTATCTCATTGAACAAGGTTGATAAGGGCCACTTTGCTGACAGTTCTGCACAATTCAGTCTATGGGATCTTTCTAATGTCACTGCTTGCTGCCAGGAGCCCCAGCCTGGGGCAAGGWGAGCTCAGGGCCAGGTTGGATGGGRCTTGGAGYSACCTGGGATAGTGGAAGGTGTCCCTGCCCATGGCAGGGAGTAGAACTGGATCATTTTAAAGTCTTTTCCAACCCAGAATATTCAGTGGTCCTCTGTACAAACAGAACTCAGCACCTCGGGTGCCCTCCACCTTTGTGGGATGCCTTGGGCTGGAAACCCAGAGAAGTGTTTTGCTAAACTCTGCAGGAGCCTGGAGCACTTCTGAGCTTCTGAAAGGTTCTGTTCCTGCCTTTGCTTTTGACCTGTTCTGTGACCTGGGTGAATCACTTGAGCTCTTCAGCAGATGGGAAATCGATGCAGCAAGTGAGCATAATKAGGCTGCTCGAGCTTCTTGTAAACCTTTTCAGGATTTCTTGGCAGAGGAAAACAATAGAAAGCTCATCAAGGTTTCTAATGTGCTTGAAAGCCTGAGGACACATCAGGCTGAGCCGGACAGAGTTTAGAAATCTTTTTCTAGGGGAACATTTCTTTCCTAATTATGATTTATCTGCCTTGCAAGACTCTTCTATAAGTACATTATATTTCTGTACAAATTAAAAAAAAAAAACCCAAAAACAACCAGCTGTGACACCCAAAGAAAACCTCTTGGCTTTCAGGTTGATGTTGGCGATGTACAAAGCAATAAGCATCAGTTGGATAACTGTTCTTGCCTCTCCTTTTGTCAGACTAKCCCTCATTCACAAATAAAATATGTGGAGAGAGATGATTTTTATTTTTTCCCAGTCTCCTGGATGTCACAGTTATGCTGCTGTCACTTAGGATCTCTAGAAATAGTAAGCAGTTGTCCTGATGCTTTGTGAATCCTACCTGGCTCGAGCTTGTCACTGCAACAATCAGAAAAAAATAAAGCACCAAAGAGGGAGGGTGGCACATGAATAAATAATTTATAGCCCCATGATTCAGCCCCTATTTTTAGAAGTTTGCTGTTTTTCTGAGACTTTGAAAAGGGGCTAAGAATAGTCTATACATGAAGTGATGTGTGCCTTATGCAACACAGGTTTTTTTCTGTCTCACTTGGTCTGACTCCCATGAAATCTGGGCATCCAGTCTCAGGAATTTGTATCATGCAGTTCCTCTTGGATTTACTGGGGATCATGGTGGAGAAACATTTTTTGCTTAATACCAAGCAAAACAGCTTGTTTTGAACATTAAATGAATAGGAATTGTTTGGAGAGAATCTTGCAATGTCCCAGTGATGAGAACCCCCTGTAAAAAAGGAATCCTTTAAACTGGGTTTGAATTCCTCATGAAATCCAAGATTGGAAGAGAGCAGAGTTGAACCCCATATTGTGAGCAACTCCTGGGCTACAACATCCAGCACTGGGATATTTTGGGTTGTTTTACTCCTGTGTTCTTTGAATGTATCTAAAATTTTTCTTCAGGTGGTAAAACCTGGATCCAACCAAACCTGTCAAGTGATTTTTGCTGCCCCAAATCTGTGTATTTCAAAWTCCATTTATTCAGCTCAGAAGATGTCATCCACCGAGACAAAGCAGGTTTTCTCCACTGTCTCTCCTCATTTTACAGACCAGAAACTGKTTTAATTTATATCTAAGGGAAAACCTCACTTACTTGGGCTTGCTTTCCATTGGAAAATTTGGCATAAACACCTTCATGCTGAGGGCACCATGGGCTGCTGTGCTGTGCCCTGAAGCCAGACTAGGAAGGAAATGTGGACAGGGCTGGCTGCAAATTGATGTTCTAAAATTACAAGGTTGAACTCCACCTGTGGCAAACATGCAGAACTAACCTACCCTGAAAAAAAAAGGATGGCAAATTGCTCAGCTAGGTCAGAGGGCAGTACAGGGGCAAAAACAGTTCAATAGTTGCTTTAAAAAGTGAGGAAAAAGTACAGATATGCGATATTAAAAAAAAAAAAAAAA
>CADDXX010000590.1:287014-312348 GCA_902810485.1 Alauda arvensis
AAGGAAAGGAAAGGAAAGGAAAGGAAAGGAAAGGAAAGGAAAGGAAAGGAAAGGAAAGGAAAGGAAAAAAGGAAAAGGAACCTTTCCTGTGGAGTATAAAGTAGTAACAACTAGATTTTTGAATGAGAGATTCCTACAAGCCAGATCTGCTTGCTGCTGTCGTTTCTGAGGAGTGACTGATAGTGGAGGAGATGCTGGATGAGAGAAATTCAGCGTTTGGTTTTCCCCCCTCCTGTTCCTACCCCCAGCGTGTGGGAGATCTGCTGTGACAGCTCAGGGAGCTGCTCTGATGTGGGTTGTAGGGTCCCAGTGCCTCACAGGGTGGATTGTGTTTGTGCTCTGCMCAGCTGAGCTGGAGGGACACAACCAGGGGAAATGAGGAGTCAGAATGAGTAAAACAAGGGTTTGAATGATTAAAATAAGGGTTTCATATGAGCAGGAAGTGGGACTCAACATCCGACTAAGCATCAGCTCATCTGGAGGTTCAAAATCAGCAACAATTCTGCACAGAGAGCTTCAGCAGTGACCAAAGCAGGGGACAGATGCAAGGGCTTTTAGGAATGTAAATCAGATCCTACCACCTAAACCCCACTCAGACTGWTTTGGTTTGTTTGGCCTCATCACTCCAAAAAGAAACAGGGGAAAAGTGCAAATAGACAACAGCAATGTGAAACTCAGTGATGTGTGGATATGGTGTCATCTGGAGCATCTGCATGGACTGTCATTTCTTGGTTTCCCTTCTCTGTAAGAAAAAACACCTTTTCAAAAGTCTCTTTACTTTTTTCAAAGGCTGGTGTCAGCAGCACATTTAGGACCATTTGGTTTTCCTGCACTAAATGACCATGGCAAAGGCCCAAAAAGAAATTGGGTAAAGGGCAGCAACAACATCATGAGGAGTCCATCAGGAAGCTGCCTGTATTTGTCCTTTGGGGAACTCTCTGTATTTCCTGTTTTATTTTAATKCTCTGGTTTCTAAGAAACAGTTCAAAATAAGAATGGAAAAAAAAACCCCAAGAACCTCTTGCTTGGGATTGGATGTGCCTTCGATGGAGGAAGGTCTGCACAGCAAAACTGCAGTTTTCTCTTGGAATTCCTTGGGATGAAGAAAGTGCTTGCCAGAAACTGAACTCCCCTCTTCACCCCAGTGTTGCCACACGTAGTTCCCAGAGCCCTGCAGGGTGGCATTGAATTTGGGCATTAAATCTCTGCTCCAGTAATTTGTGATTTCATTTGTCATTTCATTGTGATMTGTGAGAACTGGCACCTTGAGAAAACACCAGGAATGGTTTCAGTTGCTGTCTTCTGAATTTATATTCTGTAAGAAAAAAAACTATTAATATATATCTTTAAATATTGTCTGTAGATGTGTTGGTTATTTATTTCTGCTCTTCTCAGTGGGCTGCTCCAGTCCTCACAGAGGTGGGATGAGTTGATTTGCCTTGTAAATAATCTGTTCTGTCAATCTTCTCTTGAACCTGCGAAATGTCTAGGCTGTTTGCAGTCCAGCACAGAGTGTTCATCTCTCTTTTATTTTGGTCTGTACCAGGAAATGCCTACAGAGAATGCCTGGGCAATGGGACATGGGCTTCCAAGATAAACTACTCTCAGTGTGAGCCTATTCTGGATGACAAGGTCTGTATTTTTCCCTTCATTCTTCTTAATGACATTCCTCAGCATAGACGAATGCAAAACTAAACTTGAGGTTAACTTGCTAATTTGGGGCATCTGAGAGAGATTCCATTTCTGTCTCCCCARCAAAACCTCCCTGTGAATTGGGGCAAATCCCTTATCCTCTCTCCATATCCCCYACTCACATGGTTTTTTAAAAAGGATGCTTTATCTTGCTCTGTCCCTGATGATGTGTGTTTRTGCAGATTTCTCCTAGCTTTGYTCAGAGCCTACAGCTGCTACAGTAAATGTTAGTCATAACAACAATAAGACCTAAAGCCTCTTTGGCACTAAAAAAATAAGTTCAACCAGCTGATTCCACCCTAGATCTGCCCATTCTGAGGCCTCATCAACCACTGACCTTTACAGATCTCAATGTCATTTCTCCTTAAGCAAAYATGTAAAGGGGCAGCAACAGAGAAAATATATCAAAAGTAGACTCAGGAGCCAGATGTCTTTAAGAGATCAAACCAACTTTGCATGATGCAGGACTTAGCAGATTTAAATTAGCATATGGGGTTAAGTTCCTTCAGAAGGGCTGTGAGGAATTATGCAAAGCCCTTTTCTTTGCAGATGTCTCAGAGGCATCACAGACATTCGCCCTCACACAGTTTAAGCCTTCAAGCCCTTCATACTCTTCCTCTTCCTCCTGTGCTGAGCATTGTGGTGGGACATGGCCCCACAAAGGCTTTGTGCTGGCTCTGCCAGGAGTGGYTTTTCCCTTTAGGAGCCAGGGTGGAGCCCAGCAGCTCAGGCTGGTTTGTTCTGGGGTTCATTTAGCTCATTCTGTCCTTGTTGTGCCAGGCCAGGGACAAGGGGAGGAAGATGAGATCCCACATTGAGCACTCAGAGGCTCTCAGGATGTGCTTTGGCTGTGGTGCTGCACCCACCTTGTGAGATCCACGGGCTTGGTCACTGTGGGTTCTCACCAGGGAATCAGAAAACAAATAATGGCACACCAGCTGCTGAGGAGSACCTGCTCTTACCCCCTGGCTAGTTTAATCCCCCCTCCTTTTCCTAGAGGCTCCCAGGAATTAAGAACAGYTGTGCCAGTACCTGACTGCCACCCAGAGGGACATTCAAGGTGTTCTGGCACAGTGGAGAGGCTCCCATGGCAATTTATGCCAACCTAAGCTGGCAGCACCCCAGTGCAGCCCCTCCTCAACAATTCATTCTCATTCAAAATGGAAAGTTAATTTGCTGTGGGTCATTTTTCTGGATGATTCTGGTCCCTAAACCACCTCAGTGCACTGTGGCACAAGCTGGGGCACTGGGGAGGGACAGACTGACAGAAAGTGGGCAGGAGAGGGGATGTAGAGCAGCAGCCAGTGGTGATTTGGAGAACAGGGAGCAAAGCAGGGCACAGACTCGGTGTCTGGTGTGGTTTAGGTGACACTGAGCTGGCAGCAGTGAGCTGCACCCCCTCAGGAAAATGCTGCATTTTAATGGCACTGCCTGTGTGTTTGCATGGCTCCCAACAGGGGCTGGCTGTGCACCAGCACACACAGAGGGGTTTGTTTGAAGAGGCTGGAGAAGTGTTGTGACTRGAGGACAGGATTATTCCCTTTACTCTTTTTTTTTTGCTTTTAAAAACTTTGCAGCTATGGTGATAGCTTAAAACTCCTTAAATAGCATGTTTCTTAAACAGATGAAAGTGCAGATGTTCCCCCACCCTTGCTTACAGAGGCTTAAAAACTCATTTATTAGATCTTTAAAGATTTGTGACAAGCTTTGCAAATATTAATATTTGTGAATTTTTTTGAAATCTCTCATAATGCTCGGTGTTACAGATGAATACTTTGTGATCTCATAAAAAAATTAGAAAAAAGGAACAATCCCCACAGATTTGCTCCATTTTGATTGAAGGTGAGATTCAGGCACACAARTGGGTCTGTTGTTATTTATTGAGTTTAGCAAATGCTAAACATCAGCCAGACAAAATGTCCTGTGATTTGTGTTTATTTTTAATCCAAAATAACCAACGCTGCTTTTAAGCTTGACCACTCACAGGCAGAGTGCTMAGGAATCACATGGTTTTAATTCAGTGATTGATAACAGGGGATAGGAACAGGAGTTCTCAACATCAATCCCATGCTTTATGACAGAGTTTTGGTAAAGTAGCAATAGAAATTTTAGGGTTTTTTTCAGCTGTGGGGCATCAGCTCAGTAACCCACATTCACTGGGTTATGTTAATGCATCACTGCTCTGCTTCTGGTTGAGACCTGTGGCAGCAGCTGATAAAACTCTGCTCTGGGACTGATTTGCTGCTAGATTCCCACTCTGACAGAGATCCAGTTTCTAAATGCAGTTATGTAGTTTAAARTGTGCCAGTGTCCCCATGCATCTGGCAGGTGACTGTCCTTTGGAGTGCCTGTGTCCTTCATGTCCAGAGAAGGGAACAGAGCTGGGGAAGGCTCTGGAGCCCCAGGAGGGGCTGAGGGAGCTGGGAAGGGGCTCAGCCTGGAGAAAAGGAGGCTCAGGGGGGCCCTTGTGGCTCTGCACAACTCCCTGCCAGGAGGGGACAGCCAGGGGAGCTGGGCTCTGCTCCAGGGAACAGGGACAGGAGGAGAGGGAACAGTCTTGAGCTGTGCCAGGGGAAGTTTAATTTGGGTATTAGTGAAAATTCCTTCACTGAAAGGGTATCAGGCATTGGAACAGGCTGCCCAGAACAGTGGTGGAGTCACCACCCCTGAAAATGCTCAAAAATCATGTGGATGTGGCACCTGGGGACAGGGTTTAGTGGTGAACAGGGTGGTGCTGAGGGAATGGTTGGAGTCAGTGATCTTAGAGGTCTTTTCCAACCTTAAATATTCTGATTCAGCAGCAGCCATGGAGGTCAGTCACCAGGACAGCTGGGAATCAATCACAAGTGTCCCCAGTGCCCCTCAGGGAACACCAGGTGCCTGTGTGTGCACAACTGCTTCTAACCCTTACCTTGGGTGGGTACCCAAGTGTTGGAGTCCTCGTGTCAGACTGAATCTCACCCTCTGAACAAGCAGTTCAGGCACAGGAACAAGATCTAGAAATAATTCTGATCCAGCTGGCTGTTTGGTGGCACAGTGTGTGATAAATGGAAAAATTCTCCTCAGCCTACAAGCTCCTGTGTTGCCTTCACTGCACCCAAAACAAATCTCTGCTCTTCTTAAAAGAAAAGTGAGCGCCTCAGGCAGCAAAAGAGACATCCCAGCCTCCAAAAAGAGCTGTAAATCAGGAACTTTGGTGTTGTGGTCTGTGGCAGCTGTACGTGAATTTGCTTCTGCTGATGTTTTGAGGTGGCTTCAAGCTGAGTAGCTGAGTTAGCACCACACTGGGCTCAGACTAATGGATCCTGCATAGGAGCACAGTCACATCAGCCACAGCAGCTCCCAGCTGGCTCAGAACGGGAAAGCAGTGAGCTCACAGTCATCTGGGATGACAGAGATACTTCCCAGTTGCTTCTGAAAGTCTTTGGAGAGGTGTCCTTTAGCTGTGCTGGTGCTGAGATCATCCTGGCACCGGGAGGAAATTGGAAGTGACTGCCTGGCARTGGCGTGTGCAGCCTCCCAGGGAGACATGAGCTGTAAACGCTGGCAGGACCTGTCAGTAAGTTCTGTTAGAGGAAGCAAGATCCTTGTCAGATGGTCCAAGAGTGCTGCTSTTAGGTGGTTATTGATTCCAATCACTTCTCTGAAGTGTTTAGGACAGGTTAAGCATTCACATTCTAGCTGAAGCAAGGGGAGAAGTGCCCTGGATAGAATGACTCTGTCATTAGCCTGAAGCCTGCCTGTGGGGAACCCACCATGCCATGTGCAAAGTGAGTGCAGGTAAAGACATTGTCTAAAAAACAAAAGGAGGTTTAAACCTCCTCAGTTCACCTGGTAGAAGTTTGTGGGAGACACCTCTGCCCTGCCTGGTGTAAGCTGATTGTCACGTCTGATGTCATGGAATGGGATTGCAGTGGTGTGACCAGGGGGTAAAACCATCCCTGCATTCCCCATCCCTGCATTCCCCATCCCTGGAAGTGTTCCAGGACAGTTGGATCAGGCTCTGAGCAACCTGGTCTAGGAGCTGGCATTCCTGACCACAGCAGGAATCATCATTAAGATCCTTTCTGACCCAAACCATTCCCGGATTCCATGATCTCCTTCTCTAGCTCATTTCTCATCTAGCAACCCCCCTCCTAAGCCTGAATAGAATTTGAATCTTTGTTTTAGTGAAGCATCTTCCTGTAAGCAGGAGGATATTGGGTAACAGGAGAAGGTTGTTGACATTTTAAATGKATTGGTGTCCAAGAGGGCGAGCCAGAAAAGAGCTGTGCAAGTGTTTTACATGAGCTGAGCTGTGGGGAGCAAACACAGGATTTTCTGGGCACGTGCTTTTCAGCCCTGAAGGTGTTGCCTCCCATGCCAGCAGARATGCAGATTGCATGTAGGCTGGTGGAAAGTGATCTTGCCACCCTGTCAGCTYAGTTTTCTGTAAAGCACCAAGGCAGTTCTTGTTTCTATAATATTTGAATTTGCCTTCAGGAAACCTTGTCAGTGTCAGAAGCTGAAAATATGAAAATCCTGCCTGTTTTTCCTTCAGCRTCAATGCATCCCATTAATAATAATCCGATTAATCAGCAGCTTAATAATTTTATTTTTCCAATTCATCTCCTCATGTTTTGAACCACACCTTCTTAAATCTTGAGTGAAGTTAGAATAGTGCTCAGGAGCCAAAGGAGGGTGGGACTTAAAGAGCAGGAACCATGTGCTGGAAAAACACAAGGTTTGCCATCTTCCAGGAGATTCCTGGCACTAAACGAGCAATTCTGAAGAAAGTTCTTAATCAGATGGTTTGGGTTTTGATAGTGCTGCCAGAAGCAGTGAGGTGGATTCAATGAACCTCTTGGATCCCTTGAGATGTTCTGTGATCCCCTGGCTCTGTGAGTTAAACAGGAGAGTCAATGAGCCCTGCAGTTTGGGCACTGTTGAATAAAACAGCACTGCACAGGTRGGCACATCAGGTCAAGTGAGTTTTTCTTTCCCTTCAGGTGTCCCCTCAACTGAAGGATAAATAAAACACRGTGTGGAATTTGCACTCCACAGCTTCCTTTTGCTGCTTTTATTCTTTTCACCTCCAATTCAGGCAACACAGAAAACGGGGAAGTTTATTTTAGGGGATTTTATAATGGACTTAAAAATACTCTGCGTGGTTGAGTTCTGTCCAGAAACAGCACATTACTCTGKGAGCTGAAGATACAGGCAGGTTTCATCACAAAAACGATTCCAAGAGAGCTCCCTGGCTCTCTAGCAAAGTGCTGGAAGATGCTTATCTTCACAGAACAATGGAACAGATTAACTGCAGCTGCTGSTTGTAGTTCCAGCCAAACATTCATTCACTGGCAAATTCCTTTCACTGGAGTAAAACGTTAAGGGAAATTGTTAGGGAGGGAAAAAAAATGGGGGAAAAAATTCAACCAAAAATGTTAAGGGAAATTGTTAGGTGGGAAAAAAAAAGGAAAAAAAATTCAACCAAAATTTTAAAAAATGATGCCATTTGTAGGATTTTGCTTGCATATTTTTATCATATGGGAAGAAACGTAGGCGGTTGGTTTTTAAAAGCCTTGTTCTTCTGAAGGAGGGCACCATCCCAATGTGGGGAAAGATCTGCTTAACAAGAAATAAATGACAAAACTAATAAAGAAGGATATTTTTCAGGGGCAACAAACCTCTTTTTAGCCATCTTCAGCATTTATCTGAATAGTGTCTTTCTACTTCTTCCTAGCCAGGCAAAGTGAGGAGATGTTCTTTCTCCAAAGCCAAGAGCAGCCCACCAATAAAGATGTTTCTGCAAGGTCGAATTCTGGTCACTAAATCCCTACATTCACTGATTTAGATGGGAGCACTTCTGTAGTGGTTTTTTTTTTTGTTTTGGTTTGTTTTTGTTTGTTTGTTTGTTTGTTTGTTTGTTTGTTTGTTTACAGCATCAAGAATTTATCAACAGTCTCCCCCACATCCTAGGAAATAGACACCAATAGAGGAAATTTCACCACATATTTGGGTTGCTGCTAAGAACAACAGCATCCCTGGTTTGTCAGGCTCTCCCAGAACTGAAGGGACACCACCAGGTTCCAGCCCTTTTAGTCTGCATTAATTCTGCCCTGGGTTTGAAGGATAAAGATCATAGCTTGCAAGGAATGTCCCTCAGAGGAAAATCTGTATGGGAAGGGCTTGTTATTTATTCTTACTGACATTTTTGTGTGAAAACCAAGYCATTTGAGTAGGAAAATGGCATAACCTGGCTCATTAAGACCGTGCTGTTTCCTAAGAAAATAATGTTTTATAACTTTTGAAACTCAGAGAAATTGTGTCTTTGGTAGGTTTGTTGCCTGAAATGACAAAGGTTTAAAATAAGAAAACCCGAGGAAATGGGAAAAAATAAAAAAAAAWAAAAAAAAAAATAAAAAAAAAAGGGGGGGGGGAGAAAGTGGGGACAAAATAACTTATTGTTTTGCAGATTTTTATAAGAAACTATGGCCAAATCCTAAAACCCCAAACTGAAACGACACCAAGCCTGTACTTGTGTGCCTGGGCAATGTGTTTGCCTTACACAGAGGCATCAGCCCTGGGACTGTCGTGTCATTGTAAAGCTGAGAAGAGTCATTCCTGTKTTCTGAAGTGCTGAACTGGGGACTCATGCTGATTTAATCGTGTTGTCTCTTTACCCYCAGAGGAARTACGCKCTCCATTACAAGATTGCTCTCATCATTAACTACCTGGGCCACTGCATTTCAGTAGGAGCCCTCATAGTTGCCTTCATGCTTTTCTTGTGCTTGAGGTGAGTAATGTGTTTGCATGTTTCTGACTCGGTTGGGTGATGCTTTCTCGTGGCTCTGGCCAGGTCAGGGATGGGTCTGAAAGTGGCTCTGGTCTCCCTGAGCACGCCCCGTGCTTTTGCTGACTAATGATGAGCTCCTCCTGAGTGTAGGAGCTGAAGCCTCTTTGGATTCAGGGAGAGAACTGAACATGATTTATTGATGCAGCAAAAAAAAAAATTCAGTGAGCAGTCCTCTTCATTAAGGGAGAATGGGATCTGAGTGTGTCAAGCTGCAAGTTTTGGGGGCAAGTTTTGCTTTCTCACAAGGCAGAACATGGTAATGTCTTGCATTCCCTGACAGCTCAAACCCAGATCTAAAGCAAAGGAGACAGAACAAAATCTTTCCATTTTGCTTTGGGTTAATTTTGGGTTTTCTTTCATTAAAAACTTAGAAGTTTTCTTAAATAAAAGGAGGAACATCATTAGTGGAGCTTAATCCCCAGCAGTGCTGATGAAATGATGAATGCAAATCAAAAATGATGAATGCAYAGAAACCCTTCCCTGATCTGGTCCAGGGTGCAGAAGGGAGTCTGGCAAAGGGAGATGTCAGTGAAAGCAGAGTTAGAGCTACAGGGAAGAGAAAGGACAGGAGGAAAGGGCAATTAGAGGAAAACAAGTAGATGTGGRTGAATCATCATATGTATGTCCACAGCCTGAATCACAGGAATTTATTTTCACAGGAATGGCCTGGTGGGTTAATAATGTATTATCTCTTGGRTTCCATGACTGGCATTTCTGTCTAATTTGCGCTGGGCTGTCCAGGAGAGTTCAACCTGGACTTAAAACCAGCTCCACTGAGTGCTGTGCAGTGATAAACCTTAAGAAAAAGCTTGTCCTAATAAATAGCAGAGGATAAACTGTGGGTGGAGGGCACAGTTTATGCCAACTTTTAAAATGCCATGTAACAAAGAGATCTTTGGCTGCTGGCTGCTTCTGGCAAGGATTACAGCAGGATGATTGACAGTGCAAGAATCTCTGTTTTCCTGGAGTGGAGCATCCCTAAAGTATTAGCTAAGTCTTCTGAGCCTTCCTAACAAGGCCTTTTTAATAATAATAATACGAATCTTCTCGCACTCCAGCATCTATAAACAGAATAATCTATGCTAAACCACCTTAAAACATTAAATGGGAACTTCTGTGATGCATCAATTYAAACTTCCATTTCAAACCCTTTACAGTGCATATAAAACTAATTCCCACAGTGCTTGGAGACCTGAATTAATTTGCACTGAATAAAGAATGCAAATTACTCATTGAGGTAACTATATTCCCTGCTTTTATGCTCAGTCTTTTATAAATGCTTGAGTAAATAACACAAAAACAATTAGGCAGGATGGTATGAAAGCATCCAGCTTCAAACACGGAGGTGGCCCAGCTGAATTCTTCCAAATTGTTCTTTTGTTATTTAAACTTTAAGGTTTAAATTTTGCAGTCAGCTGCAGCACAGAAAACAACAACTGAGTAGTGGAAATTAGGTACTTCCCTGTACCTGCTGKGAATTGAGGTAGTCCATCTTTTCAAAGTCACATTGTGTCGTGCAAAACGTGTCCAGTGTGCAGCCAGAGTCAACCAGCATGAGATTCCTCAGGGTCTGTTGATAAACATCTGTTTTCCAAAGTTCTAGAGATGTTCCAGTGAAGGCAACCCAAATTAATGTTTCATTGCAGGTTGGCCCTACCCAGATTTCGGGTTATGGACATCTTCATTTACCTCTATAAAGTGCCCCAAGAACAAATCAGTTTTGATTATCAATGTTTATCATTTGGGGCGATTTTTAATGCTGTTTTATTTTGGGTGGAAGGAGTTTTATGCTGTTTTATGTTGGATGGGTGAAAKAATTGAATTTAGGTAATTCCTGGCCAAAAAAACACAATCTGAGAGCTCCTCATCTTGACCTAAAGTAGAAATCTGCCACTTCCTTATTCTTACCCCACACCATCCATCCACCTCCCTCTGTGAGTCCCTGCTGAGGGTGAAAACAGAGGAGACCTCCAGGAAGATTCAAGTTTTACATCTGCTCCCAATTTTTATGCTTCTCCCCCACAACCTGCTCGATTTTCCTTTGCTCTGTCAGTGCAGGTGGATCCCARAGGCAGCCCTGTCTCCAGGGGGAGGCTGGAGCACCCCAGCTCTCCTGGRACAYAACTGCTGYCAAGGCTTTGGCACCTCTCACTCTGGGGGTTTTAGGAGCAGGTGAAATACTTGGCTGTGTGGCAGAAGGTGTTGCTGTGGTGTTCAGCTGCTCAGGAGGGTGTTCTGCTTTTGGAAATGAGCTTCACCATCACTGGTGCTGCCCCAGCCCAGTGGGGCTTAGTCCTCCAGCTTAGTCCTCAGTGTGGGAAATGGTAAAGGTGAGAAGGCTTTTAGGAGCTGAGAAAGCAGCCTCAGAAACAGAAAGAGCAGAGAATTCAGAGCTGGCTGCAGCTGCAAATGATGAAAAGCAGAAGAAGATACAAAAATACAGCAAGCAGGGACATTAAACAATAATGTGAGTCTTAGGCTTGGCCATGATAAACATTGAGACCACAGAAAAATATGCTCAGCAAGATAGCGAAAGTTTTAAATTTAATAATAGAATATTGTGTATTGTTAATTCAAAGCATAACAAGCAAGCATTGTTTGAAACAGGTGTGTGTGTGCTTTTGGTAACTGGCTAAAACAATTGTCTGTGAGCTTTAGCAATGTGCTATTGGTTGAAAAGCTTTTAAAATGTCATGTAACAAAGAGATCTTTGGCTGCTGGCTGCTTCTGGCAAGATGTGAGCGATTGCCATGTTTTTATTGTCTTAAACCTGGTATTGAGACTGATATTGGGGCAATAAAGCTCTGGGAACATCCTCCAGCAGTCCTGTCCCATCCTTACAAATACTCCCAACACACTCAGTTGTGCTGAAGAGGGAAGAAACTGTATCTCAACCCTCTTTTTCAAATTTATCCTGTCACTTTGTATCCATTGTATTCATTCTTCCTCGATTCCTTAAGTAGCTTCATCCTTCATCCATCCTCTATTTAACAGAAGAGTTCTACTGCCCTGAACACTGAAGTATCACACACCTGTTTTAAGGGTCAGGAATCTCAGCTGTGATGAAATCATCTGCCATTTGTGTCCTTGAGACCCCAACACAACTGGGAGGGGATGACAGCTCAGCCAGGGCCCCCCTTTTCCTGTCAAGACCCATTTTAGCCTTGTTTCCTCCAGTTCTGTCACATCTGAACCTGTGCAGTGACAACCAAGCCAGTAAACATTTCACTTAGCACCTAAATGATCCAAAGTGAAGGGGAGGGCTTGATTGTTGCTGGCACACTGGCTGAATGCCAGTGAGTCACTGAGGCAGCTCCTGGAGCTCCAAGTCAACATCAGATTCTCAAGGTCTCAGTGTAGGTGGTCTTAAAATTCTGAGAGCTGTGCCTGCCTGTACCATCAAACCAAACAAACYCACAAACAAAAAGGAGGAAAAAGAAAGAATTAGTGCACAGAGTGTGCTGTAGAGGTGGATTGATCTCCAGTGCAGGCCCTGGAGAGGTTTGCTCAGRGCCCTTCACTTGGCATTGCTGAGTGGATCTGCACTGCTGGGATTCTCAGAGTCTGTCTGGTCTCATTAAYAGGCAGGGTTTGCTCCCTCCCTCAGGTGCACACAGGCAGCTCCCACTGACTCAGCCTCATCCTCCCCCTGAATCACAATCTCACACTGCTGAAGCAGAAATTTTCCATGGGAGGAATCCTGCTATCAGCAATACCAATCAAGCTGAAGAGAAAGAAAATAATTTWAAAAAAATGCAAAGGATTAAAATGCTTCTTTTGAATCCCATTTTTCCTTTGCTGTTGCTGATAATGCACAAACCCAAATTGCTTTGTCCTGGATTTCCCCTTGTCACTGTGCTGTTAGAGCATCCTCTGAGGTAGAATAGGAGTCCTTTGTAAAACTCCTGACTTGTTACTAAACAACGTGCTGGCAGTGGGCAGCAGTGACCTGAGTGGATCAGAAGAAGATTTACTTGTGCACTGGTTATCAGAGAAGGGGTAGGGGAAGAAAGGTATTTGTTCTGGGAAGCATCCATGTCCCTGCTGAGTTTTGAATCCAATAAAGGATGGTGCTGACAGGAGGATGGGCTGGAGATTAAAAATGACATGTCCTTGCTGGATATGGCAGCTCTAAAAACAACCAACCCCACAAACATTGTCATAACATCTTTTGTCACTGCTATGGTGGCAGTGAAAGCAAACTGAGGTTTTGAGGGAAGTTCTGCTTTYCTGTTGCCCTTAAATTTCACTCTTTCTATTTCCCTGGTAAAAGCATCTAATACAATTTCTTCTCATAGGCCTGAGGCAGTGTCCCTGTTCTTTCTTATGATTACAGATTTCCTAAATCCCACATATTATTTCTCCCCAAAAGAGACTGGAAATACTTTTTTCCTAAAACAATATAGTAACTTCTTTTTTTCCTTTTTTCCCCCCTAACCACCTCCTATCTACTTCACTTTATCCTCTCCTGTTCCAAGCTCCATTGAACTGCCCTGTTGCTCTTCAGGCTGGTGCAGGATTGGCAGGATTGCTGCTCAGGCCTCTGTTTGTAAGGATGGAAGAGTTTGATGAAATGATTTGTAGAAATGTGTCAGGAGAAAGGCAGAGCATCAATACAGAGCAGGTTTTGTGGAGCAAAGTGAAGTGACACCTCTCAGAACCTGCAGACTGAGGATATCTCAGGTGGGGAGGAGATCTGCACAATTAGTTCTGGTTTGCATTTAAAAGGATGAGATTAGATGTGATTAGAGCAGAGCAGGCTCCACACCTAAGGCACAATCMTTTCTTGTTGTGGAGCAAGAGGAAAGAGCGAGTCCCAGGTGAGGACATCACCTGACAGAGTTCATGTCAGTGCTCCACGTCCCCCCCTCATCTCCTGCCTCCCCACCCAGCCTGGTTCAGTCTGTTCCATCAATTAGCAGAGCCTTCATTAATGATTCAGGCACGTGGCAATTYTAAACTTCACCAGAAATCCTGGGCTGGGGTGGGTGCAGTGGCTGTGGGTTTGAACACAGCTCTGTCCCACCCTGCARCAATCCTCAGTAAAGTCCACAGGGAAAGGCAGCAATGAAAATCACGGAGTTCTGTAAAAAAGAACAAACCCAATGAGGGGGGAATCTTTAAATACAGAGCATCTGAAGTGCCTGTACTGCCTGAATCTCTGTGAAGAGCCTCATCCAATGGACTCAGATGAAGGCCAGAAACACTTTTTTCCTTATTGATTAACTCCAGGCCTTTGCCTTTGCTTCCCACTGCCTTTACTCAGCCCCTCTCATCTCACATCTGTAGGATTTGTTCTTTACACYCTTTGTGTAGAGCCTACCCCACACAAAATAAAACCCCAGAGAACAGGGCCCTCATGAGCTCCTGGAATAATACCTGTAATTAAAAGTGTGCCCAAAAGAGCTCTGTTCTTAAAATGTGAAAGGTTTCACAAGCTGCATCTGAAATGGTGGTATTGTAACCARGCACAATGGAAGCCACTCAGGAGTGCTGTTGCTGCCTATAAATACATCACCATGGGATAAACACTGGAAACTGAAGAGCTGCTTACAATCAAGGACAGTGTCAGTGCAAGAAAAAATGGGTAGAGGTGCTCTACAGACAGATTTGTGAGTGGATATGAAAGGATGATTTCCAGCCCACATTGATGAGGGGTCCTAGAGCAGTGTAGAGGAAAAAATTTAAGTTGGAGTCAAACTGGAGTATCAGGAATTTATGAAATGTTTTTGCTCAGTTCCTTTCTTGGCCTGAGTTTTGGAGGCCACTTCTGTCCTGTGCTGGAAATATGTTACTGCTGGTATATTCCTGTCAATGCCAAGATTTTGGCTGTGAGTTTTTGGAGATGGACATGAGTGTGTTTGAATTCTGATTATAGAACTGCTCTTACAAGATCTAGATGTTGACTGACAAGCTAAAACTTGTCTGTGTTCTGCTTCTGAYGATGATGGGATGGTTTTGGGAACAGTGGAGAAAACATTGCAACTTTTCCAAGATTTCAGAGAAAGGAGGAAAGCAAAGTTGGGTCTTTGCAGTTTATATATGAATCATGCTCAGGAGTGTGATTTGATTAAAAAAAAAAACAAAAAAAAACCCCACAACTTGAGTCATCTCTGGGAAGGAAAAKCAGAGAAAATGTTTGCAAGATGATATTTAGACCCATGAACTGCAGATGCACCTGCAGCTATTCAGGTGCTAAATGGTTCATGTTCAGTTTTCACCCATGGGATTGCACGTGTAGGTCCCTCACTGACTCCACTGTAGTTGCTGAGAACTCAGGAATCTTCTCTTCTGCCTAATCTAAGAGATAATTTAGGTGCTGGAGGGTGTCCAGAGAAGGGAACAGAGCTGGGGAAGGTTCTGGAGCCCCAGGAGGGGCTGAGTGAGCTGGGAAAGGGGCTCAGCCTGGAGAAAAGGAGGCTCAGGAGGGACCTTGTGGCTCTGCACAACTCCCTGCCAGGAGGGGACAGCCAGGGGGGTCAGGCTCTGCTCCAGGGAACAGGGACAGGAGGAGAGGGAATGGCCTCAGGTTGTGCCAGGAGAGGTTTAGATTGGATATTGGAGAAAATTTCTTCACTGAAAGAGTGGTCAGGCATTGGAACAGGCTGCCCAGGACAGTGGTGGAGTCACCACCCCTGAAAGTGTTCAAAAATCATGTGGATGTGGCTCTTGGGGGCAGGGTTAAGTTCTACTGGGTCAATGGTTGGACTTGATGATCTTGGAGGGCTTTTCCAACCTAAGCAATTCCATGGTTCTGTGAGTTCTGCTGCTTCACATTGCTCTGTCAGCTAAAACGTGAGAGAGGGGAGAGGTGAACGTTTCTGTCACCCCTAAATGGGCCATGGTCACCCCTGGCAGCCTCTGGGTGCCTCTGCCTGTTTTGGGAACAGCARCTTCCCTGGGGATGTGCCCAGGCTGAGCCACTGGACACATTTCYCAGTGCCCAGTGAGCACCATGAGAATGAGGAATTTAGACCAAGCACAGGAATGATTATTTGGGAGGTTTCCAATCTTTCCTGAATTCCTGGCCAAATGCTCCAAAATAATTAAATATTTCACACCACGTCTTGGTGTAAATGAGGCCAAGGAGAGTGTGAACAGCAGCATCAGCAGCTCAGACTTTCCTCCTTGGTTTATCACCTCAGTATCTGCAAATGTAGATATAATGTAATAAACCTGGCTAATTGTGTAATTGTACTAAAGGTAAAAAGAAAAAAGCATAACCTTTGAATTCTCTAGCTAGTCACTTAAATTAATTTGGTTTCAGATTTTTTTTGTATAATCCCATAAGGGGATTATGAATGAGGACATGATGTGCACTCATATTTCCCAAACAGTAGCTGTAAGCCAGATGAGCTGCTCTGAGCTCTCACTGTCTGGCTTCTGAAGTCCTGTCTCTGATTTGTGCAATCCCACTGCAGTGGCCAATCTCCATGGAAAACATTCACCTTTCCTCAGTCTGGACTGATAACTACAGCCTGTGTCAGAAAACCTGAGCTGCAAGGTGTTTCCTGCTCAAAAATAGACTCTGCAGCCCTCTCTTCTTTTTGTTCAAAAATTACTGGCACCCAACCACCATTCAGCAGAGCAAATGAGAGCAGAGTCCTGAATCTTTGTCTTCAGYCACAATCACATGCTGCACTAAATGAAGTCATTCTGTGGTTTTTTTATCATTCTTGGGAAAATTGGGAATTTTCTCCAATTTTGATGGCCCAGTCAAGTTGTGTTCTAGGATTATGCAGGGTTTGGGTTTCAATGATCCCTTATTTGAGCACAGTCAGTCTGGGGCTGCCCACCCTGTTGTGTGTTGTGTTGGCTGCATCCTCCCCACCCCTGCAACATCAGTGCTGGGAGCCTTTGTGTCTAAAGCAGGCAGAATGTCCCATGTCCCATGTCCTGCCATTAAAAACTGGCTTGAAGGCAGGAGAGTGAAGCTTTGGAAAAGACAAATGCACAGACACTTCCACAGCTGGTTTATTTTTAGGGTCTGTGCACATCCTAAATACTCATGGAAGCTGCTGCTTCTCCTCTCACCTGAGCATTTCACTCCTGTCCTCGTGACAAAGCTGTCTCTTCCTTCCAGGCTCCCATCCTTCCTTGCTTTCCCCCTTGCTTTTCCTGTGGGATATTTGCATTCCCCCAGGCAACTGCCACCAAAAAGCTGATTTTCCCTGCCAGCCTCTCCAGCTGCTGTTCCCATCTGGAAGCCTGAGGAGTTCCAGAATATGTGCACTGATTGAGCACCCAGGGGAAGCCGTGGGGACCTCAGGGGAGAGGCTTCCATGTGGGTGAAAGCAAACAGGCCCTGACAGGCACAGAGCCTGGGAAATCACTTGCTGTGAGGTATTTTTCCCACTCTGTGCCATTTATGGCTTGGACACGTGCTTTGCCTGCCCTAGAAAAGACTGAAGAGGGGAAATAGTTTTGTAAGTATTGTCCATGATTCTCCTTCTGGCATGTTCCAGTCATGGAATGGGAAGGGCTCCTKCAAAGTGCACTCCTATTTCTCCTGTCAGCTGTTTCCAGAGAGAYTTTGGGGCAGCAGTCTTAATTGAACATCATTATTAATGGAATACTRCATGAATTAATAGAAGGTTTCCAAGCTTCCTTAATAAAGTTTTCATTTGCAATTATTTCTATGCAGATGATTCAACTAATTCAGTGAGCTTTCAGCCATGCTGCCACATTATTAGGATTGTTAATGCTAATTGTTTGTCTCGTGCTTTGAATCAGAAAATAGTGGCTCTGTGCATCCCAGAGGAAAAATACCACTGGATGGATGGAGTGAGAAAAAGCCCAATAAATCAACAGAAAGCTACTTTGAGTTTTTACCAGGGCTATTTTTAGATGTCCATTTTGAATCAGTGAGGCCACCTTTACAGAGACACTTGATGTGATTTTCTTTCTGCCTTTCCAGATCTCACAAGCCAAAAGAATGGGGTTTCTATTTCTCTGCTTTCTCTGTCGAATCTCACAATTAAGGTCATTTGGTGGAAATAAKTGGCAGGACATCCTCTCTCTACCAACAGCCAGAAGCTCTTTCTGCCCACCTCTKATCCAGGCTGCAGTCAGCTGCTGGAGAACTTTGCTTTTTTTTCCCCCTTTGCTGCTGTTTTCCTTGGTGGAAGCTCAGCTCTGACACCCTGCACACGAGGCAGTTCAGGTGGTAGGAAACGGAGTCAGGGAACAGCAGGGTCTGTTCTCAGAGCAGATAAAGGGGCTGTTGTGTGCAGTTTCTCACTCCTGAGAAAGCTGCTCTCATTTTCAGGCACTGCTGGTGGGTGGAATTATTGTCATTTAGTGGATGTAAAGCATCTGGAGGGGTACTGAGGAAAGGGTCCCCTCATTCCAGACTTTATTCACATGACACTGCTCTGCTGGGCTCAGGAGCTCACCCTGTGCMCAGAATTCATCTCTGCAGCCAGGCTGGGCTCTGAGGTGGGCACTGGCTCTTGATTCTCTAATTAGGAAGGCCAAAGACAAGCATATTTATGTTCACCTTCATTGCCTCTTCATTCCAACCTGCTGCAGAGCTGAGCTGAGTGCTCTGTGTGTGTGGTGAGAGGGAGGCTCATCCCAGATCCCAGATAATCCCATCTGGTTTGGCCAGCACAGCCAGAGGGCAGGCTCTGGGGCTCTGGATTCACTTCTTCCTGTAGGCCCATGGAGATTCACTGAGGTTGGAGTGGACCTCTAAGATCATTGACTCCAACCATTACCCCAGCACTGCCAGGTCCATCACTAGACCCTGTCCCCAAGTGCCACATCTAAATGGGTTTTTTTAACACTTCCAGGGATGATGACTCCACCACTGCCCTGGGCAGGCTGTTCCTATGTCTGATCACCCTTTCAGCAAAGAAATTTTTCCTAATATCCAATCTAAACCTTCCCTGGTGCAGCTTGAGGCCATTTYCTCTGGTGCTGTCCCTGGTACCTGKGAGCWGAGCCCGACCCCCASCTGSCTGCACCCTCCTGTCAGGGGTTCCCCTGAGCCTCCTTTTCTGCAGAATAAACACCCCCAGTCCTCAGCTRCTCCTCWTCAAACTTGTGCTCCAGATTCTTCCCCAGCTTTGTTTCCCTTCTCTGCACAAGCTCTGCTACTGCTGTCCCCAAATTCCTGCAAATACAAAACAAGGCACTTCATAACTCAGTCTCCCACCAGAGTGTGCTGTCACCTGCTGCACTCCTGTACCCAAAACCTCACATCATCAACCTTTGAAACAGGTTTGGTGTCATGGAGACCAATGAAAAAAAACCACAAAATTCTGCTGGTGACACCATGCTAAGAGCAAAGTGTTGATGATCTGCTGGCTCTTCCTCTTCCTCCCTTCATTCCCTCCAACTGGAAGGATAGAGGARAACAGTATYTGTGTWTCTTATCCCTTGACCAGTTTTCTGRGTYATGAAAACATGAGGATATGAAGAYATGAAAATATGRGGACACCTCTGYTCAAACCCACAGCAGGACTYYKGTGCATCMGRCCCTCCTGAGAAGCTCCTGCCCTTTCAGGAGGAGGTGCCTGGCTGCCATTCAGCATGGAAAGCACTGGTTCTTAAAAAATGATGAGGAACCAATGAGCCCTTTCATTTACAAAGCCAAGATGCCTCCAGTGGCAGTGTCTTTTCTCTCCATGTCAGAAATTGTCAGTCCTTTTCTGTTCTCAAGGAAATCCTTTTCCTTCTGCCTGCTCCTTCACTCAGGGTGACACACACCCCCTGCTTGTKCCTGTCTCACCTTGCTGAATTTCAGGGGGATATTTCCTGCCCAAAATCTGCTGTCAGGCACAGCTAGAAGTGAAATTGCTGCATGACCTGTGTGACTGCAGGAYCCAGCACCAAGCACTCCTCCCACAGCCCGTGGATGAGCAGTTTCTTGCTGGCCAGATCGAGTTTTTTTTCTGTTCCTTCACCTTGCAGCCCTCAAAGGGCAGGAGGGAGTGCATTTGTGAGGAAATGCCTCCTCATCCAGCCCTTGGGAGTGGGCAGACAAGCAGGGAAGAGGAGCCCACACACACAAAGGTGTTGTACTGTGAATAACAGGTTCATGTTAGTGGAGTGATCCATGGTGTGACCCCAGGGAACATAAACCACAAAAGGAGCCCAGTGACTCCTGTGGGGAGCTGGGGCCACCAGCAAGGTCATTTAATGCATTTAAAACCAGTCTCTGAATCAGGAGTGTCTTCTGACTGCCAGGAGCAAGGAACAACTTGCAGTYCAACTCCCCTGCTTCCAGTGTTCTTGCCCAAATTCATTTTCGCTGATCCCCACAGGGACTGAGTCCCAGCCTAAGTGGCACATTGGTCTGAGTGAACRTGAAGTTCTTATGTCTTTTATATTCTGACTCGATCTTTAAGCCTGTGGTGAGTGAATTGCTGCCACTTCTCTCTTTGTTCCATCCCTCTCAGACCCATGCACCAGGGAAGAGCTGGCAGGAGAGGCCAGCCAAAGCTTTGACCAGTGATTTTTGTCTGAAAAGGATTAGAGTAGGAAGGAAATAATTAATTTCTCCTCAGTGGAAGCCCACAGCCTCAGCCTGTGATGTGCCAGCCTTCAGGATCTCTGGGGTGGTGATTTGTGCTGCTGTTCCTGCACCATTCAGCACACACCAGGGCTTGTAAAACAASTGCAAATGGCTTAAGTGATGTTACCTGTCATGAAGATGAATAGGARAGCATCTATCAGCAGATCCTCTGGGCTGGGGAGCTCTGAATGGCTCTGTAAGTCACTGTTCCTTCCCTGCAGTGCTGTAATTGTGTCTGAAGCTGCAGTTCAGCTCCCAGTGTCCTCAGCTCCCATTTCTCCCCTCTCCTACATGACTGTTTTCCTCTTGAGGGGCATCTCTCTGCTCTCTGTGCTCTCATTTTCCTCATGTTGCCACTGCCRCCACCCCCAGATTGTGATATCCCCCTCCTGAGGTGAGAGCAACCCCAAATTYCTTAGCTTCTGGATCTTGAGGGAATTCATTCATGCCAACCCCTGTGCCTCCAGAAAAGCTCTGTTCACCAACTTGTCAGACACCTYAATGTGTTTTAAATTCCACCTCCTGCCAGCTGCAGTGTGACAGGAATGTTCTTTATCTGTGCTGCCTGGGAGGGCAGTTAGTGCTGCTCCTGGAGCACAGCCTTGGTTACTTTTCCACTCCACAGAGCAAAAGCCGGTAATTAATCAAGGAGAAAGGAACTGTGGGGCTCATTGCCATAGAAGACTGATAKGAGTGTTTAAGTTTTCAAAATGGGACAGGTCATTTTCATGAATAACAGSAGTATTTACATTTAAATTAAGGCTCATAAGTTTAAGCTACTTTCTATCGACAAAGAGCCAGGAAAAGACCTGTGGAGGATAAATGACTCCTGTGATTATTCTGGGGATTTTTTTCCTCACGCTTTGAGATGAATGAGTATGACAAGGKCAGCTTTGTCCTTTCAGCAAACATTAGCTGTGCTGCAGCTCTCCTGTTGTTCAGCACTTTTGCTGCCCAGTTTGGGACATGTCCTTCATTCAGTGCYCACCTCAGAGCCCAGCCTGGCTGCAGAGATGAATTCTGTGCMCAGGGTGAGCYCCTGAGCCCAGCAGAGAAMTCTCACGTGAATAAAGCCTGGAATGAGGGGGGAACTCTTCCCTCAGATGCTTTACAGCTACTAAATGACAATAATTCCACCCACCAGCAGTGCCTGRAAATGAGAGCAGCTTTCTCTGGTGGCTGCCAAGAGATTGTTCCCTTGTTCCATCGACTGCAGCTCTGCACTGCTGTGCCCTGCAGCCTCCACACACTTTATTATCTGCAGATTCTCCCTCCCCACTGCACACCTGACACAGTTATTTCTGCAGCTTTCCCTGCCCTTGGCTGTGAATTGTATTGCTGCCACTATGATTTCTGTGCTGGTGGTAGCTGGGGGGCAGAATCGTGGGCTCTGGGCTTGTTAAATAACAATAACAAACTTGCAGTGTCCAGTTGGGACTTTCATTAAAAGAAAATGAAAGGAAAAAACAAACAAACAAACAAACAAAAAAAAAAAGGAAAAGGTTACAACCATTCTGTGCCTGGGGTCACATCACTGCCTGAGTTATTGAAGAAAGTCTGTGACGCTTTCAGACATCTCTCACATTATCTTTCATGGCTCTGCTAGCCCCWAAGACAGGCAGCTTTTTGGCAGTGAAAGCACCCATTTAACATCCAAGCCACACACCCAGATTCTCCAAAAGGGACTGAGGCAGTGGTGTGGGGTTACTGGTACCCAAAATATGGCTTTTGCTAAAGCAATGGGACAGGAGGGCCAACCGTCCCCGTTTCATGTCCAAAGCCAAAACTTCAGGCTTCAGTTCAGTCAGTTCCAGCTGCTGGCCACATTTATACTTTACTTAGTTTTTACACCAGGAACACACCTTCCCTCAATGAATGGGGCTTTTTGAAAACAAGGAGTGTTTTGATAATTATCTGTTAAGATTGGGGGGTTCCAACACAGAGCAGAGCCTCTTGCTCTGGGTCTTGCACAGACATCACTAAAAGTCTGAAGGATTCAGAGTGATGGGCAAAGAATAAAAGCCAGTAGGAATCAAGAAGCTGTAAGGAGGGTGAGGTTCATGTAGGCACTAGATAAAAACRTAGAACTATAGAATTGTTRAGGTTGGAAAAGAGCTTTGAGATCATCAAATCCACTGAGTTTGTCTTAAAACAAAGAAGACAATGTGGTTTTGMTGACTGGGATCTTCCTGGGGGAAAAAATCTTGTTTATGAAGCAAAAATCTGCAAGTCTTTATTTGATCCTGTTTGCCTGTGTGTCCAGCCCAAGGTCCTGCTGTAAATCTTGTGGCAGTCAGATTTCCCCTAGCCAGATTTAGTGATGTTCAAGCATATGGGACAATTACRCTAAAAAATATCTAAATATATCTATATCTAAATGAATACCTGCAGCAAGGATTTTTCCCCCCCCACTCCTTTCTCTTACCTTCACCAAGAAACACATTCAGGTGGCAAGTGTGCCAGATCTGTTTTGTTTGTTACAGCTCTCAAAAGCAATTAATTTCATCACAGTAACTCCCAGTTTGACCTGAATTTCCTCACTTTTAGTCCCCTGCCTCCTTCTCTCCCTAGAAGCAATGTTTCAAACTCTTTCACTTGCTAATCCTTGACCTGGAGGGAGTGAATAAAACATGCAGGTGAAGAGCAGCTGCAGGACATTTGTGTGCAGGATGATGCACAGGGGACAGCCCTGAGTAGGATGTCCCAGAGCCAGGTGTTTCCTGGGGCTCAGCATGGGCAGCTTGGTGGCCTCATTTCTTTGAAAGCCAAACCCTGAACCTCAGCCCTTTGTTAGAAGTGAAATTCTCAAAGTAGGACATGTCTGACATGTCTGAGAGCAGAATTTTGGAGTTTGTGGCTTAAATAAAAGAGAAAGGGTCTGAGCAGTTGGGGATTTGCTCTCCAGATTAAATCATCATGAGTCACTGAGGTGCTCAGAACCAAATACCAGTTTCATTCTGGCAGCCTGAGTTGTTAAACTCAGAGGCCATTTTAACAAGGTTATACCTCTGAGTGTCTCYCTGTAAGTATCTCATATGTGGGAAGTCTTCTGTTTGTTTTGTTGCTGAATTGCTCAAAATCTGAGAGCTTTGTGAGGCTGAAGGACAGAACAGAATTGCTTCTGGCCCTGAGACTGACTATTTTTGTCCTAGGACTGAAGTATAGTGAGTGTTTTCTGGTAGGAAAACAGTGTTTGTTGATGAGAAGAGTGGCTTRTTTGCCATGCAAATGACCTGAAGCAACAGAATTTAGTTCCTGGATTGTGACTCTGTTTTTGCAGTCCCTGGGGTGAGATCAGTCAGTTCCAGCTTTGAGCCACTCTCTGTGCTTGTCCCACATTATCTGGCAGCTTCCTTGGCAAGCAGGGAGCCTGATGTGGCCAGTGCCAAATCCCAGGAAGTGCTCTGGCTCTTTGAACCCCTGTGGAAGTGATTTTCATAAATGGAGTGGTTTGCYTTTAGCTGAGAAAAGATCATTTAATTGAAGATTTGGCACTTGCCATCCTTTATCAGTTCCCAGAGAATCAGAAGAGAAATGTTCTGGTTTTAAATGACTGAACCTGTCACGAGTAACTCTGTCTTGCTCCAGTGATGCTTTGTTTTCTGGCAATAGCATCGTGCCCTGGCTGCCTCCTGGAGCCATTTCCAGCAGCAAGTGCATTTCAGATGTGCCCTCTTYTGTTTGATGGCACTGTGTCCCAGCTTCCTGTGGCTCATATTTTACATTGTGCTCATAATTGACATTGCACCTCAATGGGGGCTGGGGAGGGTCTAAAGACAGACACAAATATTTCCTGATGAAGGAGGATGTACCTCATTTAAGGTACAGCCCAGGACTGAAAACCTGGCAGTTGATGCTCTCCTGTTGCATTCATTCCAACTCACACAGGTGAGCCTGTTCAAGAATTAACCAAATGGAAGCTATTCCAGCTTTGCCACTCCAGCACAAATATTTGTCACTAAATCCCCTTCTGAGCAACTCAGCAGCCTCCAGGGCAGCCTGCTTGTTCAGAGGCTTTTCTRTCATAAATTCCAGTTGTTCTAAAGGTGGAGGGAAGGGGAGCAAAACTAATAAGCAAGGATGAAATGACAGTTTGAATGTTTGATTATTCTTTTTTCCAATAGATTCTGTTTTGTTTGCTTGAATTGATTCAGTTGTGTTATAAGACAAATGGTTGTACACAGCTTTAAAAAACACAAAAACACTCCTGTTTCATGGAGTAACTGAGGGATTTCAGGGGGATAAACTGTGGAGTGAATAGAACTTTGTTTTACATAGTTTTATATAATTTATATCATTTTATATAGCTTGTTTTATATAATTTATATMATTTTWTATAGCTTGTTTTATATAGTTACTGATGTGTGTGTGTATATAATATATGTTCACATAAATGTGTTTCCCTTGAATGTGTTCAGGAGCATCAGATGCCTGAGGAATATCATCCACTGGAACTTGATCACCACGTTCATCCTGAGGAATGTGATGTGGTTTCTGCTGCAGATGATAGATCACAACATCCATGAGAGCAATGAAGTGAGTGCTGGGAGGTGCAGGGTCCTGCCCTGGAGCTTGGGGTGCTGAGTTCCTTCCCATTGCAAGGGACACTTATCCACGTGCTCAGAGAGATATCCATGCTTCCCTTCATTTCCATGTCAGCTGGGCACTCAGCATCCTTGATTAGCTCTTCAAATCTAAGGTGTTCTACATCTGAACTTCAGTCCCATGCTTGGCATAAACAAATGGAGAAATGATTAGTGCCACATAAAAAGATGTCTGTGCATAAATCTCTATTGTCATTCATCCAGAGGCTCCTTTGAGAAAAKGTAAATTCTGTTAATTCAGTGTTTGCTCTGTGTTTCTGACAGTCTCACACTCCAGAAGATGGAGTTTATGAGCTTTATGGCCAGCAGTTTCATGCTGTGTGACTTGCTCTCATAATAATGCTGCAGATCTTTGTTGAGATTTTTACAGTTATTTAGGAAAAATCTGTTGGAGACAGGACACAAATACCTCYTAAAATGTGAGCACAAAGTGACAATGAAAATGTAAATCTGCAAATACAAGGATGGATCATCACATGCCCCAGTTTTCATTAACTCATCTTTTCTCTGCAGCCTTTTTGGGAAAGGTGCTTTATACAAGCTTGGTGATAACTTTGTTGTGTGATTGTGGGATAAGTCACTCAAAATAACACCACCAAAATGAATGGGAACATGATTTATTGTAGCTGTTGATGTGATCTTTTCTGTGCTGATCAGTGGAGATTAAATAACAGAGAGAGAT
>CADDXX010000590.1:321681-348582 GCA_902810485.1 Alauda arvensis
GTGCTGCCCACTCTCACCAGGCTGTTTGTCTGTTTACCCAACACTCCGTCTTTTGTTCCAACCAAGAGCAGGCAGAGGGAAAAGGAAGCTCATTCTTAACCCATTTTGAGCCTTCAACTGAAGCACAGTGATGCTTTTCCAGAAAACAAAAGCCAAAACTGAGTGTGGATGGAAAGTATTACTTAGCTATGAGTTGGGACAAAGCTGGAAAAAAAAACCAAGAAGATTCTTCTCTTCCAGGAAGATGAACCAAAGCAAATTCCCAGGGCTCAGTGGGTTCCCCTCTCTTTGTTGTAGATATCCCTTATATCACTCCAGCCCTCATGGGGAAGGTGCAAATGCTCCTGAGCAGGCACCACTGGCAGCTTTCTGCAGGCTCAGAAGCCTCATGTTCTCACCTTGTCAGTGCCCTGTTCCTGGGATTCAGCATTTTAAAAAGTCTGTGCTGCCCAGCAGCTGATSTGAGTGTGTGTCCTGAGAGCAGGAGAGTTCATTTCTGTGCTAATTGTTAAGATACAGCAAAAAGGTCACCTGAAAAGATATAAAAACCCCATAACAGGAGTATATTTTTATGTAAAAAATCCTTTCTTTATGTTCTTGGGAGAGAAATAGCAATGGGTGTGATGTACAAAATCCAATTTGTGTTGCTGAGGGAGGCATCACGAACCCAGGAGCCTCACAGTGCATTGACCTCACTGRTACAGAGATTCCCTCACAAATAAATCCAATTTAGACACCACAGGGTGGGAGATTTGTGATGCACTTGGAGCATTTGACTTTCACATCATTGCTGGAAATCTGTGACTCTGAATTTTCTATAACCCCTTCAGTCCAGAGGATCTGTAAAATCATTGGGGAGCATCTCTGACAGATACCAGTGAGTCATGCAAACGGCTTTTTTCTCCCCAGAATAGCACTGTAAATACTGAAAGACCCCAAAGAGACAGTTGGGGGCTGCCACTTTCTATACATGTCATTATAGCTGCTTTTAATTTGGAACAGCCTTGAGACCCCTCTAAAATGGGCTGGTGACTGAAGAGCCCAGACCTGACACTGGGAATTGAACCTTCCTACCTGCACTTGAGCCCTAATTAAAACACTAATGAGATAACAGCACTAATGAGTGCTGATAACAGCACTAATAATCACACTAATGAGATAACAGCAGTAATTGCACTGTGGAGTGGGAAGGAGCTGATACAATTTACAGAAGTAACCTGAGGACCACAGCCCTTCCTCCCCTCACCTTAGGGGTGTTCCCCTCAGAAGGCACTGCTGGGGGAGGAGAGCAGCCCTCTGCAAACAAAATCCAAACAGCAAATCTGAAACCTCCTGTTCCAACACACTCCTGATCCCTCCAATCTGCTCCCCTGCTTTTTTGTTTATTTTATTTGAAGTGTCAGTTCACTTTTGGAGTGTTTCTAATTAAAACCCACAACCCCACAGTTTCTTATAGCTTGACACACTCATTTTTTGATCCTTATGTGAATAAATTCGATCTGTAGGTAATGATTGAAGCACCACTTGCTGGTTTTGGAGTCACTGACCCTTTCAAGGGTGCTGGATTAAGAGCACTGRAATTTGAATTCTGCCTGGTACTCAGGGCAGCACAGCCAGGCATCACCACCCTCAGATGGGACAAAGTGCTGCCTTCCTCTYCCCTCCAGGGAACAGTGGTCACCACAAGTGGAAAACACAGGGATTTAAAAGGATGTCTTGGTTTGGAAAGACAGGGATGTGCCAGGTAAATGCAACCCCAGACATGGGACAGCTCTGTGMCCTCTCTCAGTCACTGCTCACGAGTTGGATTTGAGCTAATGAGGAATTGAAATGGAGCTGCCAACTGAGTTTTGGGGAGGAACATGCAGGGCAGGGCACAGTCCTGATGGGACATGGGGGAATGGCTTGAGGATGATGGAGAGTAGATTAAGGTAGGGTATTGGGAAGAAATTCTTCCCTGTGAGGGTGGGACCCTGGCACAGGGTGCCCAGAGAAGCTGGGGCTGCCCCTGGATCCCTGGAAGTGCCCAAGGCCAGGTTGGATGGGGCTTGGAGCAACCTGGGATAGTGGAAGGTGTCCATGCATGTGGCAGAGGGTGGAACTGGATGGGCTTTAAGATCTCTTCCAACCCAAACCATTCTGTGATAATTCTGTGAGACAACTATCCCAGGCCTCTGCTGGAAAAATAAAGAATGTTACAAGAAGAAATGAGTGTTCTTTCCACTAGAGGACTAACACTAAAAGCTGAAATTCTAAATGCTCCATGAAATCACAGTTCCTGTGCAGCTGGGAATGCTCTACCTGGGGCAGTTAAAATTGGCTCCACCCAGCAGAGTGAAGAGCCAAAGSTCAGTGTCCAGCTCAGGGCTTTGGTTGCCTCCTGGACACATCTTTGTGTRTTCCAGAAGCATCATTGCACCAACCATACGATGAGAGTGCTGAATATTCTTAGAGGGATAAAACTTGCCTCTAAAGATGCAATTCTGCTTAAATATTATTTTTAAGGATTTTTTTTCTGTTGAAAACTACTTCCACTGGTTTTGATTCCTCATTTTCTTACCTCTGTGTGTTGAGCTGCTGCAGCACAGGATGGTGGAACACAAGGGACAGGTCAKGCAGGAGCTCTAAGCCTCACTGGGAAATCAAGATTGGCCTCAAAAAGGCCTTTGATCATGGCAGCAACCCTCAAATCCATCTCCAGATCACATTGTTGTGTTGTATCTTGGGTACAAAAACTTTGAATGAGGCAGTGGAGTTGTTTGATTGATTGATTGATTGATTGATTGATTGATTTTTCTGCTTGTCTGTAGAAGGAGCTTGGAGATTGACTTGGGCTGAAAACAGGGAAACAATTTCAAAGACAATTTCAACAAAAAAGGAAACTCAATATAAGGGCTGATTCTGTATATTGGGCAAGAAACCTGTATTTTTATTGGCAAAACATCTGAGGGAGAAAATTTAGGAAATCACCTTTTGTTGGTYTGTTTCATTCTTGAATGGATTTTGACTTGTAGATATCCCACAAGAGAATTAATGATTGAGCACATTGGATGCTTTGAAATTTAATTTCTGATRGCACTAGAAAAACACACTCTATTAGGTATTTTCAAATGAGGATTTTAATTCTGATCTGTTTTCTCAGAGTCACATAACTGAGTTTTAATCACACACCCCTCTCTGAAGCTAAAGAAGGGGCCAAGGATTGGAAAAAAGTGAATTTCCTCCTGATTTTATGAAGGAAAAKRCATTTCTTGTGTTCAGTTTTAGATRTAAAACTGCCARAGAACTGGTGAACCWCGAAAACACAGCAGGGTCAGAGGACAGACCTCAGGGAAGAGGCACCAGAGGCAGAGCTGAGCTGCTTTTTCTCTCAGGASCTTCTGCTGTGAATTGACCCCAGCCATGAACTAACACTGTAGAAATTTGTAATTTTTCAAATTCCTAATTTTTCAAACAGGCAGATCAATTTTTTTTCCCCCAAAACCTTTCATTCAGCTTTCATAGATTTTCTTTTTTCCTCTTGTGCTTGAGAACTGAACAGTTTTGCAACCTCTGGGGGTTTTTTTGTGTCTGGTTGAGAATAATTCACTACAACCAATTAGTGCTGGAGTGAGTGGGTGGATGAGGTGGGGGAGGACCTGGAGCTCACTTCTGCCTTCATCATTTATTTAATTTTGAATAAGTTAAATTGCTGCTCAAAGCTCAGCTTCCCCAGCTACAAAGCCACTTCAATTATTATCTGTTTTAAAATTATCCTCCCTTGCTTTTGAGATTCTTGGATGAGAAGTAGAGGAGTTAAGGGTCCTTATTTCAGTGTGGAATTGTGCTCAGCAGAGAAAACCACAGATAGCAAAGAGATCTTTATGATGTGCTGCTCATTAAAGATACAGAAATTCTGTGGTGGCAGGATCAAAGCTGGCCCCAGTCATCATCAAGATGTGACCACACAAATGGGTTTTTATATCAGCATCCTCTTGCCTCGTTTCTTTTCTTTCTCAGTAATTCCAGGTGGGTTTTTTGTTTCCTTTCTTCTGCTGGGAGCTGAGATGAGGTTCTCAGGGAGTCAGGGAGTGTAATTCCAGCATTCCTTTAGTGAATGAGAACTCCCAGAGCTCCTAACTCCCCGTGTAAAGCTGAGATTGTTTTTCTCCCCCGTGGTGTTACCTTCACATCAGGTGATTTCCTGTGCTGGGTTCTTGCCTGATCACTSAGTCCCTGCACAGCTCTTTGCAATCAGTCTTGATTTTTGCTGCTCTGAGCAGTTTGATGCCACTAAAAATCTGTCAGCCTGTTCTTCAGTCCCTTTTACAGACCACTGAGATTTGTGTGAAACAGTGATCTGGCAGTCTCTTTCCACTGAGAAATCAGAATAATGTATCTGTGTATATACAAATAAACATATTTGTGTGTATTCCTGCCCTTTTTTCCTTSTGTTCTTATGCACAGTGCTCTTCCCTTCAATCCTGCAACAGCCAGATTTCTGGGGGAACCTTTGGAGTCTGGAATTTGAATTCCTTTCAGAGGATTGTCCACTGGACCTCCCTTGTCCCCATGCTGACTCTTTCAGAGGGCTTCTCAAGCCATGTCATTCTTCCCTTCACACCTTTTTCACTTCTTTACAAAGAATTTGGCCAGAGCAGCTTCAGGTTATGGGAAATTTCAGTGTCTCAATGTAGCAATCACTGGCTGATGCTCTGGAAGGCCATGACAGGAAAAAAAATCAGTAAATAACTGAGTTAATTGAGTTTTTCATGACCAAGGCTGTGGAAGGACAGGGTGTTTTTAAAGTTTGTCACATCAGAGAGTGGGGGTGCTTAAGCTTMTCCAAAAAATCAGCTGGTTTATTGACAAAAAGGAAGTTTTCATAAATGAGAGTTATCCTTCCACTATCCCAGATTGCTCCAGGTCCCATCCAACCTGGCCTTGGGCACTTCCAGGGATCCAGGAGCAGCCACAGCTTCTCTGGGCACCCTGTGCCAGGGCCTCCCCACCCTCACAGGGAAGAATTTCCTCCCAATATCCAATCTAAACCAACTCTATTTCAATTTGAAGCTCTTCTTGTCCCCTCACCATCTTCACTTCTTTTGCTCTGTCATGCTCCATGTCAAACAGCACAGTCCACATTGCTGAAGTTCTTCAGATCTTCCAAAGAAATCCAAGTTTTCTCACACACTATTTTGTGTATAGAATTATCTGACCTGTGTATGCAGCTGTATGCATTTCATTTATGGGGGTTTTTTGCTGGAAAGCATTCCCTAGTCCTGTGGAAGCATCCTCCTTGCTGATACAATTGCTCCTCTGAATATTTTCTTATTTTCTACTGATTCTCCTCACACTTTAGTTTCCACTTCTGCATTGTTCTGTTCAGAGACTGATATTTTATTAATATTATCATTGATTTTTTTTTCATTTCCCCTTCTCCTTCCTATCTGAATGGCTTGTGTTTTTTCTCAAACACTGATCAAATTAGTTTTCCTATTGATTTTTTTTTAATTTCTTTTTTCTAAAGATGAGCAGTTCTTCCACTGCTGCAGGTTTGCAGTTCATGACCTGTTGACATCCCTGAGTTCTTCCTGCAAGACTTTTATCATAATTTCTGCTGTTGTGCATGCAGGCTGTGCTGGCTGCACAGAGCACATAGAAAATGTGCTGCTTTGATCACAGTCCATCCTGAATTTATCTCCARTTCTGCCACCATTGCTATTACTGACTTCCTGCTGTTCATATTTTGTACTTGTGGAGTCAATAAGTGCCCAGCAAGGTGTCCATTATCTCATACACTCTACAAATGTTCTGAAATTGCTACTTCTGTTTGTGAAATGTTCATTTTTGAAGTCACATCTCGTTATTCCTGATTGTCCATGTGAGTGTTTTCCAGCCCTTTGCCCAAAGGACTGCTTGTGGTGCCTGTGACCTTGGAAAAGGAAGGTTCTGTCATAAAAAGCCCTGTCTGAGGATCAGGCCAGGCCAGCGTGGTAGAACAATTAAAACAAAGCATTAATTAACTGGCAGAGTGCTGGTCTGAGATCAGCATCCAGAGCCCCCACTCAAAGGACTGCTCTGATCCCAATTTGGGTCACTTAACCCTGAGGTGATTTTACAACACTGCATAAAGATACGAGGTCTAAATAGGAATAAAAATTCTGGCAGTTCCTGGGAGCGAAAAGGAACAAACATTCTCGGAAGCACAGGAGCAGGAGCTTTCTGTGAAGCACGAAATACAGAGCCCAGCAGAAAATTAGCAAAATAAAAGCCAGTTGTTCATTAAATTCTCAARAGAAAGAGCAGAGCTTAATGACCTCCCTTTGAAACTGCTGGGCTTGGGGGAGACTGCAAAGAAGCTCTCAGAGTCAGCACTGCCTCTTTTGGACACTTTGGCTRTTTCATCTTGACAAGGGACACGAATTTCTACTCAAGTGGAGTTTGTTTTTTTTATGAGAGAAAAATTCTACCACCARAATAATTTACTGAAAAGTTTCTTTTGGTTCAGAAGAGTTTCTGGGCTCGTGTGTTCAGGTTATAATAGAACAGTGCCAAAAACAGATGGCTCAAATACTTTCTGGATCACTGGCTTGTAACTCCATTTTGGGGGGCTGAATATTCATCCCAACTTAGAAATGGAAAGACTAAACTGCTGGCAAGAGATGGAAACTTCTCCTTTCCCATCTGTAGTTGGAGAGGGTCTTATTCCAGCACTAATGATATTCTTAGCAAGGCATAAATAAAAGAAGAAATAAACCACTTTGTTCTGCCTTCAAGACTTTGCCTTTGGATTCATTTCATCTCCCAGTAAATGTCAAGGTAAAAATCCTTAGTTATGTTTTCCATTAGGAAGCAGAAAACATGGATAAACAGCAATGAATGAAAATAGAAAATAAGCCTAAAGAGAAATAAAAAGGGATGCACTGCCTGTCATCATTACTTCTCTTAAGTGACCTTTCCTGAGTCTCCATTTATGGCACTGATGTGTGGGCTTTGTTAGAGCTGCCCAGCTCTGAGGAATTAATCTGTTGACACAGAGCTCCCATGATAATGAAAAAGCCCTTGATAAATAATGGTGTGCTTTGGTCAATRCAGCACTCAGGCTCTTTTCTAGGAAAACTCACTTTGCAGTGGAGTGAGATCCTTCTTCCTCTGAAACACTGCGATCCATCTGAGGCACAAACACCAGAGGCTTCATCTGCTCTGCCTGTAAATCAGGCTCAGTCTGGAAGCCACTGAAACTGTGGGGATTCTCTCCAGCTAAGAAATGTGGTGGTTCTAGTGTTTTCCTGCTGTGAGATGGGATGAGGAGAAGCAAAGCAGGCTGAACATTCTCATCCAAACAGCTCCATTGTCATCTCCCAGCCTTCAGCTCTTGCAGGCTGTGTGCARCAGCCTGTTCCCTGCTTGATCCCCMGATTGTGTCCCCTCTCCTGAGCAAACTCCCCCCATCATCTCCATGAGCTGAGGTCTCGGGCCCAGCAAGGACAAACAGACAATTAAAACCCCATCTGATCATGCACTGCAAATTGATCTTCAGATCAGAGCTCTCTGAGTGCTGCTACTGAGCCAAGTGTCCTTCTGAAATGGAGTGGGTTATTTTTTAAAGGAATCATTAAAAATGAACACACTGAAATGTGCTTCTAGGAGGCAAAACCAAAAATAGGTATTTGCTGTGACCACATTTTCCTCTTTTCCCTTGGAGCTTTTGCTTGCTAAGATCTTTGCTTGCATTGTAGGGATGACCCTATCCAAGTGTTAAAGATCTCTCAGAGAAACCTTAACAGAGACAAAATGTTGGTGCCTCAAAACATTTTTAAGCTTCCCTAGGCTGTAATGCCACAGAACCTCTGTCGACACAGCCCCATTCCCTTCACTGAAGCTCACATGGGCAACCTGAAGATCAGTGAAAGATTTGTGTGGGCAACTGGTKCCAAGTCCAAGCCCTGTTTGTCCAAAAACACTCATTTAAAATAAGTCAAATGAGCCACTGGTGAAAAGTTTCTGTTTCTTTCCAGTGCATATAAATAAATCTTGGGATAACCAACTGCTCAATCTAACAAAAAACGATGCCAACCCAGCTCAGTTCCTTATGCTCTTGCTCTTCTTATCCTCACTCTGGGATGGAATTGATTTATAGCCAAGGCCRAGTCACTTGGCTTTTCTCTCTTAGGTACTAAATCTAGGACGGGGAAGAATCACTGAATCCTTTTCCTGGAAAACTGTGGGATGAAGGCAGCAGCAGGAATTGTGTGTAGGGCTGCACTCAGGTCCTGCTGCAGCAACAGCTGGGCAGAGAAACTTAGGAGGAAGTGGAAAACCAAGCCTTGAAGGAGCTTCACACATTCTAAAGGAGATTCTAAAGCCAGMAGGAGCTGTGAATTATTTTTCTAACCTCCCTTCATGCACTGAGAGGGCCAGAGGGTTCTCCTGACTTGATGGTCCTCTGCATCCAAGCCATCACCTCTTGGCCGTAAACGAGACCCATTTTTCCAGTATCTTCCCTCCAGCTCAGGATATTCTCCTTCCACCTCTCCCATTCACCAGCCTTTAAAAAATAATCMAATTCTCTGGTTTGCAGGTAAAGGGAGACTGGTAAAAGAAGACTGTGACAATAATAGAAGAAGCAGAGTGAAACTCACTCTGGAGTTCAATCTGAGATTACTCAGGAGGGGGATTCAGTTGGAGTGGCAAATGCTGCTGTTACCTTCTCCTGGAAAGTGTAATTAGAAATAAATAATGTCCTGGCAGGGCTTTCTCTCACACCTGGGCAGTTTTTTAAAAGTCAGCACTGATGAATTTGCCTTCCTGGTGCTCTTGGAAAGAGCTGAGGTCTCTTAGCAGCTTTTTGTCACATGTGCCAATGCCAATCACAGACCCCAGGGATGCAGGGGTGCCCCAGGTGCTGCTCTGCTCTGGGCTTGGGCAGCTGAAMTGGGAGAATTAAAACCAGACTTTTACAGAATGAGAGTGTTTCAGGTGAAATRACTCCCAGAATTTTCAGCTAGCAATTCTTCTGGACTGATGAATCACACCTCTGCAAGTGAATTTCAGAAAAGGCCAGAATCCCTGATTTTCTGATGCAGGCAGTTTGAATTTCCAGCTCAGATGGCAGGATGCTGTCACATTGAAGTGGGACTCAGGAGACTTGAAATGCCTTCTTCACCCCAGTTCAGCACAATAATGCCATTGATGAGTCCAACTGATATTTGGAATTTGCTCTGCCATTGACCAATTCAAATGTTTTTTGGAATTTGCCCTTACCTAGGAGTCCATAATTCAATCTGGCTCTTTTCATTACAATTGCAAAACTGTCACATTTTTTGGGTTGGTGCCTTTTTTGCATCCTTAGTAGAAATAACCCAAACGTGGCTCTGAGCTGATTGAACCTCAAGATTTGGCAGCAGAATTTCAGAGGGAGGAGTTTCCTTTCTGTGGGTGAAGGTCCCCTCCATTCACCTCCCTCTGAGCAGAGACTGCCTGAACATTTCTCTTTGTGTTGCTGGAGAGCAGTGCAGTCACCAGTGTGAGGAGTTTGGGATTCTACTCAAACCACAGACATGGAGCTGGTTTTGTCTCTGACAAGTAAAGCATGAACCAGTTGACTTCAAGTTCTTAATATGACAATTGTGAGTAGAACAAACACACAAGCTGCTCTGTTTTATTTACTGCTGGTACTCCCCAGGGGCCTGCTCTGCGAAGGAAATGATTTCCAAAAATGCTGTGTTAACTCCTAGAACAGTGTTTTTGTATCTCCTGTAGTTTGTTTACACAATTCCCAGTGCTGCCAGTCTCCCAGTGTCTGCTCAGGTGTTTTRTTGCTCCATTTGTTCAGGGAGTGCTCTGATGGATGCCAAGATACGTAAACATTGAAATACACCCCACAGCACAGGGGGAAAATGAGCACATTTTGAGAACACCTTTCAGGTGTCAGCTTTGCTGAGTGTTTGTAAACATTCAGGTGTCAGTCTCAGAATTGTTCCATTCATGGGCTGAGAAAAGCCAGGAGCCCTGGGACCCTGGAATTGTGTGTGAGGGAAATATTTCCTCACAAGCTGTGCTGGGACCTCWGCAGTTGTGTAGTGCTGACAACTTGGGGACAGACCCATGCCTTGTAAGCTGCCCTGCTTTGTGCTCTGAAAGCAACTCAAACCTGCTCCTCAGAGCCAAATCCTTCCACTGATCTCAGACTACAAATTAGTCTTGATTTTCTTTTTAATTTCCTGTTTGCACTATGCAGGAAAGTCTCTAGCAGATGCTGCAGCAGTAATTAGAGCAAATAGCAATTCTCAGTGGTGAGGCTGCAGCMCAAATAATAATTACCCAGCTCAGCAGATTGAAAAGGGGAGTGGCAAATCCATCAACCTCACCTTTAGTTCCTCCTTGAATGCAGAGAAGGAGAAAAGGGAGTAAAAAGAAGCTGCTTGTTAGGGCAGTAATGATGTAGTCCATTTTCACTGCTGTTTTGGAAACATTAAGAGCTGTTGTATAATTCTGGTATTTCTTGTAAACTTSTGAGTCTGTTGCAATCAATGGTAAAGCCAAAAGCTGTTTTCAGTCAGATTKGAACTGTAAAAKGAGACTTTTTAGGGTCTATTATATSCTGTAAGTTATTCTTTTACTGACTGGTTGYAWTTTTTTTYTCTCTCTCTCTCCCTTCTCTTCCAGATAAATTTTGTATTTCTATTTAACATAGTTAGGATTTTAATGACAAAGCTGAGAGCTTCAACCACTTCAGAAACAATCCAGTACAGGTAAGTCAGCTTGTGATTGCTGCTGCTCTGGTGCCAACAAAGTTCTGCCTGGATTGTCCCGTCCTTGGCCCATCTCTGTCTCTCTGGGTGCCACTGTTGATGGAGCTCATTAATTATGCCCACAGTATTGATCTGTGCAGGCTCTCCAGAAAAGCCTGCCTGCATTTTTTCTGTCCATTCCATTTCCCTTCAGGCCTGCACATGCCCAAACGCACACATGGAATCCCCTCTTTTCCGTAAGATCTGAAGGATTTGATCTCATGTGAGGACAAGTTTATCAATTTTATGTACACATAAAAGTGCTGATCCCCAGCACAGGAGGGACCTGGAGCTGCTGCAGCCAGCCCAGAGGAGGCTCCAGGGTGATCCCAGGGATGGAGCAGCTCTGCTGTGGGGAGAGGATGGGAGAATTGGTGTTGTTCAGCCTGGAAAAGGCTTTGGGGTGACCTCATTTTGACCTGAAGGGAGCCTGCAAGAAGATGGAGAGAGAACGTTTACCAAGGGCTGGAGTGACAGGACAAGGGGAAATGGCTTCACACTGACAGAGAGTAGGTTTGGATGGATATTAGGATGAAATTGTTCCTTGTGAGGGTGGTGAGGTCTTGGCACAGGTTCCCAGAGAAGCTGTGGCTGCCCCTGGATCCCTGGAAGTGYCCAAGGCCAGGTTGGACAGGGCTTGGAACAACCTGGGACAGTGGGAAGTGCCCTGTCCATGGCATGGAGCTGGAACTGTCTGATTTTTAACCTTCCCAAACCATTCTGGGATTCTGTGATTAATGTGTGCATGCAGACATTAAATGCTCCATTTAAAATCCAGGGGAATGAGGGGGTGACTGTGCCCCTTCCTTTCAGCTGGTGCCAGAATTTCTGTAACCACTCACTGGCTCACATCACAGAACTGATCCTCAGCTAATCTGTGCCTTTATTTGAGTTTGGCTTCTCAGGTAAATCAGTTCCCAAACCCAGCATAACCCCACRAGCACTGAGAAAGGAAAAGTCAGGAGGGAAGGTGGCCTGGCCCCTTCTGACACCAGTGTGGGCTTAGATCAGCCTCAACAATCTAAAAGCAATTTCTCAGACACCAGGAGATGCTGAGTGCCCTTCTCTTCTCATTTGCAGCATCTTGCAAGATATTTGGAGGACTTGAGGACTAACAGGTCCTTGCAGTAGGAAATGACACGAGTTTTGTGGAGTGAGATCAGTCTAACTCATTTCTGGATRCAATCTCAGCATCTCAATTGCATCTTGTTGTCCTCAAATCAGGCTGCTCTTGACTTTGGAGGCACTTTTGSTGCAGTAATGGGCTTTGTTGTTTTGCCTGATTCCTTCCTTTTACTCCTCTCAGGGKTTTGTTAGAGAAGTCAGTGCAGTGGTCTGATGTTCAGACCCTTCTCTGCACATTTCCTGAGAAATGAAGGGAAAAATCCCCCTTTTTCTTGCTCAAACCTCATGGCATAAAACTAAAACTGGCCTGAAAAAGCCCTGATTCAAACCTCAGCACCTTTTTATCCCTTCTGCAGCTTGCAGGGGAGCATTAGAGACATCAGAGTGAACCAATCTACAGCAGCTGCCATTGCTCCTGAACAGATGACAACGATCTGATCCCTGCAGCCTCTCTGGGGGAATTGTCTTTTCCACAGCCTAAATGAAAACCTGTAGAATTCCAGCCAAGCCTGGGGCAAGCCTTGATGCTCTAAAGCAGAGCAGTGCTACCCTTTGCTGGGCAGGTTTTTAATTGTGTGGCAGCTGGTTCGTTAAGGCTGTCACTTTATCCTGACACTGGCAGTGGCTTTGTGCTCCCCTGCCTGTCTTTATGGCATTTTTCAGGGATTTATACAAACTTGGCCAAATTTCAGCCTTTGTGATTGCACAGTGTCTGCTGCAGTGATGTGCTGCTCTCAGCTGATACCCCAGGACACTGGTACAGCACCAATAATKAGGATCAGCCCCTAATAATTCAGTTAATTACTGATGATTCCTGGCTCACCACCTGCTTTGTGATTCCTAAGACAGCCCTGAGCAGTGGAGTTGGGCAGGCAGGTGTTGCAGAAAGTGTTTGCAGACAAAATCAAATGATGGGCACGGAGCAGATCTCAGCTGAGCTCGCTGGTCACATCTCCCTGAGGTGGAAGAAATCACTCAGCAAACCTGCAGGGAATCCCAAGGCTTCCAAGCCTCACTGATAGGAGAGGAAAGGAGGAAGAGAGGGATATAAATAAGTTCCCATTCACCCCCTGGAGTTCAGGGTGTGAGAGGARCAGCAGCATCCAAAGGCTGTGCCAGGACACTTTCCCAGGTGGGCAGGCACTGGTCAGGCTGGGAGGCTGTCACTCTTTCCTTGCTCCTCCTTTCCCCTCCCAGCACAGCTGTTCTTCCCTGTGAGAAAAACAAAGTTCACTTTCTTGTAGAATTTATAAAAGTTTAATAAAAAGACAATAAGAGACAGATAAAGCAAAGGTTGAGGGCTGGGTGATTGGCATTCAGCCAAAAGCACACCCAATAACCCAAAAGCACCTCTTTAAACACATCAGCTTGTTGAATATTCATACATCCCATGCATGATTCAAATGTTCATTTTAGATGTTCCCTCTGTGGTCTTAAACCCCCCCCAATCTGCTCCCATTCCATCTTGTAACTTTATTTCTTGTGCTGGCACCATTCTGCTGCCTCTCTGATAATTGGGGTCTATAAATACTTCTCCTGGGGCTGTGGTTTCTGTCATTGTTACCTTTGTGCAGATAGGATAATCCACAAATGGGAGAAATTTCCTGATTATCTTTATTCTTTTCAGGGTTATATAAACAAAAGCAGTCTTTAATACCATGCCATAGCTTAAAAAATATATATTTTTATCACACTATTATTTCAAGGTTTCATTAATAACAGATATAAAAGAAACGATATTAATACAGCAAAAATTTTCTAACATAATACACACATCATTCACTTTAATATTTGCAAAAAGCCGACTTTCTAAGATGTATTTCTAACACCTGTGTTCCCTTGTTTGGTGTTCCCTGCCCACAGGAAGGCAGTCAAGGCCACCTTGGTTCTGCTGCCTCTGCTTGGCATCACCTACATGCTTTTCTTTGTCAACCCTGGCGAGGATGACATCTCCCAGATTGTCTTCATCTATTTCAATTCCTTCCTTCAGTCCTTTCAGGTAAGAGGGCAGGCTCACAGCTGGATCAGCTGGAAGGATCCTCAGTGCTTTTCAGCCATGAAACTTGAGGCATTGAAGATATAGAGATATTAGTTGCAAATAGCTCAGCTTAGTCCACACAGTGTGTGTCACATGGAGTGGAAAATCCTCTCAGGTGTGGACTGGAGGGATTCATCTCCCCAGCTCAGCACTGTGTTCAGCTCCTCACATAAAATCAATAGACAGAAGATGTTTCATTCCAGCTGAGAGAGGATGAGGGATCCCCCTCCTGAGGTGCCCCTCTCTCCCCAGAGCACACAGTGGGCTGAGACTTGCACTCAGTGTTGCTAAACCAAAGGGACACAGCTCCTGCCTGTTGGACTTGCTGCTCTCTGCAGGTTGGAAGAGTCTCCAGACAAGTTTGTGTGCTGTTCTGTGCAGCCAACAGCCCAATTTTTTAATGAATATTAGAAGTTATGTAATATGGTGATTTTTTTAAGGGATGTTAGGAATCTGTTTTAACTGTTTTCTCTGATTCAGAAAAAAAAAGACATGGTGAGTATAAGTTTAGTATCACTTAGTTAAAAAGAAAGTTAAAGCAAGCACTCCCATAGGAAGAACACAAAACATTAACCAGCTGCTTTCAGAGAAATTCCTGATATTTTGCCTTCAGAGATCATTCATGCCTCAAGGGATGGATCACTGAACAAATGTTGGAACCCTGGATGCTGAAAATATTGGGTTTTTTATGTTGAGAGGTGCTGACCCTCAGGCAGGTACCACATTTGATCTGAGGCCTTGGGACAGGCTTCCAACACTGAGTGAGAGCACTGAGATTGTGGGTGTGGAGTTTGTAGAAGTGTGTGATCTCACTAGGTGAAAAACATAGATTTAAGATTTTAGTCTATAGCAAAGTGTGTGAGCCAAGGTGGAGGATCTGGGGTGTTGTCTAAGTCCTTCTTTTCACCTTCTTCTTCCTTCTTCTTCATGGGTTTGGGTGGTTTTCTGTAATTGGGTGGAAAGGGTCCTCACTGCAGACCTTTAGTGGTCACCATTGGGTCAGAAACATCAATAACAGAGGTGTCATCTCATTATTGGGTAAATAGTGATTAAAAGTCCTTGGAAAAGTCAGTAATGGCCATTTTACCTCTTTTTCCTGACTTGTTAGGCAGAGCTCACATCTCATGAGTCTGTAAATAATCTGTAAATAGATCAGATACAATAAATCCCCAAGAACTCAAATTTATGTCCGTGTACCATCCATCCTGCCCTTGGTGGGACAAGAAAAAGAACGAGAGCCCCGACAAACAAACTTTTGGTGGAACTCAGGAWTTTACCTGGGAGGAAGGGACAGTGTTCCAGACACACTGGAGCTGTGTTGCTCTGCCTGCTCTGAGCATTCCCTGAGCCCTCAGCCCCATCTCCTCCCTCCCCTGAGCTTCACTGCAGTTCTGGCAGGATGGGGAAGGCAGTGCAATGTCAGCAATTGCCCCAACTCTGTGAATCTGACACAAACCCAGGAGCAACTGAAGACCCTGAAGGATCTTTGGCCACTCCTTTTTGCCCAGATGTTTCCTACAGCTTTACCTCTTTAAATAGGATGGGAGTTTGTTTGACACTGATGTTTTTACCTCCTGTGTGCAGGAACAAGTGCTCTGATACCCAGGGTATCAATACAAACATACAAGCCAAATTTAGGATTGTGTCACTGTTTTTACTGATTGCATCCCACCAGAAAATCACAGCTGAATATTCAAAATAAAAAATGTCCCTTTTAACCTGTGAAGGAAGGAACCTCTCAGCTTTTACCTGTAAGGTAATTCCACACTTTTCCTTCCCTAAAATTGATTGTAGTTTTTAATCTGCTGTTGCTCAGTGTCTCAAAAAAAAAAAAAAAAAGCTGCATTGCTCATTAGTTCTATGAAGGTGTGTGTAAGAAAGGAAGCACAGGGAGTCTTTCCTTAATGGTGATGATAATTCCAGCCCTAAAACCAAAATGGGCAGAATCCCACGCACAGGAATTCCAACCTTTGCAGTCATTACAGGGGTTTAGTCACTGCTGGCAGCAGATTCCACAGAGCCTTTGGGCTCAGGTGAGTTTAAGCAATCTGATGATGCACTTGCCCTCATCTAAAGCCATGTAACACCCCCTGGGATGTCCCCCCAGAGCTGCCAGCCCTGGGACAGCTCCTCTGAGGGCTCTCAGAGGTTGGATGCTGTAGAGATGTTCTATCCCAGCTGCAGGGACCATCCCCTCTATCAGTGGAGGTGTTAAAGTGTTTACCTGATAACTGACTGCTTTCTCTTCTTTCCAGGGTTTCTTTGTGTCAGTATTTTACTGCTTCYTGAATGGTGAGGTAAGTCATTCACCCCTGGGAGGTGGAATTTGGTTGAGTGCCTGATTACAGAGACCTGAGATGTTTTTACTGGGGGGGTCACAGTCCCATCAGTGTCTTGCAGAAAGTTCTTTATGTGCAACTGAATTTCCCAGCCTTTGTCTTCAAAAGTTTATCAATTTCAGATTATTACCTGTGAGATCAGGGCTGAGGAAAAGAAGTTTTGTCAGATGATAAAATTTCTGTTCTTCATCTTAAGACTTCTTTGAAGTTTCTCATTAATTAAAAATACAATGTCTGGGCATAGCTAATGACTTCTGAGCTGGGCTCTTGTTAAGGATGTGCTGCAGGTGACCCATTTCTCTTCCATGCTGAGCTGAGTGAGTCTGCCCATGTGGGTCACTGTCTCTGAGTGATCAGTGCCTGTTGCGTTCAGAAGAGAGGGTAGAAAACAGATTAAATCAGAATTAATATGAGGTAGTGCTACTCAAGCAAGAAATGCTTCACTAATATCCCTCAGTGTTTGATTTTCCACCCCAAAAGTCTGAGAGATTTAAACCTTTCCCCTGCTGACACTCTCAGTGTCTCACTGACCTGCATTAAAGTGTGTTATCTTTGTCCAGCTRAAAGTTCAGTCTCTGCAGAAATTAATTCCATGATTCATTATTCATGCTGTATTGGTATGAACTCTGTGCTGCTTCTTAATTTCATTGTGGGCTATGAGAAAGAATGGGCATGTCTTCAAAGCAGTAGTATTTTATCTTAAATATTTAAATATTAAATATTATTTTTTTTAAATTCTTTTCCATTTTTATTGTATTTCTTTTGTTTTATTTTGCATAAGTAACTTCCCCTCCTCGTTCATTCTGAGGTGATGTTAACAAGAAGCAGCTCATTTTTCTCACGTTAAGCACATGCCACTTGTAAATCTTGGCACCARAGTCCTCAGTTCTCTTTCCAACTTYCCWTCCATAAATTGTCACCATTCCATTTGCCTCCTAAAAAAAAAATAGGGAGTTTAAATCCTCCTCCAAAATACAGTAGAGCTACATTTCCCTCAGGCTGTGTTGGGGAGGTTTGGACTGGAGATCAGGGAAAGGTTCTTACCCCAGAGGGTGCTGGGCACTGCCAGGCTCCCCAGGGAATGGGCACATTCCCAAGGCTGCCAGAGCTCCAGGAGTGTTTGGACACCATTCCCAGGGATGCTCAGGGTGGGATTGTTGGGATGTCCCATACAGGAGTTGGACTGGATGATTCTTGTGGGTCCCTTTCAGCTCAGGGTATTCTGTGAGTCTACTTGTGTTCATCAGGTCTGCACTGTTAAAGCAGAAGGAGAATCTTCCTGTAGACAGCATGAAGAATCTTCCTGTAGGCTTTTTAAATGTCTGTTTTTCTTTTTTTTTTTTCCACTGGTGCCCCAGTGACATCAGGGGCTGGAGCCCAGGCCATGTGATCTCATAGTCAGGACTTTCTGTCACCYCACTTCCATTCTGTGGCACTCAGACTTGGAGCTCTTGGCTGTTCACAGCAGCTTTTCACTCTTTTGGCTGTTCTGGCATTCTTTCAGCTCTTTTTCCTGGGAGAAATATCCAAATATCCCCTCCCCTTCAGCAATCTGGAGCTGTCTGTCCAAAGCCATGAGCCAACCTCCCATCTCCTGCAGCTCTGATGAGTTCAGACACAATGGAGCCCGTCAGAGGAGGRTTGTTCACCTCTAGGTGCACTTCTAGGCTTGATAACAACCCACTGGGAGATCTGGAATGATTCCAGAACTGATTTTCCAGCTGTATCACGCTGCTGTCACAATGGGAACGGGCATTTCTGAGGGACTCAGTCCAAGGCTGAGACACCCAGCTTGGGATGTGGATTCATTTCCCTGAGCTCASATACCTGGTGCTGCTGGGGAGGCTGCAGCAGATCTGGGGCATCTGTGTGGCTCTTACTGCTGGTACAGGATCTGGAGAAGGCTCAGAACTGACTGGCAAGTGGGAAAACCAGGTGGGATTCAATGGGGCTTCTCAAATGGCTCTGTGTCAGTAATTCGAGCCAGTCAGTACAACCTTTCTGCTTTTTTAAGCTTTTTCTCAGCTTTATCTACAACAGGCACCTCCATCTGCTCACCTGAGCAGCTCCAGTCTTTGCTGGCTCTCCACTGCATGCCCAGACACCCTCCTGGCATGTGGGCACCCACAARAGCTGGATTTGGGAGGGAAATTCTTCCCTGTAGCATTTTTTGACATCAAATGTGCAACTTCCACTTGCTGACAGAACTGTGGCAACTCTCTGACTGCTTCTTTGAGGTARAACATAAGTCCAAACCCCCTAAATATTACAATATTTTCTATTTCAAAACTGTGAAAAAAAACTTTGGGTTTGTCTTAGTGTACTGTGAAAAGGTTTTTTTGGAATATCATCAAGCTTTTAAAGGATAAAATTGCCTGTCCTGTCCTAGCCTCAGCTTTGCACAGCAGCAAAGAAAGCAGCAAACTCAGGGAATATTCAGAGCTTTCTGGGTGTGTGCTCACAGCATCCAGAACACAAATTTGCATCTTATAGTATTCTATTTTAAAATCTGAGCTGCTCCCAGCCAGGCATCCCTGCTAGCAGTGGTGATGRAGGCAATGGCACTCAATCCCCACGAGGTACCAGATTTTGCTGAAAAAGGGAAAATAACCTGTGAGGAGCAGCCTTTCAGTAGCCTGAAAGCTTCATAGATATCACTGAAACCATAGATATCAGTGAGCCTGATGTTCCTGTCTCTGTGGTAGATGGGCTGATAATTTTTTTGTTTAGATTGTGTTTTGTAAACAGGATGGATTTCTCATAGTTGCAGACTCAGGATTTATTATTTGTTTATATTATATAAGTAATGAGATACAGAAAAACAACAACATCCATGCAAACTAAATTAAGAGACAAAATAAAAACTTCTGCAGAACATTTTCTATGCATTTTCTCAGCCAATAGCTCACAATTAACAAGCTCAGCATCACTTTACTTTAGCAAATCAGAAAACGACTCACGTGGGTTCCAGGTTAACAAAAGCCTTCTATGAAGCTAAAAACAACACACAGTAATTCATTATTTAGTGTGAAACTTTTTCTATCTTTGTAAAGCAATGTATCTAAGTCCTTTACATYCTGAACCATCAGCATGAGTTCTTGTTCTTGTTCCCTCTAACAGACACAAATGTATTTTCTTAGTTCCTAATTTCCAAGTTTCCCATGAGAATTTGTAGAATTTCCCAGCTTCTCTCAGCCTCCTGTCAACTTCTTAAAGCCTCTTTCATACATCCTGGGGTCTCTCCTGCTTTTAATATTCCTGCATTGTAATTCACAGTCTTAGAGGGTTTTAGATGCTTCAGGTTTTCCAGTTAYAGCAGAGCTGGGTTCTTTAAATCCATGTACTGGTGTTTATCAGGTTACTCATCCCCCACGGTGCCAGGCTTGCTCCAAATGATGACACAAGCAAAAAAGCCTGGAAAATCCATCAGTTGGAGCTTTAATGATGCTGTGATCTCAGCTGCATCTCTTCCACCCCGTGTTTGATCCACACCCTGCTGGGTACTTACAAACTGCCAGTAACTGTCTGTAGCAGAGCTCAAAAACTYACRGATTSCCCTCAAAAAAACCCCAAAAGATGTTCAATGAGTGCTTCATATCCAGGAGATTTGTCCCTCCACCATTTGTGTGCCTCCTTTTGCCATGGGACTGATCAGATCCAATCTCTGAGACACTGCTGTTCAGTGGAAGACAGGAAACACCACTGTGGGTTCCTCAGGTGTGACAGAATGGCTGTGGGGATGTTACCACACTAAAAACCCTGATTTGAGTTTTTTTTTCCTGAGGCTCAGTGTGTGATTTCACTGAGTTTTCTCATCAGGAAGTATTTTTGAGGAAGGAGGAGAATAACAGGAAATAAAGGAGCAGAGGTGATGCTGTGTTCAGCAGCCACTGAGGGACCCATGCAAAATTCCTTCCCTCTCAGGGCTGGAATTGGATGCAGCCTTTGCACAGTTGTGGATTTTAATGTTCTCAGTACAGGGAGAGGCTACAATTAACCCCAGTCCTTTCTGAGGGAAGGAGATTGTGCAATGAATTTACTGCCTGCATTTTAAAGTGCACGTAGAGATTTTGCAGTGAGATTTAGTAAAGGTTGAGACCATTTCTCAATCTGCTGTGAAAATCMCTTGGTTTGGGTACAGGGGGAGCATTAATAACAGTTTCTGGAATCTGAGCAAATGGCAGAAGTCAATCCTGAAGGCTGCATTTTGATGGAGTGACAGGAAATGGTCCTGACAAACCTGCAGGGACTGAAAATAAAGAGGACAATTCTACTGGCTCTGRCAGCTTTTTGCTGTACCCCTCAGTSCAGTGCCCACAGTGTCTGAGCACTGCAGTCTGTGTGGCTTCAAAACCCCTGTACCACCAAAACTGGATTTAAAGATCAAAATCAGCATCTCAAAAACTGTTCCAAAGAAGAGTTTGCCTACAGAGCTGGCAAGGCTTGGGCTCAATGATCCTTATGGATCCCTTCCAAGCTGAGATATTTTGGCATTCTGSGATTCTCTTCTATGAAGTTTCTGTCCCTTTGAGTTCTGTGTGGAAAGTTTGGAAAATGAAACAGCTGGGAGTTTTTCCTCTGTAACTTCCACTGGTTTAAACAAATGTACCTTGAGATCCAACCAAAGAAACACCTTGGTAACACCTGATACCASCACAAAATGTCCTGATTTTCACTGATCTGGTCTTACAAATGTGGCATCACTGAAGGGAAAGAGTGAAGTGATTGAATTGCAGTTCAATCAATACAAAGAACTTAAAATGGGATGAGTTTATTTCCCTCATTTTTGGGTGGACATTTGAGCTGGGCATGCAGTCACCTGCCTTGCCCTCATTTCCACAGAAATTTGGAAATGTTTCACAYAGCTCCTGGGCTGGCTYTGGTGGCTGCAGTGAGAGGGGCTGTGTCAGGCCCCTCAGCTGGAGAGAAAATATCAGTAAATCAAAGAACCAATCTAATATCATCGAGTTCAACCATGAACCACACCCTGCCAAGCCCTCCTCTAAGCCATGTCCCCATCTACACTTTGAACACTTCCAGGGATGGGGATTCCACCACTTTATTTGTCAGGCAGTTTCAATGCCTGGCCACCCCTTCAGTGAAGAATTTGTTCCAAATATCCAATCTAAACCTCCCCTGCTGCAATTTGAGCCCATTTCCTCTTGTCCCATCACTTCTGATGTGGGAGCAGAGCCCAGTCCCTCCCTGGCTGTCTCCTCCTGGCAGGGAGCTGTGCAGAGCCCCAAGGTCCCCCCTGAGCCTCCTTTTCTCCCCACAGCTCCCTCAGCTGCTCCTCATCACATTTGTGCTCCAGACCCTTCCCCAGCTCTGTTCCCTTCCCCCTTTCCAAGCCAACACTCATGCACAGATTATTGCAGTGAATCCACGGAGGAGATGCAGTTTAGATTMAAAGTTTACAGCTTTTTATGTTTTATTGCTTCTGAAAAGTTCTGAAGCTGTTTTGAATGAAGTGTGTGTGCCATGGATGGACACAAGGGGCCGTTGGCACTTGACTCATTAATTTGTTTAGAGGCTTTGTGGAGAAGGAATTATCTTTTTTTGGACATTGAGAAACACTAGAGGGCAAAAATATGCAAATTTCATTTAATTCAAGTGGAAAAGAGCATCTCTGGACTTCCAAGAAAATTGACAATGAGGGGGTTCTGAGAATTTGAGATGTTATGAAAGCTGCCACAATGAAAAATGTGTATGCATTTATGTTGAATGCCACTCCAGGAGAGCTAATGCAGCTTGTGAACTTCTTTTTCAATGGCTGCAAAAAACAAGATGCTCCTCAAAAATTTTTTCAGTCAACTTGCAGATCACAAGACTGAATTTCATTTCAGGTGACACTGGATTTAAAAAAAAAATCTAAAAAAAAGGGTTATGATGGAGTTTTTTGGAACAAGGACAGACAGACTCCACCAGAGCATGTGACAGGACAAGAGGGAATGGCTTCAAACTGAAAGAGGGCAGGTTTGGATTGGATATTAGGAAGAAATTCTTCCTTGTGAGGGTGGTGGGACCCTGGCACAGGGTGCCCAGAGAAGCTGTGGCTGCCCCTGGATCCCTGGCAGTGCCCAAGGCCAGGCTGGACAGGGCTTGGAGCAGCCTGGGACAGTGGAAGGTGTCCCTGCACATGGCAGGAGTTGGATTGGATGGGATTTAATGTTCCTTCCAAGCCAGGCCTTGCAAGGATTCTGTGATTCTGTGCTGGAGGAATGCATTCCCACACAATTCCTGCTGGACAATTTCCACTGCAGGTCAGTTTTTCCTTTCAGTTCTTTAGTGTGCACCTTCTGCTCAGGGGAAGAGGGGTACAGCACCCCCAGCATTTCTCTTCCACCTTTGACTGATTCCAGACAAAGCTTCTTTGAAGGAAGATGGATCTTCCATCCAGTTCCCTTACTGGTGTCGTGTCTGCCTTGTAGCCAGACCTTCCTAACAGTGATGGTTTTCTCCTGAGACAAACTAAAGTATTTCAGAGAGAGGCAAAGGGTGAATTTATAGTGTTTCATATTCCAAATAGGGCTGGCTCCACTCCTGCCACCTCAGCAATGACGATGGAAACAAGAGGATAACAGAGGAATAAGAATCCCTGCCTCCAGAGATCACTTATTCTTGTTTCTAGGTGCTTCTTGCAATTTCTAATTATCACCAGATCCCTCAGGGAGTTCTGTGATCCTTGGAAACCTTGCCAGCCATGATGGGAGATGCCAACACAGCCATCCCAGAGCAGGAGCTTGGGAATGGAAGTGACAGTGTTTGAGAGCAACCCACATCTGTAAAGGGGTGGTGCTTGATGAGGGGCTGCTCTGAAACTGAAGGAAGGGAACAAGGCAAATCCTGATTAAACAGGGAAGAAAAARTACAATAGTGAGGATGTTCAAGCACTGGAAGAGAGGCTTAGAAATGTTTTGACATCTCTGTCCTTGTTTGTGCTCAAAATCACTTGGTAAGAGCCTGACATAATGTCAAAACTGGATAAAACCTGTGCTGGATGTGCTCTGATCATGGCATGGGACCAGAGGCCTTCTGGTGTCCCAACCTTAAATATTCTATAATCCATGAGTTCTGTGTCCATAATAAAGTGCCTGTCCTTCATTCCTATCCGTATCCTGGATGGGTGCATAACCAGCCAGACCTGAGTCTGAAAACATCCTTGTAGAGCCTGAATTCCTAGCTCAGGACTCAGATTCAGTGTTATCTGACCAGGATCAATCATCATCTCTGAATTGGCATTTCAAATGGAAAGCAATTAGCTGCCTTAGAGAGAAAACATCATCAGAGAGGAACAGATCAGRTGCCACTGTAAATTATTCTCACAACAAGGTGTGAGGCAAGGATAAATATGTTTAATTTCTTTTTCTATTGACTCTTTGGCCAAGCACCATCTGTCTCTCCTAATCTGTTAAACTCACAGTGGTTTCCTTTGATCTGATCATCTTGTGAGGCTGTTCATTGGAACTGCCAGCTCGGAGTCACCCCTGAAATGGTTCCTCATCCCCCTGCCCATCAGCACAGGCAGGCTCCACATCATTCATCCCCAGCCCAAAGGAGATTATTAAACATTCCTTAAAACCTCTGAATAAATATGAATATGGAGGGCTAAAGTTCAATTCCATCTGCTCTGAGGGTCCTTCCCCATCCCATTTTCCTCCTCATTGCACCACTGCTGATGTGAGGGTGACTCCAGAGCACCCCACAACAAAACCACAGAGGTTTGGGTGCACCCATGGCCTCCCTCTGCTGTGGGTGGTTCTGGTCCTTTGTGGCCCMGAAGAAAGGAGCAGCATTTGTTGCCACACAAAAATGTGTGGCAGATCTTTATGGCCAGTCAGAATTGTTGCAGCTTCTTGAGCTGTTATTTATCATAATAAAATTGCACTGCTGTGGTCTTAGAAAATAAACCTGGACATCCCAGGCTGGCAGGAGCTGTGAAAATATCCCCAGATTGTAAAGAATTGCTGCCAAAGAGCCTGGGGAAAAAAAAAAAAAAAAAAAAAAAAAAAAAAAAAAAAAAAAAAAAAAAAAAAAAAAAGAAAAAAAGGAGGATTGCAGACCAATTAAGCAGGATAATTTTTTAATGCAGAAAAAACCCCATAACAATGTTACATAACCAGTGGTGTCATGTAGGGAACCTGTTGAAACAAAACCCAACATTCTACCCAGGCTTTGTTTTTGTTTGCTCTGAGCCTTGCAGGTTGTTTTGGCTACATCCCTTCCTGGCCTCAGGGGGATTCAATACTGATAATGGCATCTTCCTGGGGATGTGCAGCTCAGTTTTGTGTGATGGTAACATGAGCACCCTTGGCCTGAGGGCTTGGGTCTGTGGSAGCCTTGCAAAGCCACTGCAGCAGGGCAGGACACAGGTGCAGTTGCTCAGGGATGCAGTTTGTTTATAAAACATGGATGGAGACACTCCTGTCTCCCTGGGAACATCAGTTTGTGACTGAGCCTGTCCATCCTGACTCTGCTATTTCATATCACTGTGTCATTCAGCTCATTTTGTAACCTGACCAAACCCCACCATGAAACTGGTGGAGAGGTGTTGTAGCTGTTGCTTCTTAATGAGAGGCTCTTCCAGAAACCCTCTGCACTGTTTAACCACAATGTTCTCATTCTCATCATGATCATGCTCTTCCTGGCAGTGCTGCCTTTAATTCCCCTTTCATTGGGTGTTCTCTCCCCTCTTTCTCCAGTTCCCTCATATTCTTTGTTTCATCAGGTTCTGTCTGACCCCTACTAAATGTAAAAGACATTTATGATTTACATTGAAACAAATGATTGATTCAAAATTAGAAGAAACCCAGTGTGGCTTTCTCCTCACCTTACCTTAGAAATCTGCAGCTGCTCATCTTAAATCACAGAACCACGCACCAGTTAGGTTGGAAAAGACCTCTGAGATCACTGAGTCCAAGCTATGACCTAAAACCACCATGTCAACCATGGCAGCAGCACAGATCACAGATKGTTGAGAAAACAACCAAAGAAAAAAGCCCTTTGCTCTGGTTTGCCCAATCTCTGCCCTCTAGAAGGGCTCTGATAGAAAAGMCACATTTCCAGGTTCAGGATTCCCCTGAAAAGGCACCAAAGAGGCAACTGCAAAACTGTTTTCCAGGCTGGTACTCACAAACCTGCAGTGGGGTGTATTTCATGGACAAAGCTGTGATGAGAGGGGATTCTTTGCTGCCAGACCACASTTCCTCAGTGCTACAGCCCAGGGCTCTGAAAGCCCACCCAGAAATGGGAAAATTGAAACCAGCCAAGAAAAGGAGAGCACTTTCCCCCCTTTCTGTGTTCTCCTTGTGAACTCCTCTATATTTTCACCATCAGGCCTTCACCCTGTTCATCTGRGGCACCTAAAACTGACAGGGTGTGGTTTGGGTTGGAAACACCTCCAGTCCTGGAGCTCTTCAGCTCCTCTGAGCACCCTTAGACAGGATGATGGAGCTGCTCTGAAGTGGGCTTGGAGACTCTGTGTATTCCTGGTATTTTGAGTAGACCTCACAGAGCCCCTGCAGACAATCCCCAAGCTTTCAGAGAAATGAAGAAAAGCAGTGACTCTTCATCTTGGGGCAGTTTTTTTTTTCTTCTCCGCCTTCCCTGCAGTGCCAGTGGTGGTGCCAGACACTCCCAGGGTGGCTTTGATTGACCTCACCCAGGTGCTGATAGCTGAGAACCTGTGCCAGCATGGGCTTCACWGGCTCTGAGAGCTCCTCCAGGCCTGGTGCAGTTGCCATGGCAGCTGATCCCTTCGAGGTCTCCTCCACARAAGCATCACTGCTGATAATACCCAAAGTTCCCCCTGTCCGTGGTCAAACGGGGCTTAAAACAATCCTTTACTTTTGGGGGATGCAGTGAAAAGAAATACAATTAAAGACTAAAAATATCCAGGGTTAGATACCAGTATTGCCTGAACTTACCTAAATTTATAATCTTAAATAGAGCTGGTTGTCTAGACTCATTTTGTAACCAATTAAAGGAAATAGGTTTTTCATCTGACCACAAATCTCTGGCCTATTTTGGACACCTGCTTTAGGAGAAGAATCATCYCCTTTGACCTCACTGAATGGTTCCCTCTTGGTCAGGAGGAGATCTATAGAACAGTAGCTGAGCTACAATGTCTCTATTATGTTATTTATAACCCCTCTTTGTAAAAAAATACAGTTTTGGTAAAGGAGGTCCTGGCTTGATACAGAAGTTTTATGTAACAATGTTTCTTTCAAGGTTTCAGGTTGGCAGCAGAACATCAGCATCCTTTCCAAGTGTCATYATTATATCAGGCTTTGGACTCTCCAAGAAGCTGGGCCCAGATTCCTCTCACCTAATTTTGTAGGCTTATTTATCTCCCTGGGTTAGGGGTCTGAATTTGCTTTCCTCTCTACAGTAAGCAGATATCAACAATATCCAGAAATGGATCCAAATGCTTCATGCCAGGTCTTGACTTTGAGTCTTCCCTGCCAGGGATTTGGTCTATTTTAGGAGCATTTCAAGCCTTCCCTCCCACTGTGTTTGAGGTTTAGGGTTCCTTTCTCCTGTTTTTCTCTTGCGCTTATATATATATATATATATATATATATATATATATACACATATATATTTGCGCCAGAGTTCCTGTGCT
>CADDXX010000590.1:357935-375146 GCA_902810485.1 Alauda arvensis
GGCAGAGAATTTGGAAGTGGTTTTAATACCCCTTTTTAACACCCTTTAATAATCCCTGTTACATGTGACACCCCCTGGCTCACCAGAGAATTGTTACCATTATTCCACATGAAGATCTTGCAGYTTTCAGTGGATTTAATTGCCTCCTTCATGAACAAGAAGGCAAACAAAGCAGRGTTTCACATGATGCCAGGCATGATTTATCTCCAGCCTTCTGTTGTGGTTTATTAGCTAATTCATACACAGCTTAGAGCAAGAGTCATTATGGGCTCGTGTTTTTCCAGCACAAATTCACTGTAAGTAAAGAAAAATTAGCTGCTCACATTAGTGCTCAGCCATTAAATTAAAAGGGAATTATTCAGGGTTTGACATGAATTAGTAAATGCACAGGCAGTGGCGTTTTAGAGTCAGACAGGAAAGTTAAAAACCTCTCTTCTGTCTCTATCATTTTATTTGTAGCATTTTGGAGAAATCAGTGAGTTTAACTGACTCGTGGCCATTTCATACTTGTTTAATTTCACAACAACAGCCAGGAGCTTTCAGCAAGTGCCCAAGTTTGAGATGGAAAGGATCCAGGATCCTCACATCCCAGTACTACAGCTTTTCCCAGATTGTTTTGTCCTTTCTCTACTGATCAGGAATATATGATTAAATCTCTCTATATAACCAATCCATCAGCAGGTTTTTCAGACTCTAACTATCTTCCCAGAGAAGTTCAAGGCCAGGTTGGAKGGGGCTTGGAGCAGCCTGGGATTGTGGAAGGTGTCCCTGCCATGRCAGGGGRTGGRRYTGGATGGTGTTGGAGGTGCCTCAAAGCATTCCAYGATTCCATGACAGTGMTGAAAGAGGCATTAATTGMAATGGATTATCCACACTTGTTTTCCTTGTGCTGTTCCTGGCAGAAGGGGGGTGCAGGTAGCAGTGGTTAATTTTTAAGCAGCCCAAAAGCTGCTGGGAGCAGCCTGGGTGGGAATTGTGGRGAGTTCCTGCAGGAAGTTCATGCCAGGGTTTCAACCAGCTCCCAGCAATGTTTGCTTCCCCAGAAAACTGCACCCCTAGTATGGAAAGCTCTCCTTTGCCAAAAGTTAACCCCTGGGTGAGATCTCAGACATTTTCCTCCAGTTCTTGTTCTTAGCACATGGCAGGGATCAGTGGACACTTGGAGATAAAAACCATGAATCTTCTCCCCCAGCTTTTATTCAGCCCTTTCCCCTCTCAGGCCCCACTTTGTGGCTGAACCAGACCAAACCCAAACCTTTCCAGGCTGGTGGCAGAATCATTCCTGCTGCCAMAAAGGGTGGATTTCAATCTCAGTGRGGAGAAATCAAACCCCCAAATCCTCTCCCTCCCCATGGCTACAGCAGCTCTGTCTGTCAAGAGCTCCCTGGAAATCTCTCATTGCATCACAGCACAAATGAACTTCACCAGGACCAGCTCAAAGGGAGRGAAAAAGTGCAAGGAAACATTTTGCAAAATGTTCATGAACCTGCTGGAAAAAGAAATTTCATTTTGATGTTGGTCTTCTAAACTTTTAGCCCTTTTGTCCCTTTTAATTAATATTAATCCAGACTTTGGAACCAAGAAGGATTTTCAGGATGAAAAAAAAAMCAAACCATGCAAAAATGGGCAATGTCAGGAATGTTACAACAAATTAACTTCTGGTATGAATAGATTTCATCCCCTGAGAGTTTACAAAATAATGAGCTCCATCAGTCAGCTCTTCTTTCAAGTGCTTGCTACTTTCTAGAGTTTGATCAGAAAATTCAAGGTCTCCTTTTTAATCCTGCTTACTCTTCAATTTAGCCCTGTCTTAATTTAAACCTTGGCCAGGAGAATCTGCTTAAAGTTGAAATAAAACCCTAAATAAATTTGAAGTGCAGATCTTGCTGTCTTCATTCAAAAAGTCTCTGTGCCACCCCCCAAGTGCCTTGATTTCCTCTTTCCTTTTGTCCTTTATGGCTGGAATAAACTAAAATCAGTCACTTTAACCCCATTTTGTGGCGTTTTTGGACATGGCCTTGCCTTGTAGATGGCAAACTCCAACAGCTGCTGAAGGTACARTGAGGACACATCCTCTGGTGCTGGAGAAAAGGATCCATCCCAGCTCATGTGGGATGTCCATGATGTGGAAATGAGTCTTTGAGCTTCTCACTCAGTAAAAGGGAGAGGAACGGGCACTGTGAGGCCACAGCTCAGCTGTTCCCTCCCTTTTATTTTGGTTTAATGTCATGATGAATTTCATCTCTTCTTTTCCAAGGAGCTCCTTGTGGATCCAGAGTGGTGGAAGTGGGAGGAGAAAGCTGCCATGGATACCATTATCATCCTTCTAGGGGAAATCGGCCCCTGGATCAGACTGTCACCACAAAATTCATTTTGCCAACATGAACATTGCAATATTTATTTTGTGCAGAGATTCTAATTGGGGAAAAGCACTTCGAGAAAATTTTTTTAAAAAATTTGTCCTCAACTGAAACAATAGGGGTAAAGCAATCACAAACTAAAAAGAGAGAAGAAATCCTTTATTCTGGAGGGATAGAAGATATGAAATGAAATAAATAGAATAGAAATAAAAATATTCATCATCTTCAATATATGTAGGTTATTCTCCATTTACTTTCAGAGGAAGCAGCCAAGGGACACCTCAGGAGATCCCAAAGGACAGGAGGTGCCTGAGTGCTGCTGAGGGAATGAGACCCCTGGACAGTGCCTGGGAGCATTCCCAGAGTGAAATCAGCATTTACAGACTCCAACAGGGGCTGGAGGTCCCCGCCAGAGGCAAATGTCCCTCTCATTACTCTTCAACAGTTTTTACTCCATTCTAACCCCAGTGAGTCCTGCTGCTGTGATTTATACCAGCATTCACCCCAAACATGCCCTGAACACCCAGGGTGATATTGATTTCTAAATATCCCTGGTGGGAACCACAGGGGATTTTGGTTGTGGAATCAGCTCTAATTCAAAGAACACAGAGGATCAGAGGGAGATGTGGCACAAGAAATGCTCCCTCTGTCCTTGTTTTGTACTTCCACCCCATGCTCCAGAACAAGAAGGTGTCCCTGCCCGTGGCAGAGGATGGAACTGGATGTTCTTGAAGGTCTCTTCCAACCCAAACTATTCTTGAATTGTAGGATTTTAAATTTTCCTGGTGAGGCCATGGAGGTGGAGGTAGCACTGCAGGAATTCCTCTCTGCAGGATTCCTTCTCCTGGGCTGGAAGAGATAAAGCATAAACACAAGTGAGCACCACAGCAACTCAAGCACCTCTCATTTTTTAATTTTTTTTTTTTTTGTAAGAAAGATGCAACAGAGTGTGGAGTGAAGCCAAATTAAAGAAGAAGAAGTCAGAACAAAGAGGTGACCTTGYATTTCATCTCTGATTAATGCAGGTTATTTATTGTGAGCAGCACCACTAGAGACTGTCCCTTGTGCTTGAAGCACTTTTCTGTCTATAAATACACAGTGCTCAGGGCTGTTTGAAAGTGTGCATTAAAAATGAAGGAATAAAATGCCCCAAGGGATGGTGTTTTGGACAGATTAATCCAAGGATGACTTCCACTGGAGCTGAGGTCATAGAAGAGAAAGTACCCTGAGATTTGGAGGTGTGTCCTGCCTCATCCCAGCACACTGAGATTGCTGGTGTCCCACTGGAGCAAAGCAGTGTCTGTGGGGAGATTTGAGATGATCTCTCTGTTGGAGGTGACCTATCCTGGGCTGAATTCCCTCCTGGAACCAGGGACTCCTTGGATCTGAAGCACCCCAGGATACTGGAGACCTGTCCATGGGGCTGGGAGAGGGGACAGGAATCACAGAATAACTGGAGGTGGAGGGGACMTTTAAAGGTCACAGAGCCCAACCCCCTGTCAATGAGCAGGGGCATCTTCCATGAGATCAGGTTCCTCCAGCCCCATCTGGCCTGGCCTGCAATGATGGGGCAGCCAGAGCTTCCCTGAGGCATCACCACCCTCAGTGTGAAAATCTTCTTCCTGATGTCTTCTTAAACCTGCCCTCTTTYAGTTTCAAGCCATTGTCCTTGTCCTGTCCCTCCATCCCTTGTCCCCAGTCCCTCTCCAGCTCTCCTGGAGCCCCTTCAGGCCCTGGAAAGGGCTCTGAGCTCTCCCTGGAGCCTTCCCCTCTCCAGGTGAGCACCCCCAGCTCTCCCAGCCTGCCTCCAGAAGCTGTCAGATGGATTTTCTTGCCTGATCTGTTTTTTTTCCCAGCCCAAACCGACCTGCTCCAAACCCAGCTGAGGACCCAAGACATTTATGGAGCACAATTCTGTGGTGAAAGCAGCAGCCACCACCCCAGCTGATACCCAGAGGCAGCACGTGCCAGAAAACTGTGAGTAACTGCRATTTGCTTGCATCAAAATGCTTTGCTGATTTCAGACTACAACAGAAGGAGGGGAAATAGTCCTGAGGGCTCCTTTTTGCCAGTTCAAGGTCCTGTTAAATATCCCCAGTTCAGGAGTGCTTTGATGCAGCCGAGAATCTGCTCCTGAAAACACATTTTCCCTGGAGCATCAACACACTGGGAAGTAAAGAAAGAGGGCAAGAGTTCTCAGCATAAATCCCAGCCCCTTTAGGTCTGACAGGATGAGCAATTTCAAATCCATTACCCACCACGCTGGCAGCTGTGCTTCTTCCACCACTTCTCCCAACAAAAGTATKACATCAAAGGCTGGCAGCTGTCACAATGCTTTGATCCATCTGCAGATTGCCATTCTGGATTTCATATGATATTGCTGGCTGAGTCAAAGCAAGGAGAAATTCCTCTAATTCCAGCATTTAGCAGCCTTTCTGTCTGCTAAATGTCCCATCCTCAGCCATGGGAACAGGGGAATGTCTGTCCTGGATCTGTGATCCTGTGCTCTGGGAAAGGGTCTAATTTTGTGATTCAGGCAGAAAAGTAAACCCACCACACAAGCCCACCCCACCCTCTGAGACTGTTCCCTGGCTCATTTTTTTTTAAATAGGAGATAAACAGCTTTGACAAGAGAATTTGCTTCACTGCAAGTGAAGGAGCTGATGAAGACAGAGCCAAGCAGCCTGAATTAACCCAACACCCGGCTCAGGGAGATCTGTGGCACCATTGCACCTTCCAACTGGGATGGGTGTCTGCATTTTCCATGGCATTTCCCCTGTGCAGGAGGGATCAGGAGCGCAGAATGAGCTTTGTGGGAGCTCTGGCTCAGTGTAACTCCAGGCACTCACCTGCACACCCACAGTCTGCAGGGCAAGCCCTCGGCAATCCCAGCAGGAACATTTGGGATTCAACAAGCAGCTCTTCACTGGAGCTTTCCAAAATTAGCAAACTCACTCTCCACCCACGGGGGCCAYCCYTGCCCAAGCTGTGAGTGCTTTTTTGGAGTAAAGGAATGTTTGTGTGCCTTGCTACAGCTCCAACACAGCGTGGARAATCCTGCTTGTTCAAGCACCTTGTTGTGCTGAATAAAAATAGACAGGGTGTTTGTTATCCTTCCATGTGAATGGGAACAGGGACCATGAAAGGAAATCGTGGAGGAGTTGTGCTGTGCTTTGGTCCTTTGAGCAGCCTGGGCTGGGACGCCAGCTGAGCTGGCTGTGAAGCCACAGCAGGAACGTGGACATCTCCTGGAAATCCCAAGGGAAGGATGGGGCAGGGTTGTGATTTCCTGGGAGTCTCAAGGGAAGGATCTTCCTCAGCCATGTCCAGAAGCCAATCCCAATGCAAGCACACAGAACTCACGGGATGAGGCTGTCACCCACTGAGGCTGAGCACGGGGTTTGTCTCGATGCTCAGCTATTGAAAGACAGCAGGGATTTCAGAGGAAAAGCTTTACTGGCTCCTCTCTGGTTTATGCAGCAGGCACATCACCCATTCAGTGCTCTGGAGTACTCACAAGAACGGGACAGGACTGCTGGAAGATGTTCCCAGAGCTTTATTGCCCAATATCAGTCTCAATGCCAGGTTTAAGACAATAAAAACATGGCAATCACTCACATCTTGCCAGAAGCAGCCAGCAGCCAAAGATCTCTTTGTTACATGACATTTTAAAAGTTTCTCAGCCAATAGCACATTGCTAAAGCTCACAGACAATTGTTTTAGCCAGTTACCAAAAGCACACACACCTGTTTCAAACAATGCTTGCTTGTTATGCTTTGAATTAACAACACACAATATTCCATTATTAAATTTAAAACTTTCCACTATCTTGCTAAGCATATTTTTCAGTGGTCTCAATGTTTATCATGGCCAAGCCTAAGACTCACATTATTGTTTAATGTCTTTGCTTGCTGTATTTTTGTATCTTCTGCTTTTCATCATTTGCAGCTGCAGCCAGCTCTGAATTCTCTGCTCTTTCTGTTTCTGAGGCTGCTTTCTCAGCTCCTAAAAGCCTCCTTACCTTTACCATCTCCCACATTTAGCTGTCTGGAGTGAGTGCTCAACTCAGTCAGCCCTTCAGAATGGAACATAAATGAGGTTCTGAAAGGACCCAAATAAATGCATTAAACTGCTGAGCATTAAGTGAAAACGCAAAATGCTCCACACAAATTGCAGATGTGTACAGAAACTCCTCTGTGCCTTCAGAAATGCCTCAGTGAGAGCAGCCATTCCCTACAAGCTGGACATGTCCCATTCCTGCCACCATCCAGGGACTCTTCATTGTCTCTGTGAGAACCCCAGGGCAAAGCAGGACAGCCATGGAGTGCCTGCTCAGCCTGCTCCCACCCCACAGTGCTGCAGAATTGTCTTCTCCTGATCCTTCTCTTGCATCTGCCAGGAGGCAGCAGCTGCTCAAAGGATCCAGGAAATGCAATCTGAGAAGAGATCCATCCTACCCACATTGGTTTTGTGCCATGAAAGCTTTGAGAAGCTTTCTAGTTCTTATCCAACCTCTGAGTCTGAAATCCTTGTTGGATTTGCAGAATCTGTGCTCAAGGGATGCATTGGACTGGTGGGGACTGGAGTCTTCTGTCCTCTCCCCATTTTCTTGCAGACACAGAAGACAAAGTTCTGCAAGCTCAAGCAGGGATTTGTCTCCCTGATCCCCACCTGCACCTCCAAAAAGACACCAGTAAATCCTCCTTGAGGACAATCCTACTTGGCATCTTCTCCAAACACCTTGAAAAACTCATGAAGAAACCCCAGATCCCAAAGGAAGCTAATTATTTACTGGCACTCTAACTAAATAGGTGGAGAATGGGTTATATTGGACAGACATATGGTATCTTAACTTGACTCATTGACTAAAGCTACTCAGACATTTGGTTTAGGTTGACTAATGGGCAAATTTGCATTACTAAAAGTAAGTAAATTACCAAAAGTAAGTGAGTGAGTAAGTGAAAATCACAACATTTGATTGAATCTCATTTTTTTAAGCTATTATCTAACAAAGGAATTCTATAACACTGCTGTTTCTCTAACACAGGTTTTTGGTTGTTTGGTAGATAAAAAATATTTAAAAAGATAAAATCCCACATCTCTGGGGACAGCTTTCCTCTCTGCGGCTCCATGAGCTCTCCTGAGGTGTTGTTGTTAACCAGCACTGGGAAATTCCCTCTGCCTTTACAATCCCTCTCATAACCTCAGCTCCCCTGCAGGTCACGCTGGCTCCAGCTTTTTCCCCCCTTTCTCCAGAGCCATTTCCTTCCCCCCGTCCTCCCAGGGCAGCCGAGGAGCTCTCGGAGGAGTTCGCGGTGCCAAAACAGCCTCGTAAATCAGCTCTGCCTCCGCAGCGCTCCCAAGGATGCGCGCCCGGCGCCGCCGCGTCCCCCGGAGCCGCTTCCCWCCCTCCCTCCTCTCCGAGAGCATCCARGCTGCTCCCTGGATCCTCAAACCCWMMMAMAAAAATCCCTGCAGTGTCGTTCTCGCTGCGTTTCAGAGAGCACGAGGAGGTGTTTGCAAACAARCCCAGCCAAAGGCGCATCCCCGCGCTCCCCCCATCCTGAGTCAGCCCCGGCATCAGCGGGGAGTGCGGGGAGCTGTGCAATGCATGAGCTCATCCCTGCAGCAGCCTGCACCCACGCCCTGCCCGATCAGGAGCCGGTTACCCCCATAAAAATGTCAAACCAGCTCTGAAAAGGATGCTCAAAAAGGATGCTCAAAAAGGATGCTCAAAAAGGATGCTCAGAAATCCCTCATTGCTTTACGGAGCCTTTTGTGTGGGAGCCCGGGTCACCCCTTTGGGTACCCTGAAGGCTCGAAACCCTCACAAGAGATCCGAGGGTCTTGGGACAAAGCCAAAGACACCTGTGCCTTTGGTCTGAGCCTTTGGAAAAAGCTGCCAACACTGAAAGAAGCAATGCAAGCCAGGAGAGTTTAATTAGCATCATGATGAGTCTATCGCAGGGTGAAAAGCAGAATGTTTAGATTTTAATGTCGGGGTTAAGAGGGCAAAGATGGAGGGATTTGGGTNAAAGGCGCATCCCCGCGCTCCCCCCATCCTGAGTCAGCCCCGGCATCAGCGGGGAGTGCGGGGAGCTGTGCAATGCATGAGCTCATCCCTGCAGCAGCCTGCACCCACGCCCTGCCCGATCAGGAGCCGGTTACCCCCATAAAAATGTCAAACCAGCTCTGAAAAGGATGCTCAAAAAGGATGCTCAAAAAGGATGCTCAAAAAGGATGCTCAGAAATCCCTCATTGCTTTACGGAGCCTTTTGTGTGGGAGCCCGGGTCACCCCTTTGGGTACCCTGAAGGCTCGAAACCCTCACAAGAGATCCGAGGGTCTTGGGACAAAGCCAAAGACACCTGTGCCTTTGGTCTGAGCCTTTGGAAAAAGCTGCCAACACTGAAAGAAGCAATGCAAGCCAGSAGAGTTTAATTAGCATCATGATGAGTCTATCGCAGGGTGAAAAGCAGAATGTTTAGATTTTAATGTCGGGGTTAAGAGGGCAAAGATGGAGGGATTTGGGTGTGTCTGTTCTCCTTTTCCTGGTTCTTCTTGTCCTCCATCTTCTGCTGAGGTGGTGGCTTTCCTGGATTGGATTTGTGGTGGAGTTTCACAGTTTAACATGGGGTCCTGGGTATTGGTACTTAGAGGAGAACACTGTTCATGTGGGTTTGAGTATAAAAGTTAAATATGTGCCCTTGTAGGAGGGTCAGACCCTGCTTTTCTGGCTGCCTGCACACTCCACGCTGGGCAGAAAGAATTTCTAGAGATAAGAAGAATAAACAACCTTCAAAGGAGACACTCAGACTCCAGCTCTCCTTCAAACCTTATTACTTACTCTCAGGGCTCAAAAACACATGAAAACCTGAGACTTGTGCTGTTCATAACTCTTTTCAGCAAGGTTTTTTGGGGTTTTTTTTTAATTGTTTCAGCAAACTGGCAGCTCAGCCCACCCTGTGGCACTGAACAATCAGCTGGGCGCTCAGCAGCAGTGAAGGAACACCTCTAAAGGTGCCAGCCCAGCCTTCAGGGCCTGATGGCTGCTGGTAGCAAAGTGATTCCTCACCCTGACACAGCTAAAATCTGCTAATAATCTCCTGCTGGGATATTGCCTTCTCACCCATCCAGCAGCAGAAGTGCTGAGAAATAAATGCTGAGAACTCTACCTTGTCCTTCCCCAGACTCCCCAGCACAGAGTGCCTTGAACAACATAAAAAAGTGCCATGAGGAGAGGAAGAGACTCTGATAAAAAGCCCATCTCTGACCTTCTGATTGCAATGAGTCTTTTGTGATACCCAGGAAAGCCAGCTGACACTGGAGAAGACAAGGAGGGAAGGGGGACCATGTGTCTCACCTCGGTGGCTGTCAGCACGTTTCTGACTTGTTGGGAAAGCTGGTCCTCAGCCAAATGCTCTGTTGCCACTTTTCTGAGCGAGGCCTGGAGGGCACATCCTCACACTGGCAGTCCTTGGCTGTGTGTGAGATCCRTGCTGACCCCACAGCAGCAAAATGCCCTCGAGAAGTGCAGTCAAAAGAGTGATGTGGTGTGGAGTTGCTTTGATAGGAGGAACCCACTGAAAACCCCAAACCCTGCAGGCTGGAGGTGGTGCTCTCAAATGTAATTCTCTGACATCTCAGCAGTGTCTTTGTGTCCACCCCTCTGTGCTCTAAATATAGCTCAGATGTGGCAAACCAGAGTATCTCTCTGGATGGGCAGGAGCCTGGACGGGGGTGATCCTCCCTGGCCTGTGCCAGAAACAGTGGTGGCTTTTGGTCTCAGCCCATGGAAAAAGCACTGCCAGGGCTGTCTGAGGGTTTGGAGATCACAAAGGGTTTGATTGGTGTGATTTTTATTACGTCACTGGGTGAGAAAGTATAGTTTAGTTTTTATGTTTTTCTGTATAGGGGAAATGGAGTCAAGATGGAGGCAGATCGGTGTGATAAGAGCACATGTTTCTGTCTTCCTTTTCCTCTTCCTCTTTGCAAAGGGTGATGGGTTTTTAGGATTGGTAAAGGTAACATTTCACTGCATGACATGGGTTTTAGTTATTGGTGTTTAGAGAAAAACAATGTTAACRTAGTTTAGAATATAAAAGCCCAGACACTGTCGTGGGTGGGGGAGAAACCATTTTTCCAGCTGCTTGTGAACTTCATGCTGGACAGAAAGAACTTAGAGATAAGATTTGTAAAATAAACATCTGCAGTCTGCAACTCAGATGTTCTCTGATTCCTTCTTTCAAGCATGGGCCGGTGAGAAGAAAGATTTACACTGCTGGGGTTAAATCTCAGAAGAGATAACTCCGACACTCGGGTTTTAGCACAGCACCAGCACAACAGGATGCCTAACACAGAGTGTATGACCCCCCTGTGTATTCATTGTGGAAAAAATGTACCCAGGTTGGGGACAGGGTGTTAGAATGTGGCTGGTCTGTCAGCCAGGTCCCCAGTCTCTCCCAAATGCCAGGGGTCCCAGGGAGAAACAAAACYCCACTCACCTCTAAATGGTAAAAGGCATCCCCAGAAAGCCCTGCCTGGTGCCCTGGGGGAAATTCCTGCCAGAGAGACTCCTACAGCTTTCCATGAGATAATCCCASCCCAGAATCCTTAGGGAAAGGTAGAATTGGCTGCACCTGCCTTGGCTTCACTGTAGGATGTCTCCATACCCCAATCATTTGGGCTTTGCCTTCCCTCACTGGAGCTCCACAGCCAAATATCTGCTGTGCCTCCTCCCTGACCCAGTCCTCCATGTGTGCAGCCCTTGTCCATCCTGCTGAGCAGCCTCCTGCCTTCCCTCCTGAAATGCTGAAAATCCTGGAGTCTCTAGAACCCCCAGGGATTTTTCCTTTACAAGTAAGTGCCATCCTGAAGCCCTTTGCATCCTGCTCACCACATCTGTTAACATTTAACAAACCCCATCAAACTCCTCCCTCTTTCACCTCCTTCTGCTTTCCCTTCCCCTCTGTCCCCCAGATTACACAAACCTGCTCCAGCCACAGGTTCACAGCTGGCTCTGGGGATCAGCCTGAGCAAAATCCATGAGGTAAAGCCAAACATCTGCTTTTTTTATCTTGTGGCAGACCCAGGAGCCAGAGCTGCTCTTTAGCCAGGGAATAGAATATCAAGGAATCAATCTCTGGCCAAAACAGCTTTGAACCCTGGGTTAACTGAGGAGATGCCACATTGCCTGGGCTGTGAGCTGTGCCTTTGCCCTGTTAGCACAGGTAAAGAGCTTCCCACCAACCCCAGGCTGGCACTCACACCCTGAGAAGGGCTCCCTGGCCTGGGCTGACCCTCTGTACTTCCCAGGAAAGCACTGCCTAAAATTAGCAGTGGGAAATACAGAAGGGCTCTCATGAATAAAGGTTCATAGGCCAGAAAAAGAGTTGGAAGTAGAAAATAACTGTTATTAAATTAACTGTTGGGTCTATAGGAAGTAAACAAACTGTTGGGTGCACAGGATGTTTCCTCCAGAAGCAAATGCCTCCAAGCTGCTCCTCAACCTTCAAAACTCAACGTTCTGAGCAATCACACAGACTGTAAGCAGTTGCTAAATCTGGCAGAACAACAAGGCTTCCTTGTTGTCCCAAGTGCAGATGGAATTCAGGAWGCCTGCCAGGGAAGGGGGGATGCATGGCTGGGAGTGTGATGTGTCTGAGTGACGGGGAGAAAGCAAAATGTTTCTTGTTTATTTTTGTCCGGGGTCAGTGTTTACTCAGAGGGAAGGCAACAGAAAATTGGGCAAATAAACAAAAATAACAAAAACAAACAAACAATATTAAAAAAAAAGAACGGGTTTTGTGATGGCTGGAGCTGCTGGTGTGTGCAGGTGCTGAGGGAAGCTGGCATGGTCACTGGTCTCATGAGTCACTYGGAGGTGTGAGGACACAAATCCCTTGGCCCTCTCTCTGCAAACCAGCCTGGAGCTGGGAAACTCCCAGGGAGAGTTCACTGAAACCTGGATTAAATCCTCCAGCCTTAGGCTGAAGATATTTTTAGACTGAATGTTGTTTTGCTGTAGAATCTCCCACAAGCTCTTCTTAGCTTGATCCYTCCATCAGCTTGGAAACCACCAAAGGACAAAAGGCAAAGCAAAAGCTCCCTGCAGGTCCCTAAAGCCAGGTCCATGCAGCCCTGCACAAGTCTGAACAGCTCAGACAGACCCAGGACAAGGATGAAAGGACAAAGAAATCCACAACTGGCAGCTCATCCCAACCTGCACATCACAGAATCACAAAACACCAGGTAGGAAGACACCTCAAGAATCATCTGGTCCAATATTTCTTGGGAAAAACACAATCCACACAAGACAGCCCAGCACCCTGTCCAAAAGAATCACAAAAATGCCCAGTGTTGGGAATCCACCACTTCCCTGAGAGGTATTATTCCAGTGGCTGATTGCTCTCACTGAGAAAAAATTTCCTCTTGTGTCCAACTGCAATGTCCCCAGGAGWAACTTGTACCCATCACCCTTCATCTTTTCCATGTGGCTCCCTATAAAAAGTGAATCTCCATCTCTGCAACCACCCTTTAAATACTTTGAAACAACAAAGAAGACTTGGATTCATTACTTGGAGATCCATGGAAATGGGCACATTCCTGTGTTCCAAAATGTCCATGTCCCTGAGCTGCAGAGCCAGAAAGTCAGAATGATGAAGGAAAATAAGTCAGCCTGGGAAATGTTGAGCCCATAGTGTCCCTGGGCTTCAGACCTGGATGGTTTCCTTCCTTTCTCCTCTGGAAACACAAGGTTTTCAGGTGTTCTGCCACCTTCCAGACTGGAACAGATTTCCCTTGTCATAGAAAAAGAAATCCACGTTCACCTGCCTGGACAGGTCCTGGATGCATCTCTTTGGCAGGCAAGGAAAAATCCCAGGGTAAAATTTAATCCCTGATGTAAAATTTAATCCCTATTCTTCAAAATTAATGACTTCATCTGTAATTAATCACTTCATCTGCAATTAGGATAAAGCAGGCTTGTCAGCTCCCTGGGCCAGACCTCCCAGTTCCATCTCCCAGGCTTCACCTTGGTCAGGCACAGAGTGAGAAGGGCTGGTCTCCAGCAAAGCTCACTCATTCCTCTGGGGTGATCAGTGATCCCTGCAGTGAAAATGCTGTTGTACCTCCCCTCACAAGCTCCTTCCTTCAAGTGACTCCAGCAAACCAAATAAAACCCAGGATGGATKTTCAGGGACTGTGCATGGGGCTTTTCTATCCCACATTTGCATTGTGCTGATCTCTGGTGTGAGAAGAGCACAAGTGGCCACAGGACTGCAGAGGGCTCCACGTGGTGCCATGGATTTATTTATTCCCCTTGCACCTCCTGAGGCTCCTTGTGCTGAGCTGAGGAAGCATCCTGCAGGAATGAGGAGAGCCCAGAGGCAGGACAAGACAGGATGTGACCAATTGCAAGTGGGGAAATGAGGTGAAATGGGAAAATCACGGACACGCAGTACTTGGGGATGTAAAACTCCTCCAGGAATAAAAAATTAGTGTTAAAAAATTAGCAGTAGCAATGTCACCTCTGCCYCTCAGACCATCAGGGCTTTGGGATCAGTATCTTTTAGGAAAATTGCTGGTAGACTCCCAGCAGAGCTTGTCTTCCCACATTTCCAGAGCTGCTTTAGAGAACTGGAGGGAATGTCACCTTGTTAGGGGAAAAATTTCTAGGGAAACTTCTAGGCTCCTCTGGAAAAGCATTTACCCAGTGTCCATGTCTCTGTATTGGGAGTGATGCCTTGGGAAGGCTGAGGTGGAACAGAAACTGGACAGAGCTGGAGAATAAAGCAGAGATTTATTTAAAGGCCTTAAGGACACACCTTGGGCAGCACTAGAGCCTGAGCAGGGCTGCACCCAAACTGGACCCAAACTGGGCACAAAATGGACCCAAAATGGGCACAAAATGGGCACAAAATGGACAAATGGTCACGAGGTCTCCCACTTTGATCAGTTTGGGTCCATTTGCACATTGGGGTTTCACTGTCCCATTGCAGCTGCAGGTGATGAAGTCCCACCCTTCTTGTTCTCTCCCTTCAGCCCCCCCTTGTTTGTGCTTTTGTTCCTGAGAACTTGTGCCATTGTCCTTGGGGCGCAGCAGGGACAGGATTTGTTTTGTGTCCCTGCTCTGGGAAGAGCTGAGTGACACTGAATGTGAGGCTCAGAGGCAGCACAGAGTCTAAAAAACATAAAAGCTAAAACTTAGGGCATCAGGAGGACTCAAAAGCAGAACAGAGCAGGTGAGGGATGCACCTTGCACAAATTGTCTCCTCTTGGGAGCACAGGGATCAGGGCACTGGAGTTGCTGGGAGGCCACACAGTCCAAATTCTGACTCAGGTGACTCAGAGGAGACAGCRGGTCCTGTGTGCATCTGCAGAGCGTCTCATCCCAGAGGAGGGATATAATTAAGGGATGTAAATAATGAGGTGTTCATCATTAGTGGTTGTTTTATGGATGGGTTGGTGACAATTTGTCTCTTCAGTTCTTATTTACCACTTATAGTCTCTTACATACATTCAGAATATACAAGAGTTTATCTATTTTATGAGGGTGTTTTTATATTAAATACACTCAGAAAACCTAAATTATCAGCACAGCCCAAATAAGCCCTAATCCCAGGAGCCCCTGTACCTCTGCTGGCACTGGCAGGGGTGACAAGCACTTTGCTTGCTTGGCAATTGCAGTTYCCAAGGATCATCTGGTCCAGTGTTTAATTCCAGCTGTCTGCTGAGTCTCCTGCACCTCTGAGTCATCTTATAGAATATTAATGGCACACAAATTACTCTTTGAAATGTTCTTTATGGGCTGTCCAAGCCAAAGCCAAGGGTGACTCCAGCAATGTCACTATTTAGGATGGAATTGCCTGGGTKGGAAGGGGAGGCAGGATGTSCCAGCTCTGGGGCTGCTCTCCTGCTGTTCCAATTAAATTTAKGTGAAAAGGCAGTTTTTAAAAAATTAACCAGCTGGAGGAGATTGCCAAGAGGGTGACAGYGAAATATTTCAGTGGCAATATCCTCTGCAAAAGTGGCCAACCACATTTGGGTAAATCACAAAGAGCTCTGCCAAACCACACACAGCCCCTGTCAGTCTTGGCTGCTGAGAACGTACCAGAGGAATGAAATCTGGGGTGGAAAATCCTGGAAAACTCCCAAGTCACAATTCCCCATGGCTCAGGGCAGCTCTTTCCCCTTTCCCACACAATTCCCAGCCACCACTTGGAGTTTAGCAGGAGGTGGGATCATCCACATCATGCCTGTGGACAGGCTGCACCAAAATATGTTCATCCCTCTTGTCAGAGACRTGGGAGATCTTGGTCTCAGGAAAGAGTTAAATTGGGAGCTCGTTGCTTTTTTCAGCATATCTGTATCTTTTAAACACAAAGGATAATCCCTACAATCACCCAGCACAATAGATGTTTTCTGCCAGTTAGGCTTTTGCACAATAACTTCTTTGTTTGGGAAGGAAAAGAAATTATTCTCTGCTTTAGGAAAAAGAAAGGAAGAAGAAAAAAAAATATATATCTTCTATTTAGGCTTCTATTGAGAGATATTATAATGAAAAGAAAAAAAACCTCATTTTAAATGCAATCATTTCATTCAGCTCATTTTAACAATTTTAACTATTATGAATTGACACTAACAAGTGAAGAACATGGCTCCTTTTTCATCCCTTTCTCCCCGTGCTTTTATACTTCTGTCAAGGTCAGAGCAATTAAGCTTTKCTCTTTGCACATGATCAGCTGGTCAGGAGCCCAGGAGAGGAACAGGCTGASCAGGCAGAAGGTGATTCCAAAGGCAGGAAGGATGCTGAGGAGAGAAGAAACACTCAGGTGCCATTTCTTCAGCTGAAATTTTATGCTGGGAGTCATTCAGCCCCTGCTCACTGCAGAAATGTGTGTGAAACCTGGTGAGTTTTATGTTTATTGCTCACTTTTAATGCCCAAGAGTTTGATCAGCCCAGCAGTGACCTCCAGCATGGATGGTGCCTTCTCTGAACACTCAAGCTGGAGACTGTGACAGTGTGCAGAGTGAAGTGACAGAGTGGCCCATGAGCAGCAGGGATTTCTGTCACCTGGCTGCAGTGGTCAGGTCCATGGTTCACCTTCCCAGCCCATGGAAACCTTGGAGCAATCTCTCTAACCTTATATTTGGGTGTTGAATGAGCCAATTCAGAGCATCCTGCCTGGCAGCTGGTGCAGGAGGTCACAGCTGAAATCTCCAGCAGCTCTCATTCAGCTGGCTGAATCGAGCCCTTGCACTCCAGGGAGTGCACTTGGCACCTCATTCATGAATAAACTGAGTTTAGGCTTTGAAATGTCTTTGCCTCCCCCACAGGTTGTCCTGTCACCTCCAAAGGCAGCCACCTCCTCTCACCACCTGAGTCAGACACCCCCAGGCCCGTTTGAGGTCATCAGAGAGAAACTGGCYCTTCCAGATCCCAAATCACCTACCCTGGGCTTGGATGAGTGAGATCTCCTTATGAATTTCTAATCCAGAAAATACAAACTCATGAGTGATTGTCTCTGGCTGCATGAAAATGACTTTTTATCTTCTTCTCCCCAGTTATCATCAATGATTCAGCAAACCCTTCTGAGATTTCTGCTCCCAGTGGGAGGGTTCATGAGTGCCTTTTATCCAGGATCCAGGATCCCTTGGCTTAGGAGACCTGTAAGTCACAGGATTTCCAATCCATCCTGTTTCTGCATGGAGCAGGTGGCTCAGAGGTGACCAGAGAAAAACCAGCACCAAGTCAGGGGTGTGGGAAAAGGGATTTAATAGGGATGTTTAGAAAGCACTCTGAGCTCCCCAGCATAAAATGGAGCTATGAGGGAAGCAGAACATTTCAGCCA
>CADDXX010000590.1:395679-430236 GCA_902810485.1 Alauda arvensis
TGCTCCAAGGAGCCCCTGTGCTCTGGAGCCAGGCTGGGAGAGCTGGGGGTGCTCACCTGGAGAGGAGAAGGCTCCAGGGAGAGCTCAGAGCCCCTTCCAGGGCCTGAAGGGGCTCCAGGAGAGCTGGAGAGGGACTGGGGACAGGGGTGCAGTGATCAGACAAGGGCCAGAGCAGCCAATGGCCACCAGAAACTGCAAAGCAGGGGAAGAACAGCCCAAACACTGAGTGATCTTTCATCCTTCCTTCCTTTCAAAGCTGTCACCTACTAATTGTATTAATTATTCACCATTTCCTGTGTTAGAAGAGAAAATGAACTTCTTTACTCCTCCACTTTCTACAAGTGAGGGTGATCCTAAACTGTGAATCCACAGCTGATCCAAGGGATGCAAGGGGAGATCCTGAGGGGCTGGAGRGTGTCCAGGGAAGGGAACAGAGCTGGRGAAGGGGCTGGAGCCCCAKGAGGGGCTGAGGGAGCTGGGAAAGGGCTCAGCCTGGAGCAAAGGAGGCTCAGGGGGGCCCTTGTGGCTCTGCACAACTCCCTGACAGGAGGGGACAGCCAGGAGGGGTGGGTCTCTTGTCCCAGGTAGCAATGGATAGGATAAAAGGAAACAGCCTCCAGCTGAGACAGAAAAGGTTTAGATTGGATATCAGAAACAATTCCTCCACCARAAGTTGAGTGGTGGGTTTGGCAGTGCCGGGTTAACATTGAACCTGGTCATCTCAGTGGTTTTTTTTTCCAGCCTAAAGGATCCTAAACCCCAAACCAGTGGGGTTTGCCAGCACTTCCCATTTTTCTGAGCTCTCTCAGATGAATGGGCAGTGTCCTCCTGTCTCCCTGCAGGGAGATGGCTGCAGATTACAGAGGTGTTACCTGAGCAGCCCGGATGGGAACATGGAAATGAGGGCGTGTGGAGTGAGACTGGGGCTCAGCAGCCCCTGCTTATAAATACTAAACTCTGCCTGTGTGGCACTCGGGGTGAATTGCAGGTCACAGCAAAGATAGGAATCACAAAGGTTGAAGCTGAGCTCCCAAAGTGCACCTGTTGGAGCTGCCTTTGTTAGGACAAGCCTGTCTCCTTCAGCAGTTTTGATTTTTTATCGGGGCGATTTTTGCAACACACCAGTGAGGTGAAGTTCACGTTGTTAACTTCAGACTCCTTTCCACAACAGCAGAGCAAGCACAGAGGTTTCCTGACATCTGTTTGCAAAGGCCACTTGAAACTGAGCCAAAATCAGTCCCAGACTCTGCTGCCACAGAGGCTGCAGCACAACCATCCACCCTTGGGAAGGCTGGACAGGGCTTGGAGCACCCTGGTCCGGTGGGAAGTGTCCCTGCCCATGGCACGGGGGTCGGAATAAGATGGTTTTAATCTCCCTTCCAACTTGAGCATCCCATGATTCACTCCAGGCAGGGTTCTGTGCATTCTCCTGAGGATGAATTACCACGAGCTGGATTTCCAAGCCTCTCCCAGGCTTCTTGTCCCACCTGCATTCAAATCCACGCTGCAACAGCAATTTCAGCCACTGAATCAACAAAGAGCATTRGAGCCAGGCAGTGCTGGAGGCTCAGGGCTGCATCACAACCAAAACACCCAGAAGAGTTAAAAATAAACGATCTCAGTGCCTGAGCAGCGTCTTTGTGCTCGCTATTCTCTGCCTGACAGCCCCCTCTTCTGGGAAGCAGGYGCTGTGCTGGCTGAGCGCTGCTCCCTGCTCAGCTCCCCTCGGGGATGAGCAGCACCAGGACAGGGGCAGAGCTTCCCAGGGTGGCTTTGGGCAGAGTGGCATCAGGCAGCCTCCTCTGAGCTGTTTCCTGCAGCTGCCTTGGGAGGAGGTTGGAGATTTCTGGCTGGTGCTGSTCAGTCACAGCACCCACAGCACCCACCAGGGGATGGGAGCTGCTCCCAGCACTGCCACTGGAGAAGTTGAGCTAAAACTGGAGGAAATTACTCAGAAACCTTCCCTAATTGCTGGTTGCCTGCCAGGCTGAAGAAGGCATCAGCTGCCAGCACAGAGAAAGCTTCCAGTCACATGAATCCCATTGATGGTTTCAAGCATCCTCTTCTGCCTCCTTTTTTTAAAGCCTTTCCTTGCTGGGTGTCAGACCCGCTGATGCTCCCCAGAGAGGATCAGTGCAGCCTGACAGAGCCAAATCCTGATCTGGGATGCAGAAAGGTCAGGATTAGTCCTCAGATTCTGTCACCACTGACTGACAGGTGGGGCAGGCAGGTAAATGAGAGGTAAAAGCATCCTGGGCTGCATCCAAGGCAGGGCGAGGAGGGGGATTCTGCCCCTCAACTCTGCCCTTGTGAGACCCCACCTGCAGTGCTGTGCCCAGCTCTGGGGCTYCCAGCATGGGAAGGACAGGGAGCAGCTGGGGAGAGTCCAGAGGAGASCAMAAAKATGYTCTGAGGGCTGGAGCMCCTTGACTRTGGAGAAAAGCTGAAAGAGCTGGGGGTGTTCACCTGAAGAAAAGGCTCTGGGGAGACCTGAGAACCCCTTCCAGTGCCTGATGGGGCTCCAGGAGAGCTGGAGAGGGACTGGGGACAAAGGCCTGGAGTGACAGGACAAGGGGGAATGGCTGAGAGAGTGCAGGTTAGGAGGAAATTCTTCCCTGTGAGGGTGGGGAGGCCCTGGCACAGGGTGCCCAGAGAAGCTGTGGCTGCCCCTGGATCCCTGAAGTGTCCAAGGCCAGGTTGGATGGGGCTTGGAGCAGCCTGGGACAGTAGGAGGTGTCCTTGCCATGACAAAAGGCTAGAACTGCATGATCTTTAACATCCCTTCACACCCCAACCATCCCAGGATTCGTGTTTTTTAATTCATCTTTAATTGAGTGTTTAAACCCAAGCAAAAACTTGGGGAACACTTCCCAACCCTCTGAAGGGAAGGTTTCCAGCCCAGGGATTTCTCAGTGGGATGAGAGCCTGCAGGACAAGRTRTGAAGTCTCTCCTACCAGGCCAGGRGGGTTTAAGGCTCCCCAAAACCAAGGTCCTCTGWCAGCACAGGGCTTTGAATTCCTCCAGTGAAAGGGTACCTGGCTCTTCTCAAACCTGCTCAGGGCAGCCTCTGGTTTCAGCCCTTGATGCCAGAAGCTGCTGAATAAAAAACAACCCTGGCAGCTCTTTGCTGCTCACTCCCTCAGCCAAGGAAACCAACCATGGCCGGCAGGAGCAGGAACTGGAATGGGATTTTCCACCCCTGCCCCTTCCTCCTGTGTGCAAACACTCYCAATTCTGCAGAAATCCAGGTATTAAACACCTGCAGCCAAAAAAAGGGCACTGAACCCATCTCTTGAGGTGGCTGCTTGAACCACAGTGGAGAAAAGAGGGCTGGCACTGTGATCACACAAACACAGCCCATGCAACTGGGACCATCTTCCACCAGTCCAGGATGATCCAAACCCAGRTAAAAGCCTGTGCATGAACCTGTAACACCCTGAGCAGGAGRGCAAAAATGAGGGGAAAAAGGGGCATTTCTGAAGAAAGCACAAGGCTRCAGGAACACAAAGAAGCAGGCATATACAATGGTGTTTTTATTTGTAACACCTTCAGCTCAGGCTGCCATTATTTCAGTTTTTAAAGTTAAACCTGGTCAGCAATTGAGGAAAAGGAAAAAAAAAAAAAAAAAAAATAGTCCCAGTGTGCACAAACAATGCAGCTTTGAATAATACACGGTAAGTTTATTTCATATTAACATGAACAGTAAAAAGTGGACATTTTGACAGGATTTTCCTTCAGGTCCTTTTCTTTATTCCTCTATTGTGTCCTTTTTGCCAGTCTCTTGTCCCTCAAATTGTGGATACTTTGCCTCCACATCAGCCCAGGTGAGATAACCGTTGGCCAGGTCTCGGATGATGGCAGGSAGTTCAGAGATCTGCAGGAAAAGCCACAAAGAAATAAGGAACACAAAGTCACCAAAATCAAGCTGGATAGCTGGGGGCTTGGGCAAGTTTTGCATCAGCAGTACAAGGTAATCTCCTGAAGATAATTTTTGGGGGAAAAAACATTAATTAGAACACCTTAGATCAATCTGTTACTGTTATTAAGGTGGTCCAGGAGGGAAATGTAAAAACCAAAGCAAGGTAATGTTGTGCTACAGTTTGGGAAGGGAAAAAAAAAAACAATACACATCCAAAAGATGCTGTAAGCCAGAATTCAGCTAGGCCCTACCTACTCTAAGACCAGCAGAGAAAAAGCTGCAAGTTGCCTTTTCTTTGCTGTTCACAGCACAATACATGGTGCCAAAAAGCTGAAAATTTGCAGAAATTGAAGGAGAGCAAAGTCTCATCTCTGCTGGTCAGCAGTGAGAGGTCACCCAGGTGACAGAGASACAGAAGGGTGCCCTGAGGAGCTGGCACTGCCTGTTAGAGCTCAGCAGCCTCAGGCACTGCAGGTGCTTCTGTGGAGCTACAACTCAGCCTCACAGGTAACCACCATCTCCTCCTGTGCCTGGGACAAAGGCCAGGGAGAAAAGAAAAACCTGAAAACACCCCAAGACTGCAGATCCACAGCTCTGAGCAGAGGCAGAGCCCTCCTCAGGGAGGTTTTTGCTRTTCCAGTCTGCACTACAGTCACACTGGCAGAGCAGTGTTCTGCCTTTTGGTGCCTGTGGATTACAATAAGCCCAGCCTTTGGAAGCCAGACACAACCCAGCCAATGCTTGAACTCAGCAGCCTTCACTTGCAAAGAGCCACTCTGAAGAGTGTGGTAAGSCAGGTAAGGCAGYCTGGGGAAACAAAGGGAATTGGTAMTRAAGGTAATCTTGTGGCTGATTTATTGCAACTCTGTTAATTATCCTGGAGTGGGAACAGCCTRGCTCTCCCAGCTATGGGTGTGATAAAGAGTGMGCAGCTGCCAGGGGTTTGGTTGSRGTTTGCTGCTGTGCTGTGAAKASCCAGGGACAGGAGGTGGTGCAAGGGACAGATCAGGTAAGACTTTGTACCAGGGACAGGCAGCTGGGCTAGGRACAGGAGGAATGGGCCTGTACTGAGAAGGAGAACTGACTGACTGGCTGCTGGCATAAATGGACTGACCCTGAGAGCTGCTGGGAAATGCCTTTGGGAAATAAGATAGRGACTGTTAAATAACAAGGTGTTGGTGTGTGAAGCCTTCTGATAAGTATGAAAGACAGAGATAATRAAGTCCTGRTACCTGAGCCCCCTARAAGTTTTTAATGAAGCACTTTGTGTTTTGAGTGTCTCGACAACCACAGAACAGCGGAGTGCAATCAGCACAAGGCACAGCTTTCAGGTAAGATCAACACCTCTGCATGCAAGAAAAGCTTCTGCTCACTTCATCAGCTGGACCAGCATCTTCTGTCTGACCATTACTTGTTGCTGGAGATTTCTCCCAACAGCTCAACTGCTACAGAGCTGGAGGCTGCTCCCACAAGGGTTGGTGACAGCTGAGAACCAGCAGGGGATGGTGTCCCCAGGGCCAAAAGGGGCAGAGTTGGCTGTGCCAGCCCCTGAGCCCTGCGTGCTGCGCTCACCTCAGCRTRGATCTGGCACACAAGGGTYGGTGACAGCTCAGAGCCAGCAGGGGATGTCCCCAGGGCCAGCAGGAGCAGCACTGGCAGTGCCAGCCCTGCAGGGTGCACTCACCTCRGCRCGGATCTGGCGCACAAGAGTTGGTGACARCTCAGAGCCAGCAGGAGCAGMRCTGGCAGTGSCAGCCCCCTGAGCACACTCACCTCAGCACGGATCTGGCGCATGGAGTCGCGGTCGCGCAGCGTGGCCGTGTGCGGGCTGCGGTTGACGGTGTCGAAGTCGATGGTGATGCCGAAGGCCACGCCGATCTCGTCGGTGCGCGCRTAGCGCCGCCCGATGGAGCCCGCGGCGTCATCCACCTTGTGGGAGATCCCTGCCCTGGTCAGGGCCTCGGCTGCAGGGGGGACAGCAGGGATCCTTGAACACGCCCAGCACAGGCACAGCCTGTCCTGGTGCAGGCAGCACCACCTCAGAACCATCCAACATCCCTTCCCTGCTCTCTCAGCTCTCCACAACTCTCACCCCAAGTGCAAAGTCACCAAGGCTTTTTCCCCTTGTCATCAGTGCCACGTAACTCCAAAGCCCAGCCTCAGTGTGCAGGGCACATCCAGGGCAGGGACACAAAGTCCCAAGGCAGAACTGGTGCTGACAGCTAAAGGCACTGTCTGACATGCAATCCCTGTTCCTACCTTCATCTGCTCACTTTTATGGTCTCTATCTTTCCCCATGATGCCCACTACCCGTGGGGAGTTTGACAGAATGGTTGCAAGCTCAGCAGCTCTGGGACAGTATCAATAATAATGATAATGATAATAATAGTAATAATAATGATGATGATGTCAGTCTTAATAATGTGGCCAATAAAAGCAAACTTCAATAACAAAATGAAAACCCCCACTGCTCCAGCTTCTCCTAAGCAGTGGGAAAGATTTGGTTTTGAGACAGAAGGAAAAAAAGCAATGTCTTTTACACTCCAAACCAACACAGGGAAGGTCGTGGTGGTGGGTTTTTTGGGTAGAGCTGAAGAGTTTGATGGATMCACAAAGCTTGTGGATACTCAGCTGGTTCAGGTTGACAGCTGTGCACTTTGGGGAGTCACATGATGCCAGTGCTATTTTGAGAGACCTCTCTGCCCAGAGCACAGCCCCATCAGACCCACAGTGCTTGACACACTTACATAACTCCTTGACAAAAGGCATGAATTCCTGATTCTGGCTCAGAGGAAGAACGGAGCACTTGAATGGTGCTACAACAGCTGGGAAGCTGAAGTACTGTGGAAAAAAGGGAAAGCACAAGTAAATCCAAGTGTAATGGTCAAATCAGACTCTTAGGAGGTGAGAATAAGCTCTGACTGAGGCTGGAGGCAGGGTGAGWGTTCTGAGGGAATCTCTGGCCTACYCTAASACATCAGCAATGACATCTCACACCACTGGAGCAGGACTGGTTTTCTTCAGCCTCCATTCCCCCTTATCTCCTGACAGCTAAATGTCACCTCCCACCACAACAGGTCTATCAGAGCCCTCCTAAAGAAACCGAACCTCATCTGAATTACAGAAAAATTAAGGATTTAGTCTTATACACAGTCTGAACCAAACTTCCTGTTGGAGACTCCACACACATGGAGCACATGCAGCAAAAAGGTTTGTAGAACCCTTCAGACACCCTCAGAAAATAAAAATGTGCCAGAAGTGAGGGAAAAATAATAAAATCATTYCTGGCAGTCAGCAAGGTATAAAAGGGACAGAAGCAATGCATGTGAGTACCACAATACAAAGCAGTCCAGGCTATATAGAAAGTAAATGGGTACTAAAAGGAAAGTAAATCCAGTGTTTTAAACTTCAGGAGCAGTTTGGGATTCAAAGTCAACTGTGTCCTAACTCTGGGCTCCTGAGCCTTGTTCCCCCAATCAGAAATGTACCACATCCTGTGGCGCCCAAAGAAGCACTTTTATTATGTTATACTTATTTTTTTATGAACATGCTCCAGGAGCCAGGAGCAGGAAGCAGCACCAAGTTTCCAGCCAGTCTCATGGACCACCAGCAATGGCMCAGAGCACCACAGCTGGGCACTGGCTGCAGGAAGCTCTGTGTGTAACAAACACTTCCCTCTGGCCCCTGCTACAGCAAAGCTGTAAAGCTTTTAGGGGTGTCCAGAATGAGAGAAGGCTGAATTTCACAGGGGACTGAGCAAACATTGTCCATCCTGCTGCACATGATTCCAGGAAAARCAGCAGAAAGAAAGGAAATTAAACACTGAAGATATGCATTTCTAGGAGCAATGGAACACTGCCAAGTGCAGATCCAGGAGGAGGAATTTCTCACCCCCTTGACAGAAATCCAGTGAGAGCCTCGTGCACACATGGCCCCAGAATGTAAAAATGACACGTACTCTTGGCAAGAACAGCAATTTCCCAGCCCACCTGGGCTTCCCATCCCTAGTGGGCATTGTGCAGGGTTGTTTGAGCCCTTTCCTTGGGTGCCAGGAGAAGGCAGGGGCCTGCAGCTGGCCCAGCCCCAGGGGCACTCACAGTTCTCTGCTCGTCTCCCTCGCGGATGCGGAATGTGTGCTCAAACACCGTGTACATGATCCTCCCGATGCCAAACGAGGGCTCAATGACATTGGGGATGATTTCTTCCACTGGAACACAAAAACAACACCCATCACCAGTAAAAACGAGTTCAGACACAAGAAAAAGATGGGGCTGTTGATGCTGTCTTTCTGCTCAGAAGTTCTGGTTATGTGTAGGTGAGTATATGGAAATGAAAGATTAAACATTTCTGCTCTAAATACAAATATCTGCAACAGRGACTCAGACTGAGCTCATGTACAGGATTTGGGCTGTAGGAAACAACTCAGGGCCCTTTCTCTGGCTTGAACTAAATCCATGCATTTTGGAAAGTTTCCTTCTAGYCCCATTTCCTGCATCAGGACAAAAGCCCTGTGGAGATGCAGTCACTGAGTTTCCAAAAGCCTTCCCACTCTTAAACTTCAAGGAAATTACATTTACATTTTTCTGTGCTGTGTTACAATATTAACAGGACAATGCTACCAATAAAATTCATGCTCAAAGTGTATCCTGATGATGATCAAGCAACCAAGAATCAAATTTACCATGTAATGTTTTCTGAAATCTCTTCACAGTAACCATGTCCTTTGTTAATAGAAAAGTTTTCCCTTCAGTTTCAACAGTGAATTCCCTGCAAAGGAAAAAGAAGTCATTTAAAAGCCATGGCAATAAACAAACAAGTTTTATTTCCTTAACTGCATCACTTGGTTGTCCCTGAGAGTGGGATGACAGAAGCCAGGGRAAACCCCAGAGACAACAGAAACATGTAAGCATACCCATTAAAAGAGATTTGCATTAATAATAAAATCACTGCATGTACACTAAAAACAACCATTCTCAGAATCACAGTGAACTTAGCTGTGGTTAACAGCCTGAAGCAAAGTCAGTTGGGAAATTCTCAGGATGAAGCCCAGACACACACTYAAGAGAGAAAGGGAGGCACACAAAGCAGGCACTGGAATATCAATAAACCAGGGATATTGCTTGTAACTCATCTGTTGAACCATTTCAGGGACATTCTGGATGGACTAAATTTCTCCCCTGCAATAATTTCTCTGCCCATTATGAGTGCTACTGTTTGGGTTTTTTTCTACACTTTCACATCCATAGAGATGTGAAAGAAATAAATTTTAGCTCAGGGGAAGAAAGAAAGATGTAGATGTTACCATCCTGCAATCATTGATSCTACACCTTGTACCATTTCAAGCAGGAAATTCAGTTTTTTTTTGTTACTGCACCATTAGCTTTCTCCTAACACAGACAGCTGTCGGCCTGCTTCAGCCAAATCTGACAACTGCAAAGACTTCTCAGATTTTCAGCTCCTGCACGTGCTGTTAGGAAGGCAGGTCCAAGAAAATCACACAAATTCCTGCTGCAGTAAATCAAAGGCTGTRACAGGTCCTAAAGCAGCTCACTGAACACTGGAGGATACTCGGGCAAGTTTTGCTTCTCACTTCACTATTTTGTTCCATCAGTCACAGAATTATTTTATTTATTTTAAAGTTTTTAAGTCAGCCCTGGTCCACTCTCAAACCAGAGTGGGGAAGCTGGTAAAAAATTCCCATTTCTGTTTCTCTTCTGGGATGATGCTGCTAAAGCCAGCAGCTCATTCCCACACAGCCAAACAAATCTTCAYGTGCACACACCCAGAGATGTGTTGATGATGACCAGCAATGCTTGGTGAGAGGGACAGCATTCAAACATCTCAGATGGCCCACACAGCCTGCTCTCACAAGGAAACTGGTTTCAGGTGGCTCAAATAAATGCAGCTTTGGAGCCCACATCACAGGAAGGTACCCCCCACACAGAGCCAGCTCACCCTTTCTCGTTGAGCAGCTGCTCCATCTCGCTGATGTAGCACTCGTCACACAYGGACAGGTATTCCATCACCACCTTGGCATCCTTCTTGTAGGCTTTGCCAATGGCTCCCTTATTTGCCTCAAACTGAACAATGTTCACTGTTCTGTACAAGGCAGTTAAGGAGCTTGTGAGGACAGAAAGCAGGGCCTGGTTCCTTCATTATGTCAAAGTTAATTGCTACGCAACACAAAGACATCTTCTCCACTGCTGGATGAAGGAGCTTCCCTCCAAGAGAGGAAAGGAGTAACAAATGCTCAATTCTTTCCAGGTCACTTCCCAAAGTCATGGTGGTCCTGTCATTGTAGCTTTCCCTGTTAAATATGTAACTTGAAATAGAGCTGTGCAGATCTCCAAGACATCTCCCTGTCCAATCTTTGCACTTGAGGAGAAGCTGGTTTATTCTGAAAGGATATAGGTTCTTTGAGATGCTTCTCAGCTATGAGAGGAACTTTGGTGGCACGGGCATGGCAGGAAAGGTCATAGCAGGAACGATCAGCACAGCCAACGATCTCAATCCAACCCTGAAAAAACAACACTGCAASCTTTCACCAACTCACTTTTTTGTCCATTTAACCATCAAATATGTTTATTCACCCTTAAGCCCTCCCTGCTCCCATGACTGTTTTTTCWACATAATTAGCTCTGTTACAATAAGCTGCCCTCCCTCACCAGTTGCTCCCTCATTTGAGTGATTCCATTTGTTTCCAGAGGAAACAATCAGTCATCTACCCAGTGCCTGYGTTCAGGGCCAGCTTTTCCACATGGCTTGGCAGAGCACAGCCCTGTGCCAACAGCTCAGGCTGGGGCCAGAGCACACAGTCCTATCACTCACATGCCACAGRCACACAAGGCATCATGTCCCCAGGGCTCTACTTGGCCACAGGACACACAGCAGGGAATCAGCCACACTGGGATGGCCAAAAGCCTGGCTTAGGAGCTGCTACAACACAGATCACATACAAGGGAAGCTCTTAATTCAGTATTTCAGCATGTATGGCAAGCAGGGATCTCAGAACATTGTTAACACTGGATTGGTGAAGCAGCAAATACAGCTTCCCTCTGGATTTCCTAACAGACAATCCCATGTAAGACAAGGCTCAGCAGCTGCTTCCCACTCCCTGTCACATCAGTGTGGGATGTACAGGCAGCCAGATGTTGTRTGGTTTTCCAAGCTGGAGTCATATGTCAGGGTGTCAGAAAAGGTGTGTGAACAGGGAAAATCCCTGTGCTTGACAATCGTGGTGTTCCAGGGTGTTTTTGGACAATTTTTACAGAAATTAAGCTATTAGGGTGTTACAGCTACTTCTCAGAAAACACAGAGTACAGGTTTATGTGGTTGTTCAACCTRGAGAAGGCTCTTCCAGTGCCTGAAGGGGCTCCAAGAGCTGGAGAGGGACTTTGGACAAGAACATGGAGTGACAGCACAAGAGGGAATGGCTTTAAACCAAAACATGGCAGGTTTAGATTAGACATTCTTAACAAATTGTTCCCTGTAAGAGTGGTGAGGCCTGGCACAGGGTGCTCAGAGAAGCTGTGGCTGCCCAATGGCAGGGGGGTGGAATCTTTAAAATCCCTTAACCCACACCACTGTGTGCAGTAGATTTTTAGAATGGATTTTAAGCTACTCAGGCCACTTCCCTTCTTACAACTGAGTACTGCAAGCTGATAGAAACATTTCTGGTCAGAGTTAAATAACAAATCAAAGCATGGTGCAGCTCCCAAGGTGTTCCTTTCACACCCATGGGATTGCTGTGCTCACTCCTGGGTTAGGCTGTTGGACACCCAGCTCTGTGACCTTGTCCTGATCATCATGACAAGGCTTGCAAAGCTGAATAATCTTATTTACATGGTGTGCCCACACATGTCCAGTTTTGGGCTGGCTGGAAAGATTGGCTGTGAACTTGTGGAAGTCAGCTATGGACACTCAGARGAAGCCATTCCTTCAGTCACTTCTCCAGGTCTTTTTTGTATGAAGACAGACCACTCATCTGAGCTGCAGGAGGTTTGGTTTTTTCCTAATCTGAAGTTTGGTAGAATTTTACTGGCTGCTATTCCTCTAATGTGCTGTAACAAAACATCACTAGTGATAAGTCTAAATCCAACCAACAATGCATGAAGAAACAAAAGGCATTCAACAAGGCTTGAATGAAAAAACTCTTAATGACTCAGCAGGAAGATGGTAACAAATCCTTGAGGAATTTTTCTTCCAGCACCAGCTGTCTGAACTGGCAGGAGTGAACTCATTTCTCACAGCATGGAAGAGGGAAAGGAAGAGCAAGCATTCAAGCAGGAAGCAATCTGCCCTGGAATAACACCTCCAGCAAAACAAATCCTTCCCCACTGCTGCTACAGAGGTTTCAGTCTTTGGAWAGCAGCAGGACTCTGTTTCCTTTAACTCCAGATGAAATTTGACCAGTCAAGTGTCCCCAGGCTACTTCAGGCTCCAGCAAAGGAGCCTGGACCTACCAAAGCAGCATGGCCAGTTCATAAACTTTGTGGAGGAGCTGACCTGCCCTTTGGTCCTGGATTCAGGATATTCCAACTGCACTGCGTGTGTTCAGAGCAACGTGGAGCCAGACTGACACACCACACTCACAGCCCTAACTTCACAAAGCCAGAATTAAACCAGATCTGACAGGGGCTGCCCTTGCYGTTTGCACTCAGCCCACTTACATAGGAGGTTTTGGACTCTGCATCCCAGCAGTCACAGGCATAATGAGCCATCTCATTCTCCATGTGCTGGCGGAAGCGCAGCTTCTCYGGGGACACGCCCACCTTTGTGAGGAAGAGGTAGATTCTGCCGATGAAGTACCCGAGGACCGAGTTATTGATCACACCCTGCAGGGAGGAAACACCCATGTGAATTCCTAAGGAAGCCAAGTCATGATTTGTTGAACTCCTGCAGGCAACCTGACGTGTTACAGATAGAACTTGTGGTGAAGTTCTGTCTCCCCTGAAGCTGTTACATCTCTTCAAAKTCACCTCGTGCCACTGGCACCATGTCTTTCTGACCAAAACAGTGAGTCACTGTCACTCCAGTACTCATCACCCAGTGGCTTTGAGGACCACCTACTTGTAAATACCCCACTGTATGCAGCAGTGCAGTCACTGGCATGACAACAGCTGCATCCCCCAGTTCACAGCTGCAATASAACAGAGGGATGGTGTTCTTTTTTTGGCTCTTGTTTTTGGGGTTTTTTGCTTTGTTTATGTTTTTAAAGGCAGTGTTTTGGTGTTTTTTAGGGTTCATTTGGGAGCTYCATTTTATTTCATTTGGAAGCTGGAGGAAATGGGGTGGAGGAGGTTGGTATATCAACCCATTCATAATTAGATGAATCAGGTAGTGATTAATCTAATTATGCAAGCCACGTACTCCTGGGGGTCAGCAGCTGAATATGACATTCCCAGACACTGCTTGTATCAATATTCCTTACTGTCCCTCCTCACTAGCTAAGGGTGAAGTTTAGCTTCCAACCCCTATCCCAGCACCACCTGCACTCATCTGTTAGCAAGGGCCAGGCCAAGATCTCAGCCTCACTGATTCACTGAAGAGAAYCTACCCATAAATCTGGGAGCAAACCCCAGCTGGCACCAACACAACACCAACTTTGTGAAAGCCCAGTGCAGGGAGCTGCTCCACGCCCTCAGCCCTGGACTCTGAATATTCCAACAGCACTCCAGGTGTTCAGACCAGCACAGGACTGCACAGACACATCACTCAGAGCCCWGATTTCCAAGAGGCAGTTTGTAAGAGCCTTGAGAGCAAGGGGCAGGCTGAGTGTGGCTGCAGGAGGAGGGTTACCTGCTGCACGGCGTCTCCCAGCCGCATGACGTGCGCCGACTGCCCGCTGACCTGCGCCTTGGCCGAGTACAGCAGGATGTTGAGATCTGCCACGTTCTCAAACTTGGGGTGGTTCTTCTCACTGGGGTCCACAAAGTGCTCGATTTCTGCCATGGTGAATTCCCTAGTGAAAGCAGACAAACAGGCATTCAGTGTTTTAGGCATTAGACCCTAATGAACCGTTGTGCTTCAGCCTCTCACAGCAGTTTAAAAATCACACTCAGAGCCAGCCCAAGACAATGGGCAGACTGGAACATGAACCAGTCTCACCACTGGATTGAGTTTCATCTTTAAATTCCTAACAAAACTTYCTACAAATTCCTCTAGAGCTTTCCAGGCCATGGTTACCACCACTGTGAATCAGAGCAGAGAACACCACCTTTGGAAGTACTTCCAGAAGTTCTCTAGAGTTTTCCACACTGCTGTGATGCCCATATTAGAAGCAGCAGTTCCTCACAGGKTCTGCTGATTAAATCAGTAGCTTTAAGTCATGTCAGAGGTGCCAAAAATAACCAGGTGAGGTGGTAATTTCCTGAAGATAATGATACTGCTGCACACAGCAATGGCATGAATTCTGTTTTAAGAACTTGTCTTTAATATATCTTTACTCAGAGACTGATTCTGAGCCTTCTTGCTTGAAATCACTTTCCACTGAATTAGCTCATTATCAAGAACCTTTAAAAAAGCTCTAGGTAATCATTAACTGTAAATCACAGCCATCAGGGTGTAATTTGCTGTGATTGCATAATAACAGTCTCCAATAAATGTGCCACAAGCATATCATTTATATCTGACTGAAAATTATTTCAAAGAGAGAAGTTTTCATTTCCAGATGAGCAAAACAGAACAGGAGGACTGAGGAAATTCCTGAGTTCCCTCTGTGCCAAGGATGCCATGGCTTCTCAGTGATATCTATGGCATCACAAAATAATCAATTACCAAGTTTACAACATGTACTGCCTGTGCATGGGAGCTCTTGTTCCAAATTATATGGAAGTGACAATTAGGATAGATCAGTTTAAATACAGAGATTATCCCTAATGAAAGGCAATAATCACTTTTATCCAAAGATASAACTGAAAGTAATTTCCAATAACCCTGAGCTTTCCAGCTTGACTGATCTTGGTCCTGAGTCAGGTTATCTCCCAACTTCCTCTCTGGAGCAAGYTGTAGAGCTGCAGAATCTGCAGGACTGAGACAAGGAAATATTGCTGCAAGGTCAATCACATTTTGATTTCAGTTTCAAAGCAAACTGCATGAACATAATTAAACAAGCAAAGTGCTGCAGAGAACACAGCTACCTTTGGCATGATTCTTTTAGACTATGATGGAAGCCAAATTCTGTCAGTGAAATTGAGTTTTAGCTCTAAAACAACAATTTCAGAGATCCTACTTCTCACAAGCCAATCTTAGAATTCTGTACTTAAAACCTAAACTGTGAGTTCATCTGTAAAACCTGAGCCTCACCAGGCACATCATCAGGATTCCTCAAGGAGAAACTAAAGTGAACCAATCCTGCACAAACCCTGGAACAAAAGGAAGATGCTCCCTGCTCCCAGGCACCGTGCTGCTGAGAGGGGAAGGTGGCAGTACCTCACTCTGATGAGGCCGGAGCGCGGTGAGATTTCATTCCTGAAGGAATTTCCAATCTGGGCAGCAGCAAAAGGCAATTTGCCTTGGTTAAACTCCAGCAGACGTTTGAAGTTGAGGAATATTCCCTGTGCAGTTTCTGGCCTCAGGTAGCTGAAAGGAGATGGGGGAGAGGAAAAATCAGGAAGATTTAAGGGTGGGGAAAGGAGGGAGAAAGCCACAGTTGCACAAAACATATAGGGGAAAGTTCTTCTCTTGAGACTTAATTCCAGACAAAAAAAACCACAATTAAGCAATAGACTGAAGGGGGAAAAAAAACTTCACCTCCTTCCTCAAACAGGTACCCTGAAGCAGGTTTTCTACAGCCATGAAGAATGGAGATCAGCATTAACTGGCTTTCTGGAAACCACTCCAACCACCAAGGGCACAGCTGGGATCTGTATTTTGGGTGCTTTAAGTATTTTCATGATTCTCCAACAGCCCCTTGTTTCTCCTGCCTTTCCCCAAGACTCCAAGGAATGCAAACCTGCTGCAGGAGGCTGGGGCTGAGGGGAGGGGGAAGGCTTCTCCAAAGATTTCATTTTTATTCCGAATGATCTCAAAAGCAAGGAGAGTGTGAGCAGAATGAAATGAGCACCTACCCAGGCATGTTTCCTCCAGGCCCAATGGAGGTCTTGAACATCAGATTGAAAGAAACAGGAGGGGACAGGTCATTCCCAGTGACAGGGGACTTCACATTGTAGTTCACAAAGAGATCTGCAAGCTCCTGCTGGCCATAATTGTCCAACTAATATCAAAACACAAGAGAATTSTTTTAATTACCAGACAGGATAAGAGGAATGAATGTCCTCTTTATCTTTTACTGAGTGTGATCCACAGCTCTGAATCACCTGCCCAAAATATTCCCTCCTAACCTAAATTCCCAAGCAAGCTCAAGTTTGAACCAGGGCTAGAAGAATACACTTTGCACATTTGCAARCCCATTTTAGCAATAGGTGCAGGATTTAGTCATGCCACAGGAAGTCTGAGCTTAAGAGTGGGTGTGAAGCACAAGAAAAGTCATTGGGACTGCACCACCACCCACCAGAASAGATTCTTTTGAACAGATTCAGMTGAAACATGGAGAGGTTGGTGTTCAGMTGAAACATGGAGAGGTTGGTGTTGGGAGCAAAAAAAAAAAAATACAGCAGTGAGAGAGAAGAAAGCTAAAATTTCTGCAGGGCTTTGCATTCATTTCTCTTTCTTCTGCTGCTTGAAACACAATATTCAAGCTATGCAATAGATAGCTTGAATATTGAGCTTTCAGAACTGTTCTGTATCTCTAGTTGTCATGATCTTTCATGTATCAGGAAAAAACACCCAAAGACAGGATATAAAAACACTCTATTAACAGAGAGATTTCCCTAAAGGATGGTCAAAGTTCAGTGTTGTAGTGTGGAAAACCTGATGAAAGCTGCTCAGTGATGCAAAACACTGACAAAAAAAAAGTGTTTCTGGAAGGAAGCATTCATTCAATGCATGGTTTTGGAAGCATTTATCCTAGAAGTCATGAGAACAAACATGAAAAACAAAGGAAAACAAAAAAATAAAGGCAGATGTTTGTACAGTTGTTCAGGAATGTCAGCCTGAGCACCAACTACTCTCAGGGTAAACACAGGAAAAATCTTTGTGGGGTGCCAGAGACAGAGGAASAAATCTCCAGTGCTTCAAAGCCAAGACAATTTCAAAACAAAGCAAAWCAGTGCTGAGCTGACTCAAAAAAACCCTGACAAAACTTGTGATCCATCTCTGCTCCTCTGTATGGCAATCCCACAGAAGGGACTGACAAAGGTAAAACCTTTTTGCCAGGGTATGAAGTGAAACAGAGCAGATCAGCTCCAAGACTGAGCTTCAGCCCTATCAACCCAACACTCAGGAGATTCATTAATAAAATAGCAGTAACTCTCCAGAACAGGGAGATGTGATTCACCAGCAAGCTCAGAGTATTTATTAACAATTAAATTGTCAGTAATTGAGAGGACCTCTGGGTTAAAGACTTCTGAGCATTTTCAAGAACAGAAAAGGGTCACTGCCTCTGGACTCTATCACACACTGCTCTCCCTGAAGCACCTCCCTGTGCAGCACCCACCTGTGTCAGAACATTTTCCATCTCTGCCTTTTTCTCTGCTGTGCACTTCTTGTCAGACATCAGTTTCTGCAGGTGAGCTGTAAAAAAAGTTGGCCATGAGTTTATATTGCAACTCCATCACTGACCCCAGTATGAAACACCTCAGCAGGATCCCTCAGCATGAGTTAAGTGATGTCCACAACTTGTCCTGACAGCTCCACCTTCCTTTCCAACATTATTTCTCTAAACCCAAGCAATGGCTTTGTAGTCCTTTTCTTGCTTTCTGTTACACAGACTAGAAATGAAATGTGTGCTCCCAAGCAGCAAGGCTGATTTCATTCCCAGGGCAGGTACAGAGCTGGCACAGTGGGGCTGGACTGCATTCCACCTTACAGCACAACACCCTCCCTGACACACAAAGGTGATGCCAAGACTTCCCACTCTGGTTTGAAAAAAGCAATTTGACTTTTTAGTCAGYTTAGCTCAGTTTGGCAGTAACAGCAGGTGGCTGCTCACAGGGAGGGGCTGGCTTGGTGATGAGGCTGCTCAGCAAAGGAGGCAGAGCTTGCATGGGCTTCTTTTGAGGCTGGGTTTGTTTGTGGAGGTGTAGTTTTTTTGGGTTTTTTTTCTATTTTTTTTCTATTATATTCTATTAAAAAAATTCTTAATGAATATTATGAAAACTGCTTTAATGCCAATATAGATTGTTCTGCATACTTGAATTTCAAGGAAAAGGCTCAAAAACCAGAGAGCACAACTCACTCAAGCAGAGTGGAACAAYCCTTCCATTCACAGTGGAGCTGTAGTTGAGAAAGTTTTCAAACAGGTTTCTTATTTCTGAGATTCCTTCATGTGACTTTCTGGGTTTGTTTTTCCAAACAAGTATTAATAACCAGGAAGAAGTGTGAGGATTTTGCAAATCAAAGAAATGCCTGAGGTCTTTTTCTAAGGTACACATGAAAGTCATCCACTGCCACGTAATGGACCTCTCACAGGAAAAACATACTCTGACTCCTCACAGCATTAAGAAATTGTTTCTCAGTACTTAAAAAAAGCAACTGAAATTCAAGAAAACTAAGAGCAGAATGCAGTGGAGTACAGGAATCTTGTTATATAGGGAATCCTTGGCTTAGACAACACAGTAATCTTTTACAGCCTGATGACTAGATTTTATCAAAAACAACTGTGTTTTCACCAGAGATCCTGAACCTCATTTAAGACACCAACAGAACCTATGGGGTTTTTGGTAGGTTATGATTAATTAGCTGCAAACACARGTATGAAAGACTGGCTACACCAGCAGGCTTTCCTTGAGAAAGATTCTCTTTTCCAGTGCTTGTACTACAAGAAATCCCCAGGCCCACCAAGCTTGGAACAAAATCAAACCTTTTAAGAGATGATCAGCACGAAAACACTCCCCGTTTTTCACATCTTTCACCATGAAGTCAGCAAACTTGTCTACGTGGCCAGAAGTCCTGTAAGAGATGACACAAAAGAAGGAATGTGACAGCTGCCACCAGACAGCCCCAGGTCTGTGAGGTCCCAGTGGACAGACCTTTATCAAAGTGAAATCCTTCAAAAACTGCAGGCTCACTCCTGCTGCAGATTACAGAGTCACCCCTCAGAAAATATAATCTGTGGGAAGTATCAATACATCTAAATCTTCACATGTGTCACAAAGATGACACCTAATGCCTCATGACCAAAACTAGACATAGCTGCAGTAGTGAGGAGTAACCAGTAATTCAGGTGGAGATATTCCCAGTATTTTATACCTCAGCTGCATGAAAGCTTCTGCCCTTTTTCTTATCTTCTTAATCTTTCAGAAAAAGGAATAATGACAATTTCTTACCTAATGGGACTGCTAGGAAGCTCTGAACTCTCAAACATGAGTGCCACTGCTTTCCCTGACTTAAGGAACAACAGCTTCTCCCACTGCCCTGTGCACTGGTACCTAATTATRGTATGAAATTGGGTGACCCAGACTCAAGATCCCTGTGGGGAATTTTACTGTAAAAAGCACCTATGACCAGAAATTACATGCTGCAAGTGAAAAAAACCCAAAAAGACCCATAATTACTTTAGAACTGGCTCAGGTGTGAGCATGGTGCAGTCAATCTCCAGGATTTGCTCTTCCTGAATGAAGTGATGTCTCCATGCTTGGATGATGTTGTTCTTCAAAGCACACCCCACAGGCCCGAAGTCATACAAACCACTGACTCCTGCCAAGAGGAAAGGGTTAAAAAAGAAGTGTGAGATTGTACAAAGCTGCACTGTTTGGAGGAGATGTCTTCCCTTCTCAGCATTTCCATCAGTTGGTCTCATTTYATGAGCATGAAGCACAGTTCAGCTACAGAGCAGTGAGGGATCAGGCAGTGACAGAACCTAAAAYTGATAAACTCCTGCAACCAACAACTCTAAAAACCACATTCCCTCCACCAATGGATTCTGTAGTGAGGAAAGCTTTGTGGAGCAATCTGTGTGAAGGAGGAATCTGAATACAGAAGAAGTGATCATGCAGGAGCTGAAGCAGTGTTATTGTCTGTAATAAGTAACACATATCTGAATATCACCAGTATAGCTGCAAATATTTTTTTAAAAGCCAATAAAACAACTCAGAGTGTTTAATTTAGTATCTAAGGTGAAAGAGCAGTAACCAGAGGCACTGTGCTGCCTCCTGAGGTGCTCATATCAGCCATCTGAAGAGCTTTAACAGCCACATTGATTCACCTGTGCCATAAAGTTCATTGGCAGAGTTCACTGAGGGAACAGGTTCTGAAGTTCACWGTGGGTTTGGGCAYTATTGGCCCCCTTGTGGCCCATTYRCTTAAGAGTGAACTCCATGATSCTTGTGGGTCCCTCCCAGCTCAGAATATTCTGTGACTGATTTGCCAAGAGAAGCTCAGGTAGRGATAAATGGTTATAAATAAGCTGATGAGCTCCTTAAGCCCCAAACACCCCACTCTCAGCAAAGAAGCCATCTTCTACCAATGTAATGCTCAGGACATGCATCCTAAAGTCCAATCATTCCCATTCAGAGAGCATAAGACAAAAATTGAGCCCCATCCCAACCCAAACACTTCAGGAAGGAGGAATTTTTGAAAGGCTCAAGCAGGAAAATTTAAAGCAAACTTTAAAAAAAACCCAAAATCTTGTATGCCACATTAATATATTAATATAACATTGTTAGAGTGCAGCATTTCACCCAGTTAGAAAGAGAATATCAGCCTAAAGGGAATGAAATGTACATTTCTTCAAACCCATACCTCCATAAATAGAAAAGGCTTGGTCATAGAAAAACCTCCTTTTGAGAGTGTCTTCCATCTTAACTCTGTCCACAATGTCATCTTTGGGCTGYAAGGCCAGCTCCTGTGAGGCAAAACAAAACCAGTTAATGGTTCCTGATTCTGGCAGGAGGAGAAATCCTCTTCACTCACCACTGCAAAGACCACTTGGAAGAAAAGATATCCTGTCAACATCCTCATTTTCCAAAGAGGAATCTTCCCACTGAGATTCAAGTGCTCAATTATGAACATCCTTGTCTGAATGCAGCATTTCAAGCACTTGAGATGGACTCATGACCTACCTTCCCCTGAGTGAGTTATCCTCAGCTTTCTTCACCATCACTGCAAAAAAAAAAGCCAACTTCCAAAGCAATTCTGACCTTCTTGCCTCTCCTGACTACGAAAAGAGCTTCAAGTGACCATTTCAGACTTCACACATCTAACTCCTGGCATATATAAACCTTTCAGTAAGGTGTTCCTCACATGAAAGAATTTTGACTATGAAGATTATAAGCACCATCATCCTTGTGCTCTGCCAAAGGGATGATTTTAGGTATTTGTGCTAGGAAAATCTATTTGTAAAATTTAGGTCTGCACTCAGAAAATTTGGGAGTGCCTTAATGCCCTGATAAGATACTGTGAAAATGTTTTAAAGCAGACTCACTATTTTATCTGAAAACCTGTGATTTTTTGCAATTTAATCCATTAGGGAGGTCAACAGACTTTCAAAACTGTTTTGATAATTAGGGCAGAGTTAAGCCCAGAAGTTCAATAAATTCAGATTCTCCTAAGTGTCCCAGACTATTATTTTGAAAAACCTCTGGGTAACAAAAGTATTGYGTGTCCATTTATTTCAAACTTCCCCTTTTCTATTATCTATAATGACAAATAAAAGTGGTCTAATTTTAAAAGCACTGTACTTTGTGTACTCAACTGCTCCACCCTKCTCAAAGCTGCAAATTCAGAGCTGCTCTGACACCTTCAAGTAGGAACCACAGGGCTTGAAAATCACCACTGCTGCCTGGAAGGGACTGTGATCCTTGCTGGGAATCAGGAGAGAAACACTCCCAGCACTGGAGTGCTGCACTCCCAAGGGCAGATGCTGTGTTTGCAAGGTCACCCTTGCACTGACAGCCCACACAAATTGTGTAAGTGCTAAGAAACCTCCCCACTGCATCCTACAGGAACCCTCCAACACAGAGGTGGGGCTCACAGGGATAGCAGAACTCCAAATCTACCTGCTGACACCCACAGGGATACCAGAACACCAAACCTGCCTGCTGACAGGAATTCCAGCACTCCTCACCTGCCTAGTGAGATCCACAGGGATTCCAGCACTCCTCACCTGCTTGCTGACAGGAATTCCAGCACTCCTCACCTGCCTAGTGAGATCCACAGGGATTCCAGCACTCCTCACCTGCCTGCTGACAGGAATTCCAGCACTCCTCACCTGCCTAGTGAGATCCACAGGGATTCCAGCACTCCTCACCTGCCTGCTGACAGGAATTCCAGCACCCCTCACTGCCTGCTGCCATCTCCCCAAGCTCCTGAGGTTGGTACACAAAACTGGGGAAACATCTAGATAGTATTTCCTCCAGGATGACCTGGTTATCAATGCAGGTTTGAAAGCCCAGTGCCTATGCTGAGTCCTCAGTAAAAAGGACATTTTCTAGGGTTCARTGCATGTAAACAGGCAGCCACAAGGTCAGAACTGGCAGAGAGCAGCACCTGTTAATCCCACGTGGCTGCAGGACAAACAGGGGCAATGGGTTTCAGTTCAGGTGAGCTCACATTCTCAYACTCAAGCAGCTGTAGGAAGTGCTGTAAGTCTATTTGCTCATTAATTCATTTATTTTTAAGAGTACCACCCAGGCACAGCTACAATGATGTTTACATGGAACACAAATTAGGAAAATCTGGGTGAATCTGCACAACTGACTGTTTTCAAGCTTCCAAGAGTTTATTTTCATTATTTCAGTCCAGGAAGGGGAGGGAAGCTCACAGGAAAAGAAAGTGTATTTTATTTCTTCATTGATCTAAAGACAACAAACTTTAAGCTCCATCATTTAATTTGCACAAAGACTTTTCAGAGCACGGCTGTATTTAAAGAAGGGGACACAATTTCACCTCTGAGGCTGAGGAGAACTACAGGCTATTTGAAACATCTACAAAAACTTTGTTACTGTAGCAAAATGGGTGGTTTCTAAATAAACACTTTCTATGACAGTCAGGGAATTTCAGTGCAGAAAGAATCTGAAAMTTCACCACAGTGAACAGCATGTGCTCTCACTCTGCACACAAAAAAATCTATACAGCAAACAAAGATGAGTGAATATACACTCAATTTCAGCTTTGATTATTGGGCAACCTCACATGCATTTGTCTCCACACTGACTTAATACAAACAGAAATTAGTGTAACAGGTAAAGAATGAAATTGCCACTGGTTGGAAACCTGTAAAAACTACTTCAGCAGTGATTCAGTCTAGGACTGTTATGACTAAACCTGTAACAATAAAGAATTTCAGACAATAATTCCCAGACTCACCTTTGCTTCTAGGACCCTCTTCCGAGCTTTGAGCTCTGCTACAGCTCTGTCTATGTCCACCTGGGGAGCTTTCTCTTCCTTCAGCTTCCTCACCAGCTCTCCCTAGGGGAACAAGAACATTACAGATTCATTCTTTGCCACAGGGGAGACCTCTCCTTCTTCCAGCTCCCCTGGCAACCCAAAAGGAGATTTTTGTCCAGCCTGCACACAGAGGCTGCAAGTGAGAAACACTTTTAAGAGTCAGCAGAGTAGATTTGATCAGGGAAATTCACCCACCCCACACAACTGTTAAATCAGACCTGCTATTCAATCTCCATGTGTAATTATATTCCTCTGTGTACATCACATTTCCACAAATTCCTGGTTTCTGTCTTTGATGCACTAAGTGGGTTCTCAGAGGGTGAGCACAGGCTTTGTGCCCTCCTTCTCCTACAAGGCTCCTCTTCCTTCCAGCCCTTCCCTTTCCTTCAAAGCTTATGGCCATTTCAGATGTCTTTTCCTCTGTTCTACCTGATCAAAACTGGCCAGTAAGGACAGGAATTTCCAGCAGGAAGTCTCACAGAAGACAGATATTTGCAGCCCAATGTCTAAGCAAAAAAAATGTTGCATTTTGAGTGAAAATTGTTATTATTTTTAAAACCTGTTCAGTAACTTTGAGACAGAACAAAGTCAACAACAACAAAAAAAAATACTCTTAAATAAAAAACAGACCCAAAGCCTAAATATTTCAGAGCAGCAAAAACCTGCAGTGGGCTTACAGGAGGTCTTGAYTTGAGTCCACAAAGGTCTCAATGCCCTGTGAGGCATTGATACTCCATCCTTACACACCCAAAAGGGTTCTTTTATGAACATGATCCTCAGCTGTCAAACCTAGCTTGCTCCTGGAGATAAATTAACTAAAAGTCTTCCTTTGAGTCKACTCTTCTTCACCAAAACCAAGATCTAGCTTGAATTACTAGGACAAAGGTGCTGGAGGAAAAAGCACAGAGATGTCAAAGCTGCCCCAAGTGGGATGTTCTAAAAATGGGATGCTCCAAGTTCAGCATTCTTCTTGCACCTTGCATATCTTGAGGGAAAAAAAAAAGAAAAGAGGAAGAAGCCCCCACAATCCACAGAGATTAGAACATTTCCACAACACCAACTTTTTTCCCTAAATTCTGAACTTTCCTGACATAAACATTACAGGCAGCTGAGAAAGCAAAGAGAAGAGAATACRCAGATTGCCATTCTGTAATCAGATTAGCAAAGATGAAAGTGCTCCAGAGACTGAGGGGTTCAAAGGCTCATTTTATTAATAAAAGGAAGTCTCCAAAGACTGCATTGAAACACACACAAGGGGAAAAAGGAAAAGTAAGAATCCTGTCAGGATTAACCCCATCAGAACAGAACAGAACAAATCTGCTGTTTCCTTCCTGTTAACTACTTAAACCAAAACGTGAAAGTTTCACTCAGGGGCTGAGGACTGYGACTGCCATTCCTGGGTAACGTGGCAGAGGGAGGGATCTGATCTGGGGCTTTTTTTCTTTTCAAGAAGTAASTCCAAATTGCCTTTGTTGAGCCAGGGGGGGTCGGCAGTGGAAAAACATCCCGAAAGCAGCTCCTGCTGACTCAACAGAGCCCTCACCCTGCTCRCTGCTGAGCATCCAGAAGCAGCACACAGCCACTCTTTGTCTTGACCTATAAGTCAGAGTGCTCAGCCATACGCAAGGAGGAGGAAAAAAAAAGAAAAAAACAAACACAACTGAAGCAAATAATTACGCCTGCTGACAGGACTCAGTCTAATTAAAGCTCCGATCTCGAGCCCTGCCCAAGAGGAGGAGTGCACAGCAGCACTCGATGTGGCAAATTTTGCTGCAGCTTTGTCCCACAGACCAGCAAAGCAGGGAGGGATCCACCCCTGGATCACGGCAGCTTATTGCATCAGGCACTGCTGCAGGAAGATAGGCTGCTCCCTCTCCATAGGCTGAGTCCCTTCGGTTTAATTAAGCCACTTCTCCCGGAGCTGCCAGACACASACTCCTGCATCCAGGGGCATCAACCACCCCGATCTTTGTTATCCCACTCCATTCCTCCTGTGAGAATATCTCTGGGAATTACTACARCCAGTTGTACGACACAATATGTGTGGACTTTTTTTTTTTTCCCTTGGAGCCCCACATCCCAGTTTCAATCCCGGAAAAGAAGGGGTGCGTTGGTACTCACAGGCAAATGACAGCACCCAGGATTTGAAACTCAATAAATTGGCTGGTTCTAGAGATCATCGCTCTATTTACAAGCAGCTCTCTTGCCAAGGCATTATGCTCTACAGTGATTCATAATAAAAACTCACTGAAGTGGTGGCATAATTAGAGGCCATAAATCCACTCATTTAATGGGGAAACACACACAAATCTGTGAATACAAGGGACACACGCACAGCTCTGTGCAGCTAAGGAGAATAATATGGATTCGGCCACGTAAAGGAGGCACATGGGGGACACACAGGCACAGGTCTGGCAGGTGGTGAAGAGAGGAAAAGGAACTCCACTAGATCCATTACTGTAYACAGCCAGAGTGCCAGGATTTATTTAGGAAACSAAGAGACAACCAAATCCTTCTCAGGTAAGAAGGATGATAAAGGTAAAAGGAGGGAGACGGGGAAGRGAACGCGATGCAGCCCCGGCTAAAAGGACACATCACCCACCTACATTAACCAGAATGATGAAATGGAAAATATGCAAAGGAATTGCCATCCCTTACTGCATCAGGCAAATATGCGATTCCAAAGAACGTCATTTTCCTTCCCGAACGCGTCACAGACTCRGCTCTAAGGGGACATCACCGCGTGACCCCGAAGGGACGAGGGGGCTGTTTTACACGGGAGACACGCGCAGGGGCCCCAGGGCAGGGCACAGGCAGCGCCAGCCCGGCAGGGGACACCCAGGTAGGCTGACGCACAAGCTCCAGCCCTGCCAGAGAGCCAAGAGCCACGGGGGGAAGCCCACACGCGATACCCTCCCTGTGCCGGAGGGGCCACCCCGCACCCGCGGAGCGGCGCTGGGACAGCCGGGGACACCCACGGGGACACCGGGGGGGCCCCTCCAGGCCGCGCAGCGCCCGCAGCCGGAGCCGCCGCAGCACCCGGGGAGGGGGGGGATGCGCCAAGACCCCTCCGCAGGGCGGGCAATCCCCGGGGGGAGGGCCGGGGGCACCTCCCACAGCCCGCCCGACCCCCGGGCCACGCCGCCGAGCCCCTGCGGCGGGGCGCTGCGTTACCTGCTGCCGCACCGCGTTCCGGAGCGGCGCCAGCAGCGCCTCGGCCTGAGGGCCGTCCATGGCGGGGGGGGCGGCGGAGCGGAGCGGGCGGGCGAGGCGGCGCAGCAGGGCGGGCAGGACGCTACGGGGAAGCGGCATGGGGAGGAGGAGGAGGAAGGAGGAGCGGGAGGAGGAGCGGGCGGAGCGGCGCCCGCCTCCCGCATGATGAAATCGCGGCCGGGGTAAAGCGCGGCGCGGGTGAGGCGCGGCACTTTCCGCATTGGGGCAGCGCCCGCAGATTCGGCACGGGGTGGGGGCGCGCCGGAGCGCGCGGCCGGCAGGGGGCGCGCACGCAGCGCTGTCAGTGCGCGCTCCCGCGTCCCTCAATCCCCGTGAGGGGAGCGCTGCGCCCCCGCGCGGCCGGAGCGGGGAAAGGCGGCACCTGCCACCCCCCCCAGCGGGGACACCCCCAGAGTGCGGCTGTCCCCAAGGTGAGGGGACACCCGCGGGCACCCTCCGGCCCACACAAGAGTTTGTGTATGGTGGGAAGCGCTACACCCTCCCGAGTTGTGCGTGAGGCAGGGCGGTGCCTGCTCCACTCCCTAAGGTGACATGTCACCCCAAAAGYGTGGCTGTCCTTGGRGTTGGGGACACCCCACTGTCCCTGAGCATGCCCAGGCCCACACCAGGCTCATGCTGTGTCCCCCTGCAGTGTGCATGAGGCAGGGTGGTTCCTGTCCCCACTCAGGTGACATATCACCCCCAAAAGTGGCTGTCCTTGGGGTTGGGGACACCCCACTGTSCCTGAGCATCCCCGCGGCCCCACACCGGGACTCTGCACCAGCCACCCCCACCCTCTCTGCTCAGTGTCCCCTTGTCCCAGAGCCACGTCCCAGCGCCTGTCCCTTGGGCCAGGACTGGCGGGGGCACAGGGGGATGGCGGGGGGCTGAGGGCGGTGTGTTATTTCTGTCAGCCGCAGGACCGCAGCTCCAAAGRCTTTGTAGCTTTTGGGCTCGGTGCTGTTTGGCTTTGCGCTGATCCGCGGCCGTCCCTCGCTGCCCGGGGGCTSTGCAGGGTGGGTTTAGGGCCATGGCAGGAGGCCAAATCCTGCTTTGCCCACTGTGTGGGGTCTCCCCCGGGAGCCAGGCCAAGCGAGCCCACGTCAGGCACAGGAGCACGGTGCCACAGGAGAACTTCCCATCCCCGGGAGTTAAACCCTCCCCTGGAAGAGAATCCAAACACCCGTTACATAAAACAAAATTTAAGGCGAATTAAAAAAGAAGAAAAAACAAAAACCCAAAAACATTTCCCACACCCGCTTTCCCCACTGCCTTCCTCCTCGTCACACCCTCCCCTTCTCCCCCTCCCACTCCCGGAGCATCGGCACTGATGCAATGTTGGCGTAATTGGAGTATTCAGGCTGCTATTTTGTACCTGTCTGTTTATTTGAGAGACAGCCTCAACCTCCTAATGAACGTGTCTGAATATTTATCTGCCGCTCCTGAATGGTGCATTTGTGTTTCAAATGCTTAACTGTTATTTTTATTTAGCTGCAAATTGCTGTTTTTATTTCGCTGGCATACCTGCTTGGAAATTGCTCTAGCGTGAGGTTAATTCCGAGCTGTTTTCTATTTCTGAATTCTTTTTTAATTAATGCTGTGCTGATAAAAGTGTAAGGACTGGCTCTGCAGTCCCCTCCTAGCTTGCCGTGGAGCTGAGATGTGAAGATTGTGGCATCAGCCTCRGAAGGAACGGGCTCATGTGGAGGAATGAGGAATCCCAGCCAGCTGGGATGGTAGAGGAAACATGGGCAGAACCCTAGGAGATGGGAAACCCCAGTGACCAGGGGCAGCTCTGTTCTCCTATTCTACACCTGAAGGTACCAAATAGCAACATTTCTCAAAAATCTCTTTATTCCTCCTCCTAAGAGGTTTCCTCCCCTCCTCAGTGGCAGAGGCTTGGTCCCCAGGGCAGCACACTGCAGGATGGAGGTGGGCCAGAGTGGTGCCTTGAGCCTTTTCMCCTGCATAAAATCCTGCCTCACACAGGGTGCTGACCTCAGCAACACCTCTCCTTGGAAAAAAAAAAACAAACCATGCCTGGGACCAGTTCCCAGCACTGTCACCAGCTGGTAAAGGGGCAACCTCAACACAAGGGCCAAAAAGACCTCCTCCSTGCCCATTCCCAAATAACTGTGGATGCAGCACTTCACACAAAGGACTTTAAGAAGCATCTGGCTGACAGCACCTATGGAGCAAGAGCTGTCCTTGTGAATAAATCCTTCATGATGTATTTGCCCAGGCTCTGGACTAGCAGAAGGTTTGGACTGTGCAGTCAACTTGAACTTCTGAAGTTGTGTTGGGTGGGGTTTTTTTGTTTGGGGGGTTTTTTGGGGTTGTTTGGTTTGTTTTTTTTTTTAGATAAAAGAACAAAGCAATAAATGAACAAAATTAAAAGGGGAAGGAAAAGGAGGATGAGCACATTTTTGGAGCAAGATTAGAGGTGGGTGAGTGAGGAGAACACAAGAAAACCCCAAATGCCMCTTTAGTGATGGTACTGCTGAAGATGGAGAGTGTTGATTTGGAGTCCTCGAATCCAAGGCACACTGCTGGATCCTTGTTAGGTTGTGCAGGATGGCAGGAAAATCAGGCAGGGTTTTGAACCCAGCCATAGATGGCAAGAGAGACCATGAGCAAACTGCCCCCCCCCCCAGAACTGGGTCACATCTGGGGTTGGTTGGAYCTCATCTCCAAGCTGATTTCGGGGGGAAGGGCTTTGTGCATCCTCTGCCTGTGGGCACAAACCCACAGAGTGCCTGTGCCATCTTCCCCGTGCTCTTGGGTCCTGGGTGCTGCCAGACTGCTCTGACCCACTCCAGCAGRGGTGATCTCTGTGTCTGGTGCTGGTTTGCCAAGAGGACCCATTGCTGGCATCATCTTTGACACCCCTAGGGTGGCTGAACCACTGCTGCTCCTGGGTACATCATCACCACTGGCTGACATCTCACAACTGCCCAGGGCCCAGCTTTCCCWCTCCTTTTAAATCTGACTGCAGCTCTGCACCTCTTTGCACCTGATAAGCATCCTGATGGGGCCGTTTGAATATGTCCATGTGAGTTTTCTGCTCTGTACCCCTCAAAACGAGCCCAAGAGGCCAAGATGGCATCTGGGAAGTTCATTACTCCATCCCCTCCTGGGGTGGCCTTTGAAAAGCCATCTCCATTTCCTTCCCCGGGTATGAAATGGGACACTGTCCCCCCCAAAGTAAAGGGGAGCTCCCAGCACAACAGGGGGAAATTCACTACATGATGGAATTTGCAGGAAGATAAAAAGGAAGCTTGCAAACTTCTGGGTGCAGAAAYAGAGAGGTGTCAGCATCCCTGAAARATCTGGGGGCTGTCAAAGACATTCGAGAAGGAAGAGAAGAAACGTGGCCGTGTCCTCCCCGCCGGGGACCAGCAGCAGTGGGGGAGCAACGAGACCACAAAATGGGCGGCAGGAGGGAGCCTGCAGTGAATGTGGAGGGATGGAGGGGAGAGCCTTGCTCCTGCCACAGGGTATTTCTTTTAAAGGAGGGAAAGGAGAGGAGTAAGGAGGGGGAAAGGCGCAGGAAGAGGAGGGGGACAGAGCCCCAGGCAGGAGCCCGTGGCTGCTGCGATCGGCGGCTCTCCTCAGTCCGCACACACATTCACGCTCCACCGCATTCCCGTCTCGGCGCGTTTTCCAGGCAGATGCTCCAGCCCCGCTGGCAGAATCCCCCCGGAACCCCCCCAAACCCGAAGGCGATTTCCCCGCACGCAGAGAGATGGCGGTGGGTGTCGGAGGGGTTCCCCCGGCCGGGGCAGGGAGGGGACCGGCTCCCGGTGCCGCTAGATGGCAGGCGGCCCCGCTCCGCTGCTGCCGCATCCCGCCCCGGCGCGGGGCCTCCCGGCTCCCCCGCATCCCCGCTGCGAGCAGCGCCGGGACGGCCTCTCCGTGCCGGCATCCCTTGGAAAACCGAGGGGCGGCCGAGCCAAAGGCTCTTTCGCAATGCTGGGCGACGGCGGGGACGGTCCTCAGAGGCTCCGACGCCTTCCCGAGACAAAATCCTGCCTTTCCCTTCCCTCCCGCCCGCGCTTTTGGTTTTCCTTCTGTTTTTCTTTCCTTTTTTATTTCCCCCTATTCCCCCTTCCGAAGGGCTGCCTGCTTTTCCCTAGCTCKTTTCAAGCGTCAGGGTTGCAAAATCAGACAGATGCACCTTCCGAATGCAGGCTGAGCTCCAGCAACGTGCACACGAGGTCCAAGCCGATTTCCCAGCACTGGGGGATTTTTAGGCTGGCAGTAAACTAAGCAGGGCCTGAGGCAGTCTAATGAATAGCTTCACCTGGCTTTCCTCTACAGGACTGCGTTTTTTCAGCCTTTGAAACGGTGTGGTTGCATCCAGCCTGCTCCTAGGGCACAGCCCCCAGCCCCTGCCTTCCCCCAAGGAGAAATGGTGACAGAAATACCTTGGCCTCATCCAAACCTATGGCACAGAGCATGCAGATAACCACGGGATGATTCCCTAGGCCCTGTTGTCATCKCTGGGGGTCAGGYTGGCTGCAACAACCACCTCTGCTCCTTTCGATGTGTCCCTCCTCCCAYGAGCCATTCCCAGGGTGATGCTGCTCTGTCCCTGGGCTACCTGCAGGGAAGGATGTTCTGASGGTCCATCTGCATGTGGAGTTTCCATGTGCCTCACTTGTCATCCCCCCTGTGCTGCATACAAAGAATTGGAATACTTGGTGTGCGTGTGTGTGGGAGACACTCTGGAGAGACACTGAAACTCACCCCCTCCTGGGACAGGGCTTTTTATAGACTGAAATAGGAAGCACAAACCTCACCCTGAGCTTCCTCTAGGGTTTGGTTCTTCCTAGAGGTTTCTCCTTACTGGAARTTTCTTTTCTGCACCTCTGGCCCGGATCCAGCCAAACGCTTCAGCACAAGCTTAGCTTCAAACCTGCATTGCCACAGTGTCCTCTTGGATGGGTTGGATTGTCYTGTTCCTCCTCACCTTGGGAAAGCTCGTGCCTCTSCATKCTCCTGCTGTGAGATGATGGCAGCGGGAAGCAGGAGGATCAGCTTGCTTTGCTKCTGCACCAACCACAAAACTGACCCTGTATGTGTGCAGGAAGGGAGATGTCAAATCTGTGAGGGCATGGGAATGCTGCACGKGAAGATTTGGGGTCCCCAAGCATGAGYACCTGCAGCCCTGATSTCTACAGCTCAGCCCATCCTCATGCTCTGCTCTTCTCACCAGGGGATGGTCAAGTAATGCTTAAATTGCCAGTAGTGTTAGGGAGTATTTGATACTGCCTGAAAAGGCCAAGAAAAACAGCTGCTGTCACCAACAGGACTCAAAAGTTTGCTTCCATATCAGTGACAAGCCACAACACTCATTCTCCAGGGACTGGGACCACCAAAAAAGTCTGATCCATTTGGTCACACCCTCCCAACAGCTTGGACCCTGATGATCTCCCAGGTCTGGCTGTGTAAGAGCTCTGATGGAAATTCATTATGATTTCTCGACCCTTCCCCTGCCATGAATTTAAATTCCTCAAACCCCTAATGCAAGGAATTGAAGTGCATATTGATTAAGGGCCTTTTATGGATGTCTTGCAGAGCATATTAAAAATTATTTRAAACTTGCATTCCAGTATTAATGACTCTTGTCTCTGGCACTTTGCAGCARTTCAGTCTTGACTTCTAATTGAAAATCTTTAGTTAAGACAAATTCTTACAGCCAGAGAAGATGAAGTGCTCCTCCAGRTACATGGAGGGGCTTTCAACCTCAAGGTTCCCAAGTTCCCAAGTGGCTGTGAAATTCTAGAGAGGAGTCTCTGTCCTTCAAGTGGGTGGGTGTGGGTTATTCTTTGAGGAGCCAGGTCTTTGGGCTTCCTCTCTAGGTGCTGCAAGAACAGGTATTTCACTGCTCCATCACTCAAAGCAATGACCTGGGAAAGATTAATAACCTCCTTCAAAAGGGCAGAAAAATGTGGCACCTCAGGGGCTGGTGGTGCTCTTRCATCCCAATTCCAAGAGCACCAGTGAATATCCACAAGCCAAACAAATCTGAGCCAATTACTGCTGTCCCCAGGTCAAACACCTTGTGAACTCCTTCAGTCATGTTTCCTTCTGCCTCTGCATCCCATCCCAGGGGGCTTCTTCCCAGCCATGAAGCTCAGGTCTGAAAGGGCACTTTAGCTTGAAAATACCCCTAGAGAGGATGYGACATTTTTGCAGAAGGAGCAGCARAAGATGTCACCTTGGGACTGTCAGCACCTTGGTGGAGACAGCACTTAAATTAATATTTGCTGGCTCTATGGTGGCTGACAAAGGAGACAGGARTCTGCACTGTGGTTTGGTGTAGCAAACCAAGATCTTGCATGTTATAGATCCTTRTATCAGTGTTATCTTCCTGCTCCATGCCTGCAGCCCTCAACATGACAGGGCTTTGTCTCTGCATTCCCTTTGCCTCCAAGGAGAAACAAGCTGTCAATAAATGCATCTCTGAATGTGCCTCCTCTGAAAGGAAATCAATATTTTCCATCCAGTCTCTGCTGGGACAGGATGKTGAACAGMAATCRGTGCCTCCATCCCCCTGCATGRGCYTGGAGCCAGGGGARCTCCAAGACCACAGGGATTTCCAGGTCACATCAGCACAGGAYAGGAGAGTCCCCACCATGCATCGGGGGGGACCTCTGACCACAAGAGCAAGGAACCAGTTCTGGCCACAGCCTGCTATGACTCTGGTTTAAAAAAACCTTCCTCCCTCTGCTGATTGCATGCTAAATGATTGTTTGAGTCTTTTTTATGGCTGCATGTAAAACATGAACCAGCTGGGACCCCMAGTGCTTCCCTCCACCATGAGTGGCTTTCCTCTAAGTCTCATCAAAGCCACTCGTCACCAGACACCACCCCAGGGGCTGAGCTGTCCATTCAGCCCATCACATGTGCAACGCAGCTGAGCTTCTCATATGCATGGGGCAGTTGGAACTGGATGATCTTTATGGTGTCTCCAAACCCAAACCACCCTGTGACTCTGTGATTTACATCCTGACAGGAGTCACAACCACCAGTGCCATCCAGGTGGTGAATAACCATCACCCCAAATAAGGATATAAAGAGAAAATATTTTACCAGATGCTGTGATTTTTTTCCTTAAATATTCATTCTGTTTCTTCTCTGGTTTTAGTTTCTTRATGCCTTCCTTGTCCCACCCATCCTGAAGAGATAGAAATAAGCAGAGTTTTACTTTCACATCCAAAGAAAGCCCATGCCTCCTTTCCTCCTAGTTGGTAAGAGGGCTGCTCCACGACTGACTGTGCCATTCTGGTGTTTTACGGGGTAATGGAATCCACTCATGTTTCCAAGGATTTTTATTGTTCTTGTTGCTGATTGTTCAGACACAGTTATTGGCTTGGTTCTCTGGGCCAAGTGCTTGGCTGGAAAACATGGGGCTCATCAGACTGCATGCAAACCAAGTATTTGGTTTGCTAAACCTTCAAAACCCGAGCTGAGGCATCCTTCAGGCCCAGTGTCCACATATTGGCCTAATCTTTTCAGATTTTTAACCAAGAATAAGAGCTATAAACTCCAAGGGTGGGTAGGAGTGCACCACTCCTGGAGTGCATCTCTTATGGGCCATCTTAGGGGGTGTGTTTGGTGCTGTAGTTGGGTGCATGAAAAGGACCTTGCCAAAGACCACCCAGACTTTCAAAATCGTGGTGTTTGGTGCCCATGGAGAGAAGTGAAAGCCCTCGTGAAAGAGTCCATCAAATTACCAACACATCCTTCTCCTGCCCAGTCTGCAGTGCCCACAGATGGCGATGGCACTATTGAAGGACTTCCAGGAGGCAGTGAGTTCTGATTAAAATGGTGGTTATTTATAAGAAATGGATCATCCAGATGGAAAAGTCCAGATAACTCTCCTAACTGTGCCCTGGGGTGGCTGTGTCCTCAGGGACACCCTCCCCTCACTGTTGTACCACAGCACTGTACATCATCTTCCAAAGTCATG